>JAWQEG010000407.1:1115000-1715000 GCA_033782935.1 Petrolisthes cinctipes | reverse complement strand
ACCCGTTTATATCTCAAATTCAGGCTCAAAAAGAACAAAAATTCGATATTTTGGGTTCCTAGAAGCGATCTGTACCTGCTTACTCCGTGTTAGAGTATTTTTAAAATACAGGCCCAAAACATGCTGAAAATCGATATTTTAGGTGCCCAAAGTCAATATTTGCATGCCTCTTCTGTACCAGTTTATATCTCAAATTGAGGGTCAAAAAACCCGAAAATGCGATATTTTGGAGTCCCAGAAGCGATCTGTACATGCCTACTCAGTGAGAGAATATTTTCAAAATATATGCCCAAAACATGCTATAAAATCGAAATTTTAAGTGCCCAAAGTCGATATCTCAAATTCAGGACCAAACCACACAAAAATTCGATATTTTATAGTCCCAGAAGCGATCCGTACATGCCTACTCCGTGTTTGAGTATTTTCAAATTAAATGCCCAAAACATAATGAAAATCGATCTTTCAGGTGTCCAAAGTCAATATGTGCATGCATCTTCTGTACCCGTTTATATCTTAAATTCAGGCCCAAAACACCCGAAAATTTCGATATTTTGGGGTCCCAGAAGCGATCTACACATGCCTACTCAGATACAGGCCCAAAACATGCTGAAAATCGATATTTTAGGTGCCAAAAAGTCGATATGTGCATGCATCTTCTGTACCCGTTTATATCTCAAATACAGGCTCAAAAATCCCGAAAATTCGATATTTCGGGGTAACAGAAGCGATCTGTACATGCTTACTCCGTGTTATAGTATTTTCAAAATACATGCCCAAAACATGCTAAAAATCGATATTTTACGTGTCCAAAGTCAATATGTGCATGCATCTACTGAACCCGTTTATATCTCAAATTCATGCTCAAAACACCCGAAAATTTGATATGTTTGGGTCCCAGAAGCAAACTGTACATGCCTACTTAGTGCTACAATGTTTTCAATATATAGGCTCAACACATGCTAAAAATCGATATTTTAAGTGTCGAAAGTCGATATGTGCATGCATCTTCTGTACACGTTTATATCTCAAATTCAGGCTCAAAACACCCGAAAATTCGGTATTTTTGGGTCCTAGAAGCGATCTGTACATGCCTACTGCTAGTTAGAATGCTTTCAAGATACAGACCTAAAACATGCTCAAAATCGATATTTTAGGTGCCCAAAAGTCGATATGTGCATGCATTTTCAGTACACGTTTATATCTCAAATTCAGGCTAAAAACAAAACAAAAATTCGATATTTTGGGGTCCCAGAAGCGAGATGTACCTGCTTACTCCGTGTTAGAGTATTTTTAAAATACAGGCCCAAAACATGCTGAAAATCGATATTTTAGTTGTCCAAAGTCATTATGTGCATGCATCTTCTGTACCCGTTTATATTTTAAATTCAGGCTCAAAACACCCAAAAATTCGATATTATGGGATCCCAGAAGCGATCTCTACATGCCTACTCAGTGCTAGAATATTTTCAAAATATCGGCCCAAAACATGCTAAAAATCGATATTTTAAGTGCCCAAAGTCGATATCTCAAATTCAGGCCTAAAACAATCGAAAATTCGATATTTTTCGGTCCCAGAAGCGATCTGTACTTGCCTACTCCGTGTTAGAGTATTTTTAAAATCTAGGCCCAAAGCATGCTAAAAATCGATATTTTATGTGCCTAAAGTCGATATCTCAAGTTCAGGCCCAAAACACCCGAAAATTTCGATATTTTGGGGTCCCAGAAGCGATCTACACATGCCTACTCAAATACAGGCCCAAAACATTCTGAAAATCGATCTTTTAGGTGCCCAAAGTCAATATGTGCATGTATCTTCTGTACCCGTTTATATCTCCAATTCAGGCTCAAAACACCCGAGAATTCGATATTTTGGGATCCCAGAAGCGATCTGTACATGCCTACTCCGTGTTAGAATATTTTCGAAATACAGGCCCAAAACATCCTGAAAATCGATATTTTATGTGCCCAAAAGTCGATAAGTGCATGCAACTTCTGTACCTGTTTATATCTCAAATTCAGGATCCAAACACCCGAAAAATCGATATTTTGGGGTCCCAGAAGCGATGTGTACATGCCTACTCAGATACAGGCCGAAAACATGCTGAAAATCGATATTTTAGGTGCCCAAAGTCAATATGTGTATGAATCTTCTGCACCCGTTTATATCCCAAATTCAACCTCAAAACACCCGAAAATTCGATATTTTGGGGTCCCGGAAGCGATCTGTACATGCCTACTCAGTGCTAGAATGTCTTCAAAATATAGGCAAAAAACATGCTAAAAATCAATATTTTTAGTGTCCAAAGACGATATGTGCATGCATCTTCTGTACCTGTTTATATCTCAAATTCAGGCTCAAAACACCCGAAAATTTGATATGTTTGGGTCCCAGAAGTAAACTGTACATGCCTACTTAGTGCTAGAATGTTTTCAATATATAGGCTCAACACATGCTAAAAATCGATATTTTAAGTGTCGAAAGTCGATATGTGCATGCATCTTCTGTACACGTTTATATCTCAAATTCAGGCTCAAAACACCCGAAAATTCGGTATTTTTCGGTCCTAGAAGCGATCTGTACATGCCTACTGCTAGTTAGAATGCTTTCAAGATACAGACCTAAAACATGCTCAGAATCGATATTTTAGGTGCCCAAAAGTCGATATGTGCATGCATTTTCAGTACACGTTTATATTTCAAATTCAGGCTAAAACAAAACAAAAATTCGATATTTTGGGGTCCTAGAAGCGATCTGTACCTGCTTACTCCGTGTTACAGTATTTTTAATATACAGGCCCAAAACATGCTGAAAATCGATATTTTAGGTGCCCAAAGTCAATATATGCATGAATCTTCTGTACCCGTTTATATCTCAAATTCAGGCTCAAAACACCCAAAAATTCGATATTTTGGGATCCCAGAAGCGATCTGTACATGCCTACTCAGTGCTAGAATATTTTCAAAATATCGGCCCAAAACATGCTAAAAATCGATATTTTAAGTGCCCAAAGTCGATATCTCAAATTCAGGCCTAAAACACCCGAAAATTCGATATTTTGCGGTCCCAGAAGCGATCTGTACTTGCCTACTCCGTGTTAGAGTATTTTTAAAATCTAGGCCCAAAGCATGCTAAAAATCGATATTTTATGTGCCTAAAGTCGATATCTCAAGTTCAGGCCCAAAACACCCGAAAATTTCGATATTTTGGGGTCCCAGAAGCGATCTACACATGCCTACTCAGATACAGGCCCAAAACATGCTGAAAATCGATATTTTAGGTGCCCAAAGTCAATATGTGCATGTATCTTCTGTACCCGTTTATATCTACAATTCAGGCTCAAAACACCCGAGAATTCGATATTTTGGGGTCCCATAAGCGATCTGTACATGCCTACTCAGTGCTAGAATATTTTCAAAATATAGGCCCAAAACATGCTAAAAATCGATATTTTAAGTGACCAAAGTTGATATCTCAAATTTAGGCCCAAAACACACAAAAATTCGATATTTTTGGGTCCAAGAAGCGATCTGTACATGCTTACTCCGTGTTAGAGTATTTTCAAAATACAGGCTTAAAACATACTGAAAATCGATCTTGTAGGTGCCCAAAGTCAATATGTGTATGCATCTTCTGCACCCGTTTATATCCCAAATTCAACCTCAAAACACCCGAAAATTCGGTATTTTTAGGTCCTAGAAGCGATCTGTACATGCCTACTCCTAGTTAGAATGTTTTCAAGATACAGACCCAAAACAAGCTAAAAATCGATATTTTAGGAGTCCAAAAGTCGATATGTGCATGCATCTTCAGTACACGTTTATATCTCAAATTCAACCTCGAAACACCCGAAAATTCAAAATTTTGCGGTCCCAGAAGCAGTCTGTACATGCCTACTCAGTGCTAGAATGTTTTCAAAATATAGGCTCAATACATGCTAAAAAATCGATATTATAAGTGTCCAAAGTTGATATGTGCATGCATCTTCTGTACCCGTTTATATCTCAAATTCAGGCTCAAAACACCAGAAAATTCGGTAAATTTGGGGTCCCAGAAACGATCTGTATATGCCTACTCCGTTTTAGAGTATTTTCAAAATGCAGGCCCAAAACATTCTGAAAATCGATCTTTTAGGTGCCCAAAAGTCGATAGGAGCATCCATCATCTGCACCCGTTTATACCTCAAATTTAGGTCCAAACACCCAAAAATTCGATATTTTTGGGTCCCAGAAGCGATCTGTACATGCCTACTCAGTGCTAGAATATTTTCAAAATATAGGCCCAAAACATGCTAAAAATCGAGATTTTAGTTTCCCAAAGTCGATATCTCAAATTCAGGCCAAAAACACCTGAAAATTCGATACTTTTGGGTCTCAGAGGCGATCTGTACATGCCTACACAGTGTTAGAATATTTTCAAAATATAGACCCAAAACATACTGATAATCGATCTTTTATGTGCCCAAAAGTCGATATGTGCATGCATCTTCTGTACCCGTCTATATCTCAAATTCAGGCTCCAAACACCCGAAAATTCGATATTTTGGGGTCCCAGAAGCGATCTGTAAATGCCTACTCCGTTTTAGAGTATTTTCAAAATGCAGGCCCAAAACATCCTGAAAATCCAAATTTTAGGTGCACAAAGTCAATATGTGTATGCATCTTCTGCACCCGTTTATATCCCAAATTAAACCTCAAAACACTTGACAATTCGATATTTTTGGGTACCATAAGCGATCTTTACATGCCTACTCAGTGCTAGAATATTTTCAAAATATAGGCTCAAAACATGCTGAAAATCGATATTTTAGGTGCCCAAATTAAATATGTGCAAGCATATTCTGTACCCGTTTATATCTCAAATTCAGGCTCAAAACAACCGAAAATTCAGTATTTTTGGGTCTTAGAAGCGATCTGTGCATGCCTACTTCGTGTTAGAGTATTTTCAAAATACAGGCCCAAAACATGCTGAAAATCGATATTTTAGGTGCTTAGAGTCAATATGTGAATGCATCTTCTGTACCTGTTTATATCTCAAATTCAGGCTCCAAACACCCGAAAATTCGGTATTTTTGGGTCCTAGAAGCAATCTGTACATGCCTACTCAGATACAGGCCGAAAACATGCTGAAAATCGATATTTTAGGTGCCCAAAGTCAATATGTGTATGCATCTTCTGTACACGTTTATATCTCAAATTCAGGCTCAAAACACCCGAAAATTCGGTATTTTTGGGTCCTAGAAGCGATCTGTACATGCCTACTCCTAGTTAGAATGTTTTCAATATACAGACCCAAAACATGTTCAAAATCGATATTTTAAGTGCCCAAAAGTTGATATATGCATGCATCTTAAGTAACCGTTTATATCTCAAATTCAGGCTCAAAACAACCAAAAATTCGATATTTTTGGGTCCCAGAAGCGATCTGTACATTCCTACTCAGTGCTAAAATATTTTAAAAATATAGGCCCAAAACATGCTAAAAATAGATATTTTAGGTGCCCAAAGTTGATATCTCAAATTCAGGCCCAAAACACCCGAAAATTCGATATTTTGGGGTCCCAGAAGCGATGTGTACATGCCTACTCCGTGTTAGAGTATTTTCAAAATACAGGCCCAAAACATGCTAAAAATCGATATTTTAGGTGCCCAAAGTCAATATGTACCTGTTTATATCTCAAATTCAGGCTCAAAACACCCGAAAATTCGATATTTTGGGGTCCCAGAAGCGATCTGTACATGCCTACTCCGTGTTAGAGTATTTTCAAAATACAGGACCAAAACATACTGAAAATCGATCTTTTAGGTGCCCAAAAGTCAATTTGCGCATGCATCTTCTGTACCCGTTTATATCTCAAATTCAGGCTCCAAGCACCCGAAAATTCGATATTTTAGGGTCCCAGAAGGGATCTGTACATGCCTTCTCAGATAAAGGACCAAAACATGTTGAAAATCAATATTTTAGGTGCCCAAATTCAGTATGTGTATTCATCTTCTGCACCCGTTTATATCCCAAATTCAACCTCAAAACACCCGAAAATTAGATATTTTTTTAGGTCCCAGAAGCGATCTGTAGATGCCTACTCAGTGCTAGAATATTTTCAAAATATAGGCTCAAATCATGCTAAAAATCAAGATTTTAAGTGTCCAAAGTCGATATGCGCATGCATCTTCTGTACCTGTTTATATCTCAAATTCAGCCTCAAAGCACAAAAAAAATTCGGCATTTTTAGGTCCTAGAAGCGAACTGTACATGTCTACTCCTAATTAGAATGTTTTCAAGATACAGACCCAAAACAAGCTCAAAATCGATATTTTAGGAGTCCAAAAGTCGATATGTGCATGCATCTTCAGTACCCGTTTATATCCCAAATTCAACCAAAAATTCAAAATTTTACGGTCCCAGAAGCAATCTGTACATGCCTACTCAGTGCTAGAATGTTTTCAAAATATAGGCTCAAAACATGTTAAAAATCGATATTATAAGTGCCCAAAAGTCGATAAGTGCATGCAACTTCTGTACCTGTTTATATCTCAAATTCAGGCTCCAAACACCCGAAAAATCGATATTTTGGGGTCCCAGAAGCGATCTGTACATGCCTACTCAGATACAGGCCCAAAACATGCTGAAAATCGATATTTTAGGTGCCCAAAGTCAATATGTGTATGCATCTTCTGCACCTGTTTATATCCCAAATTCAACCTCAAAACACCCGAAAATTCGATATTTTTGGGTCCCAGAAGCGATCTGTACATGCCTACTCAGTGCTAGAATATTTTCAAAATATAGGCCCAAAGCATGCTTAAAATCGATATTTTAGGTGCCCAAAGTCGATATCTCAAATTCAGGCCCAAAACACCCGAAAAATTCGATATTTTGGGGTCCCAGAAGCGATCTGTACATGCCTACTCAGTGCTAGAATGTTTTCAAAATATAGACTCAAAACATGCTAAAAATCTATATTTTAAATGTCCTAAGTCGATATGTGCATGTACCTTCGGTACCCGTTTATATCTCAAATTCAGGCTCAAAACACCCAAATATTCGGTATTTTTGTGTCCTAGAAGCGATCTGTACATGCCTACTCCTAGTTAGAATGTTTTCAAGATACAGACCAAAAACATGCTCAAAATCGATATTTTAGGTGCCAAAAAGTAGATATGTGCATGCATCTTCTGTACCCGTTTATATCTCAAATACAGGCTCAAAAATCCCGAAAATTCGATATTTCGGGGTCCCAGAAGCGATCTGTACATGCTTACTCCGTGTTATAGTATTTTCAAAATACAGGCCCAAAACATACTGAAAATCGATATTTTAGGTGTCCAAAGTCAATATGTGCATGTATCTTCTGTACCCGTTTATATCTCAAATTCAGGCTCAAAACACCCGAAAATTCGATATTTTTGGGTCCCAGAAGCGATCTGTACATGCCTACTCAATGCTAGAATATTTTCAAAATACAGGATCAAAACATGCTAAAAATCGATATTTTAGGTGCCCAAAGTCGATATTTCAAATTCAGGCCCAAAACACCCGAAAATTAGATATTTTGGGATCCCAGAAGCGATCTGTAAATGCCTACTCCGTGTTAGAATATTTTCGAAATACAGGCCCAAAACATCCTGAAAATCGATATTTTATGTGCCCAAAGTCAATATGTGCATGCATCTACTGAACCCGTTTATATCTCAAATTCCGGCTCAAAACACCAGAAAATTCGATATTTTGGGGTTCCAGAAACGATTTGTACATGCCTACTCAGTGCAAGAATATTTTCAAAATATATGCCCAAAACATTCTAAAAATCGATATTTTAGGTACCCAAAGTCGATACTTCAAATTCAGGCTCCAAACACCCGAAAAACCGATATTTTGGGGTCCCAGAAGCGATCTGTACATGCCTACTCAGATACAGGCCCAAAACATGCTGAAAATCGATATTTTAGGTGCCCAAAGTCAATATGTGTATGCATCTTCTGCACCCGTTTATATCCCAAATTCAACCTCAAAAAACCCGAAAATTCGATATTTTTGGGTCCCGGAAGCGATCTGTACATGCCTACTCAGTGCTAGAATGTCTTCAAAATATAGGCATAAAACATGCTAAAAATCAATATTTTTAGTGTCCAAAGGTCGATATGTGCATGCATCTTCAGTACCCGTTTATATCCCAAATTCAACCTCAAAACACCCGAAAATTAGATTTTTTTTTAGGTCCCAGAAGCAATCTGTACATGCCTACTCAGTGCTAGAATGTTTTCAAAATATAGGCTCAAAACATGCTAAAAATCGATATTATAAGTGTCCATAGTCGATATGTGCATGCATCTTCTGTACCCGTTTATATCTCAAATTCAGGCTTAAAACACCCGAAAATTCGGTAATTTTAGGGTCCCAGAAGCGATCTGTACATGCCTACTCAGTGCTAGAATATTTTCAAAATATAGGCCCAAAACATGCTAAAAATCGAGATTTTAGTTTCCCAAAGTCGATATCTCAAATTCAGGCCCAAAACACCTGAAAATTCTATATTTTGGGGTCCCAGAGGCGATCTGTACATGCCTACTCAGTGTTAGAATGTTTTCAATATACAGACCCAAAACATGTTCAAAATCGATATTTTAAGTGCCCAAAAGTTGATATGTGCATGCATCTTAAGTAACCGTTTATATCTCAAATTCAGGCTCAAAACACCCGAAAATTCGATATTTTGGGGTCCCAGAAGCGATCAGTACATTCCTACTCAGTGCTAGAATATTTTATAAATATAGGCCCAAAATATGCTAAAAATCGATATTTTATGTGCCCAAAGTTGATATCTCAAATTCAGGCCCAAAACACCCGTAAATTCGATATTTTGGGGTCCCAGAAGCGATCTGTACATGCCTACTCCGTGTTAGAGTATTTTCAAAATACAGGCCCAAAACATGCTAAAAATCGATATTTTAGGTGCCCAAAGTCAATATGTACCTGTTTATATCTCAAATTCAGGCTCAAAACACCCGAAAATTTGATATTTTGGGGTCCCAGAAGCGATCTGTACATGCCTACTCCGTGTTAGAGTATTTTCAAAATACAGGACCAAAACATACTGAAAATCGATCTTTTAGGTGCCCAAAAGTCGATATGCGCATGCATCTTCTGTACCCGTTTATATCTCAAATTCAGGCTCCAAGCACCCGAAAATTCGATATTTTAGGGTCCCAGAAGGGATCTGTACATGCCTACTCAGATAAAGGCCCAAAACATGCTGAAAATCGATATTTTAGGTGCCCAAAGTCAATATCTGTATTCATCTTCTGCACCCGCTTATATCCCAAATTCAACCTCAAAACACCCGAAAATTAAATATTTTTTTAGGTCCCAGAAGCGATCTGTAGATGCCTACTCAGTGCTAGAATTTTTTCAAAATATAGGCTCAAAACATGCTAAAAATCAATATTTTAAGTGTCCAAAGTCGATATGTGCATGCATCTTCTGTACCTGTTTATATCTCAAATTCAGGCTCAAAACACCCGAAAATTTGGTATTTTTGGGTCCTAGATGCGATCTGTACATGCCTACTCCTAGTTAGAATGTTTTTAAGATACAGGCCCAAAATATGCTCAAAATCGATATATTAGGTGCCCAAAGGTCGATATGTGCATGCATCTTCAGTACCCGTTTATATCCCAAATTCAACCTCAAAACACCCGAAAATTAGATATTTTTTTAGGTCCCAGAAGCGATCTGTACATGCCTACTCAGTGCTAGAATGTTTTCAAAATATAGGCTCAAAACATGCTAAAAATCAATATTTTTAGTGTCCAAAGTCGATATGTGCATGCATCTTCAGTACCCGTTTATATCCCAAATTCAACCTCAAAACACCCGAAAATTAGATTTTTTTTTAGGTCCCAGAAGCAATCTGTACATGCCTACTCAGTGCTAGAATGTTTTCAAAATATAGGCTCAAAACATGCTAAAAATCGATATTATAAGTGTCCATAGTCGATATGTGCATGCATCTTCTGTACCCGTTTATATCTCAAATTCAGGCTTAAAACACCCGAAAATTCGGTAATTTTAGGGTCCCAGAAGCGATCTGTACATGCCTACTCAGTGCTAGAATATTTTCAAAATATAGGCCCAAAACATGCTATAAATCGAGATTTTAGTTTCCCAAAGTCGATATCTCAAATTCAGGCCCAAAACACCTGAAAATTCTATATTTTGGGGTCCCAGAGGCGATCTGTACATGCCTACTCAGTGTTAGAATGTTTTCAATATACAGACCCAAAACATGTTCAAAATCGATATTTTAAGTGCCCAAAAGTTGATATGTGCATGCATCTTAAGTAACCGTTTATATCTCAAATTCAGGCTCAAAACACCCGAAAATTCGATATTTTGGGGTCCCAGAAGCGATCTGTACATTCCTACTCAGTGCTAGAATATTTTATAAATATAGGCCCAAAACATGCTGAAAATCGATATTTTATGTGCCCAAAGTTGATATCTCAAATTCAGGCCCAAAACACCCGTAAATTCGATATTTTGGGGTCCCAGAAGCGATCTGTACATGCCTACTCCGTGTTAGAGTATTTTCAAAATACAGGCCCAAAACATGCTAAAAATCGATATTTTAGGTGCCCAAAGTCAATATGTACCTGTTTATATCTCAAATTCAGGCTCAAAACACCCGAAAATTTGATATTTTGGGGTCCCAGAAGCGATCTGTACATGCCTACTCCGTGTTAGAGTATTTTCAAAATACAGGACCAAAACATACTGAAAATCGATCTTTTAGGTGCCCAAAAGTCGATATGCGCATGCATCTTCTGTACCCGTTTATATCTCAAATTCAGGCTCCAAGCACCCGAAAATTCGATATTTTAGGGTCCCAGAAGGGATCTGTACATGCCTACTCAGATAAAGGCCCAAAACATGCTGAAAATCGATATTTTAGGTGCCCAAAGCCAATATCTGTATTCATCTTCTGCACCCGCTTATATCCCAAATTCAACCTCAAAACACCCGAAAATTAAATATTTTTTTAGGTCCCAGAAGCGATCTGTAGATGCCTACTCAGTGCTAGAATGTTTTCAAAATATAGGCTCAAAACATGCTAAAAATCAATATTTTAAGTGTCCAAAGTCGATATGTTCATGCATCTTCTGTACCTGTTTATATCTCAAATTCAGCCTCAAAGCACACAAAAAATTCGGTATTTTTAGGTCCTAGAAGCGAACTGTACATGCCTACTCCTAGTTAGAATGTTTTCAAGATACAGACCCAAAACAAGCTTAAAATCGATATTTTAGGAGTCCAAAAGTCGATATGTGCATGAATCTTCAGTACCCGTTTATATCCCAAATTCAACCTCAAAACACCCGAAAATTCAAAATTTTACAGTCCCAGAAGCAATATGTACATGCCTACTCAGTGCTAGAATGTTTTCAAAATATAGTCTCAAAACATGCTAAAAATCGATATTATAAGTGTCGAAAGTCGATATGTGCATGCATCTTCTGTACCCGTTTATATCTCAAATTCAGGCTCAAAACACCCAAAAAATTCGGTAATTTGGGGGTCCCAGAAACGATCTGTAAATGCCTACTCAGTGCTAGAATATTTTCAAAATATAGACCCAATACATGCTAAAAATCGATATTTTAGGTGCCCAAAGTCGATATCTCAAATTCAGGCCCAAAACACCAGAAAATTCGATATTTTTGGGTCCCAGAGGCGATCTGTACATGCCTACTCAGTGTTAGAATATTTTCAAAATATAGGCCCAAAACATACTGAAAATCTATTTTTTTATGTGCCCAAAAGTCGATATGTGCATGCATCTTCTGTACCCGTTTATATCTCAAATTCAGGCTCCAAACACCCGAAAATTCGATATTTTGTGGTCCCAGAAGCGATCTGTATATGCCTACTCCGTTTTAGAGTATTTTCAAAGTACAGGCGCAAAACATGCAGAAAATCCATATTTTAGGTGCCCAAAGTCAATATGTGTATGCATCTTCTGCACCCGTTTATATCCCAAATTCAACCTCAAAACACTTGAAAATTTGATATTTTTGGGTATCATAAGCGACCTGTACATGCCTACTCAGTGCTAGAATATTTTCTAAATATAGGCTCAAAACATGCTGAAAATCAATATTTTAGGTGCTCAAAGTCAATATGTGTATGCATCTTCTGTACACGTTTATAACTCAAATTCAGGCTTAAAACACCCGAAAATTCGATATTTTTGGGTCCTAGAAGCGATCTGTACATGCATACTCCTAGTTAGAATGTTTTCAAGATACAGACCCAAAACATGCTCAAAATCGATATTTTAAGTGCCCAAAAGTTGATATGTGCATGCATCTTAAGTAACCGTTTATATCTCAAATTCAGGCTCAATACACCCGAAAATTCGATATTTTGGGATCCCAGAAGCGATCTGTACATGGTTACTCCGTGTTAGAGTATCTTCAAAATATAGGCCCAAAACATACTGAAAATCGATATTTTAGGTGCCCAAAAGTCGATATGTGCATGCATGTTCTGTAACCGTTTATATCTCAAATTCAGGCTCAAAACACCCGAAAATTCGATATTTTGGGGTCCCAGAAGCAATCTGTACATGCCTACTTCGTGTTAGAGTATTTTCAAACTACTGGCAAAAAACATGCTGAAAATCGATATTTTAGGTGCCCAAAGTCTATATGTGCATGCATCTTCTGTACCCGTTTATATCTCAAATTCAGGCTCCAAACACTCGAAAATTCGATATTTTGGGGTCCCAGAAGCGATCTGTACATGACTAATCAAATACAGGCCGAAAACATGCTGAAAATCGATATTTTTGGTGCCCAAAGTCAATATGTGTATGCATCTTCTGCACCCGTTTATATCCCAAATTCAACCTCAAAACACCCGAAAATTCGACAGTTTTGGGTCCCAGAAGCGATCAGTACATGCCTACTCAGTGCTAGAATGTTTTCAAAATATAGGCCCAAAACATGCTAAAAATCGATATTTTAAGTGTCCAAAGTCGATATGTGCATGCATTTTCTGTACCCGTTTATATCTCAAATTCTTAATCAAAACACCCGAAAATTCGGTGTTTTTGGGTCCTAGAGGCGATCTGTACATGTCTACTCCTATTTAGAATGTATTTATGATACTGACCCAAAACATGCTGAAAATCGATATTTTAGGTGCCCAAAAGTCGATATGTGCATGCTTCTTCAGTACCCGTTTATATTTCAAATTCAGGTTCAAAATCACCGAAAATTAGCTATTTTTAGTTCCCAGAAGCGATCTGTACATGCATACTCCGTGTTTGAGTATTTTCAAAATACAGGCCCAAAACATGCTAAAAATCGATATTTTATGTCCCCAAAGTTGATATCTCAAATTCAGGCCCAAAACACCCGAAAATTCGATATTTTGGGGTCCCATAAGAGATCTGTACATGCCTACTCCGTGTTTGAGTATTTTCAAAATACAGGCCCAAAATATGCTAAAAATCGATATTTTAGGTGCCCAAAGTCAATATGTACCCGTTTATATCTCAAATTCAGGCTCAAAACACCCGAAAATTCGATATATTGGGGTCCCTGAAGCGATCTGTACATGCCTACTCAGTGCTAGAATATTTTCAAAATATAGGCCCAAAACATGCTAAAAATCGATATTTTTGGTGCCCAAAGTCGATATCTCAAATTCAGGCCTAAAACACCCGAAAATTCGATATTTTTGGGTCCCAGAAGTGATCTGTACATGCCTACTCCGTGTTAGAGTATTTTCAAAATACAGGACCAAAACATACTGAAAATCGATCTTTTAGGTGCCCAAAAGTCGATATGCGCATGCATCTTCTGTACCCGTTTATATCTCAAATTCAGGCTCCAAACACCCGAAAATTCGATATTTTAGGGTCCCAGAAGGGATCTGTACATGCCTACTCAGATAAAGGCCCAAAACATGCTGAAAATCGATATTATAGGTGCACAAAGTCAATATGTGTATGCATCTTCTGTACCCGTTTATATAACAAATTCAACCTCAAAACACCCGAAAGTTCGATATTTTTGGGTTCCAGCAGCTATATATACATGCCTACTCAGTGCTAGAATGTTTTCAAAATATAGGCTCAAAACATGCTAAAAATCGATATTTTATTGGTCAAAAGTCGATATGTGCATGCATCTCCTGTACCCGTTTTTATCTCAAATTCAGGCTCAAAGCACCCGAAAATTCGGTATTTTTGGGTCCTAGAAGCGATCTGTACATTCCTACTCAGTGCTAGAATATTTTAAAAATATAGGCCCAAAACATGCTAAAAATCGATATTTTATGTGCCCAAAGTTGATATCTTAAATTCAAGCCCGAAACACCCGAAAATTCGATATTTTGGGGTCCCATAAGCGATCTGTACATGCCTACTCCGTGTTAGAGTATTTTCAAAATACAGGCCCAAAACATGCTAAAAATCTATATTTTAGGTGCCCAAAGTCAATATGTACCCGTTTATATCTCAAATTCAGGCTCAAAACACCCGAAAATTCGATATTTTGGGGTCCCTGAAGCAATCTGTACATGCCTTCTCAGTGCTATAATATTTTCAAAATATAGGCCCAAAACATGCTAAAAATCGATATTTTAGGTGCCCAAAGTCGATATCTCAAATTCAGGCCTAAAACACCCGAAAATTCGATATTTTTGGGTCCCAGAAGCGATCTGTACATGCCTACTCCGTGTTAAAGTATTTTCAAAATACAGGCCCAAAACATGCAGAAAATCGATATTTTAGGTGCCCAGAGTCAATAAGTGTATGCATCTTCTGTACCCGTTTATATCTCAAATTCAGGCTCAAACCCCCCGAAAATTCGATATTTTGGGGTCCCAGAAGCGATCTGTACGTGCCTACTCAGATACAGGCCCAAAACATGCTGAAAATCGATATTGTAGGTGTCCAAAGTCAATATGGGTATGCATCTTCTGCACCCGTTTATATCCCAAATTCAACCTCAAAACACATAAAAATTCGATATTTATCGGTCCCAGAAGCGATCTGTACATGCCTACTCAGTGTAAGAATGTTTTCAAAATATAGGCTCAAAACATGCTAAAAATCGATATTTTAAGTGTCCAAAGTCAATATGTGCATGCATCTTCTGTACCCGTTTATATCCCAAATTCAGGCTCAAAACTCCCGAAAATTCGGTATTTTTTGGTCCTAGAAGCGATCTGAACATGCCTACTACTAGTTAGAATGTTTTCAAGATACAGACCCAAAACATGCTCAAAATCGATATTTTAGGTGCCCAAAAGTCGATATGTGCATGCATCTTCAGTACCCGTTTATATCTCAAATGCAGGCTCCAAACACCAGAAAACTCTATATTTTGGGGTCCCAGAAGCGATCTGCACATGCCTACTCAGATACAGGCCCAAAACATGTTGAAAATCGATATTTTAGGTGCCCAAAGGCAAAATGTGCATGCATCTTCTGTACCCGTTTATATCTCAAATTTAGGCTCAAAACACCCGAAAATTCGATATTTTGGGGTATCAGAAGCTATCTGTACATGCCTACTCAGTGCTAGAATATTTTTCAAAATATAGTCCCAAAACATGCTAAAAATCGATATTTTAGGTGCCTAAAGTCGATATCTCAAATTCAGGCCTAAAACACCCGAAAATTCGATATTTTGGGGTCCCAGAAACGATCTGTACATGCCTACTCCGTGTTAGAGTATTTTAAAAAAACAGGTCAAAAAACATACTGAAAATCGATCTTTTAAGTGCCCAACAGTCGATATGTGCATGCATCTTCTGAACCCGTTTATATCTCAAATTCAGGCTCCAAACACCAGAAAACTCGATATTTTGGGGTCCCAGAAGCGATATGTACATGCCTACTCAGATTCAAGCCCAAAACATGCTGAAATTCGATATTTTAGGTGTCCAAAGTCAATATGTGCATGCATCTTCTGTACCCGTTTATATCTCAAATTCAGGCTCAAAACAACCGAAAATTCGATATTTTTGGGTCCCAGAAGCGATCTGTACATGCCTACTCAGTGCTAGAATATTTTCAAAATACAGGATCAAAATATGCTAAAAATCGATATTTTAGGTGCCCAAAGTCGATATTTCAAATTCAGGCCCAAAACACCCGAAAATTCGATATTTTGGGATCCCAGAAGCGATCTATACATGCCTACTCCGTGTTAGAATATTTTCGAAATACAGGCCCAAAACATCCTGAAAATCGATATTTTATGTGCCCAAAGTCAATATGTGCATGCATCTACTGAACCCGTTTATATCTCAAATTCTGGCTCAAAACAGAAGAAAATTCGATATTTTGGGGTTCCAGAAGCGATTTGTACATGCCTACTCAGTGCAAGAATATTTTCAAAATATATGCCCAAAACATTCTAAAAATCGATATTTTAGGTACCCAAAGTCGATATTTCAAATTCAGGCCCAAAAAACCCGAAAATTCGGTATTTTTGGGTCCCAGAAGCGATCTGTACATGCCTACTCCGTGTTAGAGTATTTTCGAAAAACAGGCCCAAAACATCCTGAAAATCGATATTTTATGTGCCCAAAAGTCGATAAGTGCATGCAACTTCTGTACCTGTTTATATCTCAAATTCAGGCTCCAAACACCCGAAAAATCGATATTTTGGGGTCCCAGAAGCGATCTGTACATGCCTACTCAGATACATGCCCAAAACATGCTGAAAATCGATATTTTAGGTGCCCAAAGTCAATATGTGTATGCATCTTCTGCACCCGTTTATATCCCAAATTCAACCTCAAAACACCCGAAAATTCGATATTTTTGGGTCCCGGAAGCGATCTGTACATGCCTACTCAGTGCCAGAATGTCTTCAAAATATAGGCATAAAACATGCTAAAAATCAATATTTTTAGTGTCCAAAGTCGATATGTGCATGCATCTTCTGTTCCTGTTTATATCTCAAATTCAGGCTCAAAACACACGAAAATTTGATATGTTTGGGTCCCAGAAGCAAACTGTACATGCCTACTTAGTGCTAGAATGTTTTCAATATATAGGCTCAACACATGCTAAAAATCGATATTTTAAGTGTCGAAAGTCGATATGTGCATGCATCTTCTGTATACGTTTATATCTCAAATTCAGGCTCAAAACACCCGAAAATTCGGTATTTTTGGGTCCTAGAAGCGATCTGTACATGCCTACTGCTAGTTAGAATGCTTTCAAGATACAGACCTAAAACATGCTCAAAATCGATATTTTAGGTGCCCAAAAGTCGATATGTGCATGCATTTTCAGTACACGTTTATATCTCAAATTCAGGCTAAAAAAAAAAAAAAAAATCGATATTTTGGGGTCCCAGAAGCGATCTGTACCTGCTTACTCCGTGTTAGAGTATTTTTAAAATAGAGGCCCAAAACATGCTGAAAATCGATATTTTAGGTGTCCAAAGTGAATATGTGCATGCATCTTCTGTACCCGTTTATATTTTAAATTCAGGCTCAAAACACCCAAAAATTCGATATTTTGGGATCTCAGAAGCGATCTCTACATGCCTACTCAGTGCTAGAATATTTTCAAAATATCGGCCCAAAACATGCTAAAAATCGATATTTTAAGTGCCCAAAGTCGATATCTCAAATTCAGGCCTGAAACACCCGAAAATTCGATATTTTGCGGTCCCAGAAGCGATCTGTACTTGCCTACTCCGTGTTAGAGTATTTTTAAAATCTAGGCCCAAAGCATGCTAAAAATCGATATTTTATGTGCCTAAAGTCGATATCTCAAGTTCAGGCCCAAAACACCCGAAAATTTCGATATTTTGGGGTCCCAGAAGCGATCTACACATGCTTACTCAGATACAGGCCCAAAACATGCTGAAAATCGATCTTTTAGGTACCCAAAGTCAATATGTGCATGTATCTTCTGTACCCGTTTATATCTCCAATTCAGGCTCAAAACACCCGAGAATTCGATATTTTGGGGTTCCATAAGCGATCTGTACATGCCTCCTCAGTGCTAGAATATTTTCAAAATATAGGCCCAAAACATGCTAAAAATCGATATTTTAGGTGCCCAAAGTCGATAATTCAAATTCAGGCCCAAAACACCCGAAAATTCGATATTTTGGGATCCCAGAAGCGATCTGTACATGCCTACTCCGTGTTAGAATATTTTCGAAATACACGCCCAAAACATCCTGAAAATCGATATTTTATGTGCCCAAAGTCAATATGTGCATGCATCTACTGAACCCGTTTATATCTCAAATTCAGGTTCAAAACACCCGAAAATTTGATATTTTGGGGTTCCAGAAGCGATTTGTACATGCCTACTCAGTGCAAGAATATTTTCAAAATATATGCCCAAAACATTCCACAATTCGATATTTTAGGTACCCAAAGTCGATATTTCATATTCAGGCCCAAAAAACCCGAAAATTCGATATTTTTGGGTCCCAGAAGCGATCTGTACATGCCTACTCCGTGTTAGAGTATTTTCGAAAAACAGGCCCAAAACATCCTGAAAATCGATATTTTATGTGCCCAAAAGTCAATAAGTGCATGCAACTTCTGTACCTGTTTATATCTGAAATTCAGGCTCCAAACACCCGAAAAATCGATATTTTGGGGTCCCAGAAGCGATCTGTACATGCCTACTCAGATATAGGCCCAAAACATGCTGAAAATAGATATTTTAGGTGCCCAAAGTCAATATGTGTATGAATCTTCTGCACCCGTTTATATCTCAAATTCAGGCTCAAAACACACGAAAATTTGATATGTTTGGGTCCCAGAAGCAAACTGTACACGCCTACTTAGTGCTAGAATGTTTTCAATATATAGGCTCAACACATGCTAAAAATCGATATTTTAAGTGTCGAAAGTCGATATGTGCATGCATCTTCTGTACACGTTTATATCTCAAATTCAGGCTGAAAACACCCGAAAATTCGGTATTTTTCGGTCCTAGAAGCGATCTGTACATGCCTACTGCTAGTTAGAATGCTTTCAAGATACAGACCTAAAACATGCTCAAAATCGATATTTTAGGTGCCCAAAAGTCGATATGTGCATGCATTTTCAGTACACGTTTATATCTCAAATTCAGGCTCAAAAAAAACAAAAATTCGATATTTTGGGGTCCCAGAAGCGATCTGTACCTGCTTACTCCGTGTTACAGTATTTTTAATATACAGGCCCAAAACATGCTGAAAATCGATATTTTAGGTGTCCAAAGTCAATATGTGCATGCATCTTCTGTACCCGTTTACATCTTAAATTCAGGCTCAAAACACCCAAAAATTCGATATTTTGGGATCCCAGAAGCGATCTCTACATGCCTACTCAGTACTAGAATATTTTCAAAATATCGGCCCAAAACATGCTAAAAATCGATATTTTAAGTGCCCAAAGTCGATATCTCAAATTCAGGCCTAAAACACCCGAAAATTCGATATTTTGCGGTCCCAGAAGCGATCTGTACTTGCCTACTCAGTGTTAGAGTATTTTTAAAATCTAGGCCCAAAGCATGCTAAAAATCGATATTTTATGTGCCTAAAGTCGATATCTCAAATTTAGGCCCAAAACACCCGAAAATTCGATATTTTTGGGTCCAAGAAGCGATCTGTACATGCTTACTCCGTGTTAGAGTATTTTCAAAATACAGGCTTAAAACATGCTGAAAATCGATCTTGTAGGTGCCCAAAGTCAATATGTGTATGCATCTTCTGCACCCGTTTATATCCCAAATTCAACCTCAAAACACCCGAAAATTCGGTATTTTTAGGTCCTCGAAGCGATCTGTACATGCCTACTCCTAGTTAGAATGTTTTCAAGATACAGACCCAAAACAAGCTCAAAATCGATATTTTAGGAGTCCAAAAGTCGATATGTGCATGCATCTTCAGTACACGTTTATATCCCAAATTCAACCTCGAAACACCCGAAAATTCAAAATTTTGCGGTCCCAGAAGCAGTCTGTACATGCCTACTCAGTGCTAGAATGTTTTCAAAATATAGGCACAAAACATGCTAAAAATCGATATTATAAGTGTCCAAAGTTGATATGTGCATGCATCTTCTGTACCCGTTTATATCTCAAATTCAGGCTCAAAACACCAGAAAATTCGGTAAATTTGGGGTCCCAGAAACGATCTGTATATGCCTACTCCGTTTTAGAGTATTTTCAAAATGCAGGCCCAAAACATCCTGAAAATCCAAATTTTAGGTGCCCAAAGTCAATATGTGTATGCATCTTCTGCACCCGTTTATATCCCAAATTAAACCTCAAAACACTTGACAATTCGATATTTTTGGGTTCCATAAGCGATCTGTACATGCCTACTCAGTGCTAGAATATTTTCAAAATATAGGCTCAAAACATGCTGAAAATCGATATTTTAGGTGCCCAAATTAAATATGTGCCAGCATATTCTGTACCCGTTTATATCTCAAATTCAGGCTCAAAACACCCGAAAATTCAGTATTTTTGGGTCCTAGAAGCGATCTGTGCATGCCTACTTCGTGTTAGAGTATTTTCAAAATACAGGCCCAAAACATGCTGAAAATCGATATTTTAGGTGCTCAGAGTCAATATGTGAATGCATCTTCTGTACCTGTTTATATCTCAAATTCAGGCTCCAAACACCCGAAAATTCGGTATTTTTGGGTCCTAGAAGCAATCTGTACATGCCTACTCAGATACAGGCCGAAAACATGCTGAAAATCGATATTTTAGGTGCCCAAAGTCAATATGTGTATGCATCTTCTGTAGACGTTTATATCTCAAATACAGGCTCAAAAACCCGAAAATTCGGTATTTTTGGGTCCTAGAAGCGATCTGTACATGCCTACTCCTAGTTAGAATGTTTTCAATATACAGACCCAAAACATGTTCAAAATCGATATTTTAAGTGCCCAAAAGTTGATATGTGCATGCATCTTAAGTAACCGTTTATATCTCAAATTCAGGCTCAAAACACCCGAAAATTCGATATTTTGGGGTCCCAGAAGCGATCTGTACATTCCTACTCAGTGCTAGAATATTTTAAAAATATAGGCCCAAAACATGCTAAAAATCGATATTTTAGGTGCCCAAAGTTGATATCTCAAATTCAGGCCCAAAACACCCGAAAATTCGATATTTTGGGGTCCCAGAAGCGATCTGTACATGCCTACTCCGTGTTAGAGTATTTTCAAAATACAGGCCCAAAACATGCTAAAAATCGATATTTTAGGTGCCCAAAGTCAATATGTACCTGTTTATATCTCAAATTCAGGCTCAAAACCCCCGAAAATTCGATATTTTGGGGTCCCAGAAGCGATCTGTACATGCCTACTCCGTGTTAGAGTATTTTCAAAATACAGGACCAAAACATACTGAAAATCGATCTTTTAGGTGCCCAAAAGTCGATAAGCGCATGCATCTTCTGTACCCGTTTATATCTCAAATTCAGGCTCCAAGCACCCGAAAATTCGATATTTTAGGGTCCCAGAAGGGATCTGTACATGCCTACTCAGATAAAGGCCCAAAACATGTTGAAAATCAATATTTTAGATGCCCAAAGTCAATATGTGTATTCATCTTCTGCACCCGTTTATATCCCAAATTCAACCTCAAAACACCCGAAAATTAGATATTTTTTTAGGTCCCAGAAGCGATCTGTAGATGCCTACTCAGTGCTAGAATATTTTCAAAATATAGGCTCAAAACATGCTAAGAATCAAGATTTTAAGTGTCCAAAGTCGATATGCGCATGCATCTTCTGTACCTGTTTATATCTCAAATTCAGCCTCAAAGCACACAAAAAATTCGGTATTTTTCGGTCCTAGAAGCGAACTGTACATGCCTACTCCTAGTTAGAATGTTTTCAAGATACAGACCCAAAACAAGCTCAAAATCGATATTTTAGGAGTCCAAAAGTCGATATGTGCATACATCTTCAGTACCCGTTTATATCCCAAATTCAACCTCGAAACACCCGAAAATTCAAAATTTTACGGTCCCAGAAGCAATCTGTACATGCCTACTCAGTGCTAGAATGTTTTCAAAATATAGGCTCAAAACATGTTAAAAATCGATATTATAAGTGTCCAAAGTCGATATGTTCATGCATCTTCTGTACCCGTTTATATCTTAAATTCAGGCTGAAAACACACGAAAATTCGATATTTGGGGTCCCAGAAACGATCTGTACATGCCTACTCAGTGCTAGAATATTTTCAAAATATTGGACCAAAAAATGCTAAAATCGATATTTTAGGTTCCCAAAGCCGATATCTCAAATTCAGGCCCAAAACACCCGAAAATTCGATATTTTTGGTTCCCAGAAGCGATCTGTACATGCCTACTCAGTGCTAGAATGTTTTCAAAATATAGACTCAAAACATGCTAAAAATCTATATTTTAAGTGTCCAAAGTCGATATGTGCATGTACCTTCGGTACCCGTTTATATCTCAAATTCAGGCTCAAAACACCCAAATATTCGGTATTTTTGGGTCCTAGAAGCGATCTGTACATGCCTACTCCTAGTTAGAATGTTTTCAAGATACAGACCAAAAACATGCTCAAAATCGATATTTTAGGTGCCAAAAAGTAGATATGTGCATGCATCTTCTTTACCCGTTTATATCTCAAATACAGGCTCAAAAATCCCGAAAATTAGATATTTCGGGGTCCCAGAAGCGATCTGTACATGCTTACTCCGTGTTATAGAATTTTCAAAATACAGGCCCAAAACATGCTGAAAATCGATATTTTAGGTGTCCAAAGTCAATATGTGCATGCATCTTCTGTACCCGTTTATATCTCAAATTCAGGCTCAAAACAACCGAAAATTCGATATTTGTGGGTCGCAGAAGCGATCTGTACCTGCCTACTCAGTGCTAGAATATTTTCAAAATACAGGATCAAAACATGCTAAAAATCGATATTTTAGGTGCCCCAAGTCGATATTTCAAATTCAGGCCCAAAACACACGAAAATTCGATATTTTGGGATCCCAGAAGCGATCTGTACATGCCTACTCCGTGTTAGAATATTTTCGAAATACAGGCCCAAAACATCCTGAAAATCGATATTTTATGTGCCCAAAGTCAATATGTGCATGCATCTACTGAACCCGTTTATATCTCAAATTCAGGCTCAAAACACCCGAAAATTCGATATTTTGGGGTTCCAGAGGCGATTTGTACATGCCTACTCAGTGCAAGAATATTTTCAAAATATATGGCCTAAACATTCTAAAAATCGATATTTTAGGTACCCAAAGTCGATATTTCAAATTCAGGCCCAAAAAAACCGAAAATTCGATATTTTTGGGTCCCAGAAGCGTTCTGTACATGCCTACTCCGTGTTAGAGTATTTTCGAAAAACAGGCCCAAAACATCCTGAAAATCGATATTTTATGTGCCCAAAAGTCGATAAGTGCATGCAACTTCTGTACCTGTTTATATCTCAAATTCAGGCTCCAAACACCCGAAAAATCGATATTTTGGGGTCCCAGAAGCGATCTGTACATGCCTACTCAGATACAGGCCCAAAACATGCTGAAAATCGATATTTTAGGTGCCCAAAGTCAATATGTGTATGCATCTTCTGCACCCGTTTATATCCCAAATTCAACCTCAAAACACCCGAAAATTCGATATTTTTGGGTCCTGGAAGCGATCTGTACATGCCTACTCAGTGCTAGAATGTCTTCAAAATATAGGCATAAAACATGCTAAAAATCAATATTTTTAGTGTCCAAAGTCGATATGTGCATTCATCTTCTGTACCTGTTTATATCTCAAATTCAGGCTCAAAACACCCGAAAATTTGATATGTTTGGTTCCCAGAAGCAAACTGTACATGCCTACATAGTGCTAGAATGTTTTCAATATATAGGCTCAACACATGCTAAAAATCGATATTTTAAGTGTCGAAAGTCGATATGTGCATGCATCTTCTGTACACGTTTAGATCTCAAATTCAGGCTCAAAACACCCGAAAATTCGGTATTTTTCGGTCCTAGAAGCGATCTGTACATGCCTACTGCTAGTTAGAATGCTTTCAAGATATAGATCTAAAACATGCTCAAAATCGATATTCTAGGTGCCCAAAAGTCGATATGTGCATGCATTTTCAGTACACGTTTATATCTCAAATTCAGGCTCAAAAAAAACAAAAATTCGATATTTTGGGGTCCCAGAAGCGATCTTTACCTTCTTACTCCGTGTTAGAGTATTTTTAAAATACAGGCCCAAAACATGCTGAAAATCGATATTTTAGGTGTCCAAAGTCAATATGTGCATGCATCTTCTGTACCCGTTTATATCTTAAATTCATGCTCCAAACACACGAAAATTCGATATTTTGGGGTCCCAGAAGCGATCTGTACATGCCTACTCAGTGCTAGAATATTTTCAAAATATAGGCCCAAAGCATGCTAAAAATCGATATTTTAGGTGCCCAAAGTCGATATCTCAAATTCAGGCCCAAAACACCCGAAAAATTCGATATTTTGGGGTCCCAGAAGCGATTGGTACATGGCTCCTCCATGTTAGAGTAATTTCAAAATTCAGGCCCAAAACATCCTGAAAATCGATATTTTAGGTGCCCAAAGTCAATATGTGCATGCATCTTCTGTACCCGTTTATATCTCAAATTCAGGCTCAAAACACCCGAAAATTCGATATTTTGGAATCCAAAAAGCGATCTGTACATGCCTACTCAGTGATAGAATATTTTCAAAATATATGCCCAAAACATGCTAAAAAATCGAAATTTTAAGTGCCCAAAGTCGATATCTCAAATTCAGGCCCAAACCACACGAAAATTCGATATTTTGTGGTCCCAGAAGCGATCCGTACATGCCTACTCCGTGTTTGAGTATTTTCAAATTACAGGCCCAAAACATAATGAAAATCGATCTTTCAGGTGCCCAAAAGTCGATATGTGCATGCAACTTCTGTACCCGTTTATATCTCAAATTCAGGCTCCAAACACCCGAGAATTCGATATTTTGGGGTCCCAGAAGCGATCTGTACAAGCCTACTCAGATACAGGCCCAAAACATGCTGAAAATCGATATTTTAGGTGCCCAAAGTCAATATATGCATGAATCTTCTGTACCCGTTTATATCTCAAATTCAGGCTCAAAACACCCAAAAATTCGATATTTTGGGATCCCAGAAGCGATCTGTACATGCCTACTCAGTTCTAGAATATTTTCAAAATATCGGCCCAAAACATGCTAAAAATCGATATTTTAAGTGCCCAAAGTCGATATCTCAAATTCAGGCCTAAAACACCCGAAAATTCGATATTTTGCGGTCCCAGAAGCGATCTGTACTTGCCTACTCCGTGTTAGAGTATTTTTAAAATCTAGGCCCAAAGCATGCTAAAAATCGATATTTTATGTGCCTAAAGTCGATATCTCAAGTTCAGGCTCAAAACACCCGAGAATTCGATATTTTGGGGTCCCATAAGCGATCTGTACATGACTACTCAGTGCTAGAATATTTTCAAAATATAGGCCCAAAACATGCTAAAAATCGATATTTTAAGTGACCAAAGTTGATATCTCAAATTTAGGCCCAAAACACCCGAAAATTCGATATTTTTGGGTCCAAGAAGCGATCGGTACATGCTTACTCCGTGTTAGAGTATTTTCAAAATATAGGCTTAAAACATACTGAAAATCGATCTTGTAGGTGCCCAGTCAATATGTGTATGCATCTTCTGCACCCGTTTATATCCCAAATTCAACCTCAAAACACCCGAAAATTCGATATTTTTGGTTCCCAGAAGCGATCTGTACATGCCTACTCAGTGCGTGCTAGAATGTTTTCAAAATATAGACTCAAAACATGCTAAAAATCTATATTTCAAGTGTCCTAAGTCGATATGTGCATGTACCTTCGGTACCCGTTTATATCTCAAATTCAGGCTCAGAACACCCAAATATTCGGTATTTTTGGGTCCTAGAAGCGATCTGTACATGCCTACTCCTAGTTAGAATGTTTTCAAGATACAGACCAAAAACATGCTCAAAATCGATATTTTAGGTGCCAAAAAGTCAATATGTGCATGCATCTTCTGTACCCGTTTATATCTCAAATACAGGCTCAAAAATCCCGAAAATTGGATATTTCGGGGTCCCAGAAGCGATCTGTACATGCTTACTCCGTGTTATAGTATTTTCAAAATACAGGCCCAAAACATGCTGAAAATCTATATTTTAGGTGTCCAAAGTCAATATGTGCATGTATCTTCTGTACCCGTTTATATCTCAAATTCAGGCTCAAAACACCCGAAAATTCGATATTTTTGGGTCCCAGAAGCGATCTGTACATGCCTACTCAATGCTAGAATATTTTCAAAATACAGGATCAAAACATGCTAAAAATCGATATTTTAGGTGCCCAAAGTCGATATTTCAAATTCAGGCCCAAAACACCCGAAAATTCGATATTTTGGGATCCCAGAAGCGATCTGTAAATGCCTACTCTGTGTTAGAATATTTTCGAAATACAGGCCCAAAACATCCTGAAAATCGATATTTTATGTGCACAAAGTCAATATGTGCATGCATCTACTGAACCCGTTTATATCTCAAATTCAGGCTCAAAACACCCGAAAATTCGATATTTTGGGGTTCCAGAAACGATTTGTACATGCCTACTCAGTGCAAGAATATTTTCAAAATATATGCCCAAAACATTCTAAAAATCGATATTTTAGGTACCCAAAGTCGATATTTCAAATTCAGGCTCCAAACACCCGAAAAATCGATATTTTGGGGTCCCAGAAGCGATCTGTACATGCCTACTCAGATACAGGCCCAAAACATGCTGAAAATCGATATTTTAGGTGCCCAAAGTCAATATGTGTATGCATCTTCTGCACCCGTTTATATCCCAAATTCAACCTCAAAAAACCTGAAAATTCGATATTTTGGGGTCCCGGAAGCGATCTGTACATGCCTACTCAGTGCTAGAATGTCTTCAAAATATAGGCATAAAACATGCTAAAAATCAATATTTTTAGTGTCCAAAGTCGATATGTGCATGCATCTTCTGTACCTGTTTATATCTCAAATTCAGGCTCAAAACACCCGAAAATTTGGTATTTTTGGGTCCTAGATGCGATCTGTACATGCCTACTCCTAGTTAGAATGTTTTTAAGATACAGGCCCAAAATATGCTCAAAATCGATATTTTAGGTGCCCAAAGGTCGATATGTGCATGCATCTTCAGTACCCGTTTATATCCCAAATCCAACCTCAAAACACCCGAAAATTAGATATTTTTTTAGGTCCCAGAAGCAATCTGTACATGCCTACTCAGTGCTAGAATGTTTTCAAAATATAGGCTCAAAACATGCTAAAAATCGATATTATAAGTATCCAAAGTCGATATGTGCATGCATCTTCTGTACCTGTTTATATCTCAAATTCAGCCTCAAAGCACACAAAAAATTCGGTATTTTTAGGTCCTAGAAACGAACTGTACATGCCTACTCCTAGTTAGAATGTTTTCAAGATACAGACCCAAAACAAGCTTAAAATCGATATTTTAGGAGTCCAAAAGTCGATATGTGCATGCATCTTCAGTACCCGTTTATATCCCAAATTCAACCTCAAAACACCCGAAAATTCAAAATTTTACAGTCCCAGAAGCAATATGTACATGCCTACTCAGTGCTAGAATGTTTTCAAAATATAGTCTCAAAACATGCTAAAAATCGATATTATAAGTGTCGAAAGTCGATATGTGCATGCATCTTCTGTACCCGTTTATATCTCAAATTCAGGCTCAAAACACCCGAAAATTCGGTAATTTGGGGGTCCCAGAAACGATCTGTACATGCCTACTCAGTGCTAGAATATTTTCAAAATATAGGACCAAAAAATGCTAAAAATCGATATTTTAGGTTCCCAAAGCCGATATCTCAAATTCAGGCCCAAAACACCCGAAAATTCGATATTTTGGGGTCCCAGAAGCGATCTGTACATGCCTACTCCGTGTTAGAGTATTTTCAAAATACAGGTTCAAACATACTGAAAATCGATCTTTTAGGTGCCCAAAAGTCGATATGTGCATCCATCTTCTGCACCCGTTTATACCTCAAATTCAGGTCCAAACACCCAAAAATTCGATATTTTGGGGTTCGAAAAGCGATCTGTACATGCCTACTCCTAGTTAGAAAGTTTTCAAAATATAGACCCAATACATGCTAAAAATCGATATTTTAGGTGCCCAAAGTCGATATCTCAAATTCAGGCCCAAAACACCAGAAAATTCGATATTTTTGGGTCCCAGAGGCGATCTGTACATGCCTACTCAGTGTTAGAATATTTTCAAAATATAGGCCCAAAACATACTGAAAATCGATCTTTTATGTGCCCAAAAGTCGATATGTGCATGCATCTTCTGTACCCGTTTATATCTCAAATTCAGGCTCCAAACACCCGAAAATTCGATATTTTGGGGTCCCAGAAGCGATCTGTATATGCCTACTCCGTTTTAGAGTATTTTCAAAGTACAGGCCCAAAACATGCTGAAAATCGATATTTTAGGTGCCCAAAGTCAATATGTGTATGCATCTTCTGCACCCGTTTATATCCCAAATTCAACCTTAAAACACTTGAAAATTTGATATTTTTGGGTATCATAAGCGATCTGTACATGCCTACTCAGTGCTAGAATATTTTCTAAATATAGGCTCAAAACATGCTGAAAATCGATATTTTAGGTGCCCAAATTCAATATGTGCATGCATATTCTGTACCCGTGTATACCTCAAATTCAGACTCAAAACACCCGAAAATTCAGTATTTTTGGGTCCTAGAAGCGATCTGTGCATGCCTACTTCGTGTTAGAGTATTTTCAAAATACAGGCCCAAAACATGCTGAAAATCGATATTTTAGGTGCTCAAAGTCAATATGTGCATGCATCTTCTGTACCTGTTTATATCTCAAATTCAGGCTCCAAACACCCGAGAATTCGGTATTTTTGAGTCCTAGAAGCAATCTGTACATGCCTACTCAGATACAGGCCGAAAACATGCTGAAAATCGGTATTTTAGGTGCCCAAAGTCAATATGTGTATGCATCTTCTGTACACGATTATATCTCAAATTCAGGCTTAAAACACCCGAAAATTCGGTATTTTTGGGTCCTAGAAGCGATCTGTACATGCCTACTCCTAGTTAGAATGTTTTCAAGATACAGACCCAAAACATGCTCAAAATCGATATTTTAAGTGCCCAAAAGTTGATATGTGCATGCATCTTAAGTAACCGTTTATATCTCAAATTCAGGCTCAATACACCCGAAAATTCGATATTTTGGGATCCCAGAAGCGATCTGTACATGGCTACTCCGTGTTAGAGTATTTTCAAAATATAGGCCCAAAACATACTGAAAATCGATATTTTAGGTGCCCAAAAGTCGATATGTGCATGCATGTTCTGTAACCGTTTATATCTCAAATTCAGGCTCAAAACCCCCGAAAATTCGATATTTTTGGGTCCCAGAAGCAATCTGTACATGCCTACTTCGTGTTAGAGTATTTTCAAAATACTGGCCCAAAACATGCTGAAAATCGATATTTTAGGTGCCCAAAGTCTATATGTGCATGCATCTTCTGTACCCGTTTATATCTCAAATTCAGGCTCCAAACACCCGAAAATTCGATATTTTGGGGTCCCAGAAGCGATCTGTACATGACTACTCAAATACAGGCCGAAAACATTCTGAAAATCGATATTTTTGGTGCCCAAAGTCAATATGTGTATGCATCTTCTGCACCCGTTTATATCCCAAATTCAACCTCAAAACACCCGAAAATTCGACAGTTTTGGGTCCCAGAAGCGATCAGTACATGCCTACTCAGTGCTAGAATGTTTTCAAAATATAGGTCCAAAACATGCTAAAAATCGATATTTTAAGTGTCCAAAGTCGATATGTGCATGCATTTTCTGTACCCGTTTATATCTCAAATTCTTAATCAAAACACCCGAAAATTCGGTGTTTTTGGGTCCTAGAGGCGATCTGTACATGCCTACTCCTATTTAGAATGTATTTAAGATACTGACCCAAAACATGCTGAAAATCGATATTTTAGGTGCCCAAAAGTCGATATGTGCATGCTTCTTCAGTACCCGTTTATATTTCAAATTCAGGTTCAAAATCACCGAAAATTAGCTATTTTTAGTTCCCAGAAGCGATCTGTACATGCTTACTCCGTGTTAGAGTATTTTCAAGATACTGGCCCAAAACATGCCTAAAATCGATATTTTAGGTTCCCAAAGTCAATATGTGCATGAAGGTTCTGTACCCGTTTATATCTCAAATTCAGGCTCAAAACACCCGAAATTCGATATTTTGGAGTCCCAGAAGCGATATGTACATGCATACTCCGTGTTAGAGTATTTTAAAAGTACAGCCCCAAAACATACTTAAAATCGATCTTTTACGTGCCCAAAAGTCGATATGTGCATGCATCATCTGTACCCGTTTATATCTCAAATTCAGGCTCCAAACACCCGAAAAATCGATATTTTGGCGTCCCAGAAGCGATCTGTACATGCCTACTCAGATACAGGCCTAAAACATGCTGAAAATCGATAATTTAGGTGCTTAAAGTCAATATGTGTATGCATCTTCTGCACCCGTTTATATCCCAAATTCAACCTCAAAACACCCGAAAATTCGATATTTTGGGGTCCCAGAAGCGATCTGTACATGCCTACTCAGTGCTAGAATGTTTTTAAAATATAGGCTCAAAACATGCTAAAAATCGATATTTTAAGTGTCCAAAGTCGATATGTACATGCATCTTCTGTACCCGTTTATATCTCAAATTCAGGCTCAAAACACCCGAAAATTCGATATTTTGGGGTCCCAGAAGCGATCTGTACATTCCTACTCAGTGCTAGAATATTTTAAAAATATAGGCCCAAAACATGCTAAAAATCGATATTTTATGTCCCCAAAGTTGATATCTCAAATTCAGGCCCAAAACACCCGAAAATTCGATATTTTGGGGTCCCATAAGAGATCTGTACATGCCTACTCCGTATTTGAGTATTTTCAAAATACAGACCCAAAACATGCTAAAAATCGATATTTTAGGTGCCCAAAGTCAATATGTACCCGTTTATATCTCAAATTCAGGCTCAAAACTCCCGAAAATTCGATATATTGGGGTCCCATAAGCGATCTGTACATGCCTACTCAGTGCTAGAATATTTTCAAAATATAGGCCCAAAACATGCTAAAAATCGATATTTTTGGTGCCCAAAGTCGATATCTCAAATTCAGGCCTAAAACACCCGAAAATTCGATATTTTTAGGTCCCAGAAGCGATCTGTACATGCCTACTCCGTGTTAGAGTATTTTCAAAATACAGGACCAAAACATACTGAAAATCGATCTTTTAGGTGCCCAAAAGTCGATATGCGCATGCATCTTCTGTACCCGTTTATATCTCAAATTCAGGCTCCAAACACCCGAAAATTCGATATTTTAAGGTCCCAGAAGGGATCTGTACATGCCTACTCAGATAAAGGCCCAAAACATGCTGAAAATCGATATTATAGGTGCCCAAAGTCAATATGTGTATGCATCTTCTGCACCCGTTTATATCCCAAATTCAACCTCAAAACACCCGAAATTTCGATATTTTTGGGTTCCAGCAGCTTTATATACATGCCTACTCAGTGCTAGAATGTTTTCAAAATATAGGCTCAAAACATGCTAAAAATCGATATTTTATTGGTCGAAAGTCGATATGTGCATGCATCTCCTGTACCCGTTTTTATCTCAAATTCAGGCTCAAAGCACCCGAAAATTCGGTATTTTTGGGTCCTAGAAGCAATCTGTACATGCCTACTCCTAGTTAGAATGTTTTCAAGATAAAGAACCAAAAACCTGCCAAAAAATTGATATTTTAGGTGCCCGAAAGTCGATATGTGCCTGCACCTTCAGTATCCGTTAATATTTCAAATTCTTGCTCAAAACCCCCGAAAATTCGATAGTATGGGGTCCCAGAAGCGATCTGTACATGCCTACTCCGTGTTAAAGTATTCTCAAAATACAGGCCCAAAACATGCTGAAAATCGATATTTTAGGTGCCCAAAGTCTATATCTCGAATTCAGGCCCAAAACACACGAAAATTCGATATTTTTGGGTCCCAGAAGAGATCTGTACATGCCTACTCAGTGCTAGAATGTTTTCAAAATATAGGCTCAATACATGCTAAAAATCTATATTATAAGTTTCCAAAGTCTATTTGTGGATGCCTCTTCTGTACCCGTTTATATTTCAAATTCTGTCTCAAAACACACGAAAATTCGATATTATGGGGTCCCAGAAGCGATCTGTACATGCCTACTCCGTGTTAAAGTATTTTCGAAATACAGGCCCAAAACATGCTGAAAATCGATATTTTAGGTGCCCAAAGTCGATATCTCAAATTCAGGCCCAAAACACACGAAAATTCGATATTTTTGGGTCCCAGAAGCGATCTGTACATGCCTACTCAGATACAGGCCCAAAACATGCAGAAAATCGATATTTTAGGTGCCCAGAGTCAATATGTGTATGCATCTTCTGTACCCGTTTATATCTCAAATTCAGGCTCAAAACACCCGAAAATTCGGTATTTTTGGGTCCGAAAAGCGATCTGCACATGCCTACTCCGTGTTAGAATATTTTCAAAATACTGGCCCAAAACATGCTGAAAATCGATATTTTAGGTGCCCAAAGTCTATATGTGCATGCATCTTCTGTACCCGTTTATATCTCAAATTCAGGCTCCAAACACCCAAAAATTCGATATTTTGGGGTCCCAGAAGCGATCTGTACATGACTACTCAAATACAGGCCGAAAACATGCTGAAAATCGATATTTTTGGTGCCCAAAGTCAATATGTGTATGCATCTTCTGCACCCGTTTATATCCCAAATTCAACATCAAAACACCCGAAAATTCGACAGTTTTGGGACCCAGAAGCGATCTGTACATGCCTACACAGTGCTAGAATGTTTTCAAAATATAGGCTCAAAACATGCTAAAAATCGATATTTTAAGTGTCCAAAGTCGATATGTGCATGCATTTTCTGTACCCGTTTATATCTCAAATTCATAATCAAAACACCCGAAAATTCGGTGTTTTTGGGTCCTAGAGGCGATCTGTACATGCCTACTCCTATTTAGAATGTATTTAAGATACTGACCCAAAACATGCTGAAAATCGATATTTTAGGTGCCCAAAAGTCGTTATGTGCATGCTTCTTCAGTACCCGTTTATATTTCAAATTCAGGCTCAAAACAACCGAAAATTCGATATTTTTAGTTCCCAGAAGCGATCTGTACATGCATACTCCGTGTTAGAGTATTTTCAAAATACTGGCCCAAAACATGCCTAAAATCGATATTTTAGGTTCCCAAAGTCAATATGTGCATGCAGGTTCTGTATCCGTTTATATCTCAAATTCAGGCTCAAAACACCCGAAATTCGATATTTTGGGGTCCCAGAAGCGATATGTACATGCATACTCCGTGTTAGAGTATTTTAAAAGTACAGGCCCAAAACATACTTAAAATCGATCTTTTACGTGCCCAAAATTCGATATGTGCATGCATCATCTGTACCCGTTTATATTTCAAATTCAGGCTCCAAACACCCGAAAAATCGATATTTTGGCGTCCCAGAAGCGATCTGTACATGCTTACTCAGATACAGGCCTAAAACATGCTGAAAATCGATAATTTAGGTGCTTAAAGTCAATATGTGTATGCATCTTCTGCACCCGTTTATATCCCAAATTCAACCTCAAAACACCCGAAAATTAGATATTTTTGGGTTCCAGAAGCGATCTGTACATGCCTACTCAGTGCTAGAATGTTTTTAAAATATAGGCTCAAAACATGCTAAAAATCGATATTTTAAGTGTCCAAAGTCGATATGTACATGCATCTTCTGTACCCGTTTATATCTCAAATTCAGGCTCAAAACACCCGAAAATTCGATATTTTGGGGTCCCAGAAGCGATCTGTACATTCCTACTCAGTGCTAGAATATTTTAAAAATATAGGCCCAAAACATGCTAAAAATCGATATTTTATGTACCCAAAGTTGATATCTCAAATTCAAGCCCAAAACACCCGAAAATTCGATATTTTGGGGTCCCAGAAGCGATCTGTACATGCCTACTCCGTGTTAGAGTATTTTCAAAATACAGGCCCAAAACATGCTAAAAATCGATATTTTAGGTGCCCAAAGTCAATATGTACCCGTTTATATCTCAAATTCAGGCTCAAAATACCCCAAAATTCGATATTTTGGGGTCCCTGAAGCAATCTGTACATGCCTACTCAGTGCTATAATATTTTCAAAATATAGCCCCAAAACATGCTGAAAATCGATATTTTGGGTGCCCAAAGTCGATATCTCAAATTTATCCCAAAACACTCGGAAATTCGGTATTTTTGGGTCCCAGAAGCGATCTGTACATGCCTACTCAGATACAGGCCCAAAACATGCAGAAAATCGATATTTTAGGTGCCCAGAGTCAATATGTGTATGCATCTTCTGTACCCGTTTATATCTCAAATTCAGGCTCAAAACACCCGAAAATTCGGTATTTTTGGGTCCGAAAAGCGATCTGTACATGCCTACTCCTAGTTTGAATGTTTTCAAGATGCAGACCCAAAACATGCTAAAAATCGATATTTTAGGTGCCCAAAAGTCGATATGTGCATGAATCTTCAGTACCCGTTTATATCTCAAATTCAGGCTCAAACCCCCCGAAAATTCTATATTTTGGGGTCCCAGAAGCGATCTGTACATGCCTACTCAGATACAGGCCTAAAACATGCTGAAAATCGATATTTTAGGTGCCCAAAGTCAATATGAGTATGCATCTTCTGCACCCGTTTATATCCCAAATTCAACCTCAAAACACACAAAAATTCGATATTTTTGGGTCCCAGAAGCGATCTGTACATGCCTACTCAGTGTAAAAATGTTTTCAAAATATAGGCTCAAAACATACTAAAAATCGATATTTTAAGTGTCCAAAGTCAATATGTGCATGCATCTTCTGTACCCGTTTATATCCCAAATTCAGGCTCAAAACTCCCGAAAATTCGGTATTTTTTGGTCCTAGTAGCGATCTGAACATGCCTACTCCGTGTTAGAATGTTTTCAAGATACAGACCCAAAACATGCTCAAAATCGATATTTTAGGTGCCCAAAAGTCGATATGTGCATGCATCTTCAGTACCCGTTTATATCTCAAAATCAGGCTCAAAACACCCGAAAATTCGATATTCTGGGGTCCCAGAAGCGATCTCTACATGTATACTCCGTGTTAGAGTTTTTTTCAAAATACAGGCCAAAAACATGCTAAAAATCGATATTTTAGGTGCCCAAAGTCAGTATGTGCATGCATCTTTTGTACCCGTTTATATCTCATATTCAGGCTCAAAACACACGAAAATTCGATATTTTGGGGTTTCAGAAGCGATCTTTACATGCCTACTCAGATACAGGCCCAAACATGCTAAAAATCGATATTTTAGGTTCCCAAAGTCAATATGAGTATGCATCTTCTGCACCCGTTTATATCTCAAATGCAGACTCCAAACACCAGAAAACTCTATATTTTGGGGTCCCAGAAGCGATCTTTACATGCCTACTCAGATACAGGCCCAAACATGCTGAAAATCGATATTTTAGGTGCCCAAAGTCAATATGGGTATGCATCTTCTGCACCCGTTTATATCCCAAATTCAACCTCAAAACACACAAAAATTCGATATTTTGGGGTCCCAGAAGCGATCTGTAAATGCCTACTCAGTGCTAGAATATTTTCAAAATATAGGCCCAAAACATGCTGAAAATCGATATTTTGGGTGCCCAAAGTCGATATCTCAAATTCAGGCCCAAAACACCCGAAAATTCGATATTTAGGGGTCCCAGAAACGATCTGTACATCCCTACTCCGTGTTAGAGTATTTTCAAAATACAGGCCCAAAACATACTGAAAATCGATCTTTTAAGTGCCCAAAAGTCGATATGTGCATGCATCTTCTGAACCCGTTTATATCTCAAATGCAGGCTCCAAACACCCGAAAACTCGATATTTTGGGGTCCCAGAAGCGATCTGTACATGTCTACTCGGATACAGGCCCAAAACATGCTGAAAATCGATATTTTAGGTGCCCAAAGTCAATATGTGCATGTATCTTCTGTACCCGTTTATATCTCAAATTCAGGCTCAAAACACCCGAGAATTCGATATTTTGGGGTCCCAGAAGCCATCTGTACATGCCTACTCAGTGCTAGAATATTTTCAAAATATAGGCCCAAAACATGCTAAAAATCGATATTTTAGTTGCCCAAAGTCGATATCTCAAATTTATCCCAAAACACTCGGAAATTCGGTATTTTTGGGTCCTAGAAGCGATCTGTACATGCCTACACCTAGTTAGAATGTTTTCAAGATACAGACCTAAAACATGATCAAAATCGATATTTTAGGTGCCCAAAAGTCGATATGTGCATGCAACTTCTCTAGCCGTTTATATCTCAAATTCAGGCTCAAAAAACCCGAAAATTCTATACTTTGGGGTCCCAGAAGCGATCTGTACATGCTTACTCCGTGTTAGAGTGTTTTCAAAATACAGGCCCAAAACATGCTGAAAATCGATATTTTAGGTGCCCAAAGTCAATATGTCTATGCATCTTCTGCACCCGTTTATATCCCAAATTCAACCTCAAAACACCCGAAAACTCGATATTTTGGGTTCCCAAGGCGATCTGTACATGCATACTCAGATACAGGTCCAAAACATGCTAAAAATCGATATTTTAGGTGCCCAGAGTCGATATCTCAAATTCAGGCCCAAAACACCCGAAAATTCGATATTTTGGGGTCCCAGAAACGATCTGTACATGCCTACTCCGTGTTAGAGTATTTTCAAAATACAGGCCCAAAACATACAGAAAATTGATCTTTTAAGTGCCCAAAAGTTGATATGTGCATGCATCTTTTGCACCCGTTTATATCCCAAATTCAACCTCAAAACACCCGAAAATTCGATATTTATGGGTCCCAGAAGCGATCTGTACATGCCTACTCTGTGCTAGAATGTTCTCAATATAAAGGCTCAAAACATGCTAAAAATAGATATTTTAAGTGTCCAAAGTCGATATGTGCATGCACCTCCTGGACCCGTTTATATCTCAAATTCACGCTCAAAACACCCAAAAATTCGGTATTTCTGGGTCCTAGAAGCGATCTGTACATGCCTACTGCTAGTTAGAATGCTTTCAAGATACCGACCTAAAATACGCTCAAAATCGATATTTTAGGTGCCCAAAAGTTTAAATGTGCATGCATCTTCAGTACACGTTTATAACTCAAATTCAGGCCCAAAACACCCGAAAACTCGATATTTTGGGGTCCCTGAAGTGATCTGTACATACCTACTCAGATACAGGACCAAAACATGCTAAAAATCGATATTTTAGGTGCCCAAAGTCGATATCTCAAATTCAGACCCAAAACACCCGAAAATTCGATATTTTGGGGTCCCAGAAACGATCTGTACATGCCTACTCCGTGTTAGAGTATTTTCAAAATACAGGCCCAAAACATATTGAAAATTGGTCTTTTAAGTGCCCAAAAGTCGATATGTGAATGCATCTTCTGCACCCGTTTATATCCCAAATTCATCCTCAAAACACCAGAAAATTTGATATTTTGGGGTCCCAGAAGCGATCTGTACATGCCTACTCAGTGCTAGAATATTTTCAAAATATATGCCCAAAACATGCTATAAATCGAAATTTTAGGTGCCCAAAGTCGATATCTCATATTCAGGCCCAAAAAACCCGAAAATTCGATATTTTGGGGTCCCAGAAGCGATCTGTACATGCTTACTCCGTGTTAGAGTGTTTTCAAAATACAGGCCCAAAACATGCTGAAAATCGATATTTTAGGTGTCCAAAGTTAATATGTGAATGCATCTTCTGTACCCGTTTATACCTCAAATTCAGGTCCAAACACCCAAAAATTCGATATTTTGGGGTCCCAGAAGCGATCTGTACATGCCTACTCCTAGTTAGAATGTTTTCAAGATACAGACCCAAAACATGCTAAAAATCGGTATTTTATGTGCCCAAAAGTCGATATGTGCATGCATCTTCAGTACCCGTTTATATCTCAAATTCAGGCTCAAAACACCCGAAAATTCGATATTTTGGGGTCCCAGAAGCGATCTGTATATGCCTACTCCGTTTTAGAGTATTTTCAAAATAAAGGCCCAAAACATGCTGAAAATCGATATTTTAGGTGCCCAAAGTCGATATCTCAAATTCAGGCTCAAAACACCAGAAAATTCGATATTTTGGGGTCCCGGAGGCGATCTGTACATGCCTACTCAGTGTTAGAATATTTTCAAAATATAGGCCCAAAACATACTGAAAATCGATCTTTTATGTGCCCAAAAGTCGATATGTGCATGCATCTTCTGTACCCGTTTATATCTCAAATTCAGGCTCCAAACACCCGAAAATTCGATATTTTGGGGTCCCAGAAGCGAGCTGTATATGCCTACTCCGTTTTAGAGTATTTTCAAAATAAAGGCCCAAAACATGCTGAAAATCCATATTTTAGGTGCCCGAAGTCAATATGTGTATGCATCTTATTCACCCGTTTATATCCCAAATTCAACCTCAAAACACTTGAAAATTCGATATTTTTGGGTCTCATAAGCGATCTGTACATGCCTACTCAGTGCTAGAATATTTTCAAAATATAGGCTCAAAACATGCTAAAAATCGATATTATAAGTGTCCAAAGTCGATATGTGCATGCATCTTCTGTACACGTTTATATCTCAAATTCAGGCTCAAAACACCCGAAAATTCAGTCTTTTTGGGTCCTAGAAGCGATCTGTACATGCCTACTCCTAGTTAGAATGTTTTCTAGATACAGACCCAAACCATCCTCAAAATCGATAATTTAGGTGCCCAAAAGTTGATATGTGCATGCATCTTCAGTACCCATTTATATATCAAATTCAGGCTCAAAACACCCGAAAATTCGATATTTTAAGGGTCCCAGAAGCGATCTGTACATGCCTACTCCGTGTTAGAGTGTTTTCAAAATACATGCCCAAAACATACTGAAAATCGATCATTTAGGTACCGAAAAGTCGATTTGTGCATGCATCTTCTGTACCCGTTTATATCTCAAATTCAGGCTCCAAACACCAGAAAATTCGATATTTTGGGGTCCCAGAAGCGATCTGTACATGCCTAATCAGATACAGGCCCAAAACATGCTGAAAATCGATATTTTAGATGCCCAAATTTAATATGTGAAGGCATCTTCTGTACCTGTTTATATCTCAAATTCAGGCTTCAAACACACGAAAATTCGGTATTTGGGGGTCCAAGAAGCGATCTGTACATGCCTACTCAGATACAGGCCCAAAACATGCTGAAAATCGATATTTTAGGTGCTATATTCAATATGTGCATGCATCTTCTGTACCCGTTTATATCTCAAATTCATGCTCCAAACACCCGAAAATTCGATATTGTTGGGTCCCAGAAGCGATCTGTGCATGCCTACTCCTAGTTAGAATGTTTTCAAGATACAGATCCAAAACATGTTAAAAATCGATATTTTAGGTTCCCAAAAGTTGATATGTGCATGCATCTTCAGTAATCGTTTATATCTCAAATTCAGGCTCAAAACACCTGAAAATTCAATATTTTGGGTTCCAAGAAGCGATCTGTACATGGCTACTCCGTGTTAGAGTATTTTCAAAATACAGGCCCAAAACATACTGAAAATCGATATTTTAGGTGCCCAAAAGTCGATATGTGCATGCATGTTCTGTACCCGTTTATATCTCAAATTCAGGCTCAAAACACCCGAAAATTCGATATTTTGGGGTCCCAGAAGTGATCTGTACATGCCTACTCAGTGCTTAATATTTTTCAAAATGTAGGAACAAAACATGCTTAAAATCGAAATTTTTTGTGCCCAAAGTCGATATCTCAAATTCAGGCTCCAAACACCCGAAAATTCGATATTTTGGGGTCCCAGAAGCGATATGTACATGCCTACTCTGTGCTAGAATATTTTCAAAATATAGGCACAAAACATGCTAAAAATCGATATTTTAGGTGCCCAAAGTCGATATCTCAAATTCAGGCTCAAAAACACCCGAAAATTCGATATTTTGGGGTCCCAGAAGCGATCTGTAAATGCCTACTCAGTGCTAGAATATTTTCAAAATATATGCCTAAATCATGCTATAAATCGTAATTTTAGGTGCCCAAAGTCGATATCTCAAATTCAGGCCCAAAACACACGAAAATTCGATATTTTGGGGTCCCAGAAGCGATCTGTACATACCTCCTACTCCGTGTTAGAGTATTTTCAAATTACAGGACCAACACATAATGAAAATTTATCTTTTAGGTGCCGAAAAGTCGATATGTGCATTCATCTTCTGTACCCGTTTATATCTCAAATGCAGGCTCAAAACACCCGAAAATTCGTAATTTTTTGGTCCTAGAAGCGATCTGTACATGCCTACTTCTAGTTAGTATGTTTTCAAGATACAGACAAAAATATGCTCAAAATCGATATTTTTGTTGTCCAAAAGTCAATATGTGCATGCATCTTCAGAACCCGTTTATATCTCAAATTCAGGCTCAAAACACCCGAAAATTCGATATTTTGGGGTCCCAGAGACGATCTGTACATGCCTACTCCGTGTTAGAGTATTTTCAAAATACAGGCCCAACACATACTTTAAATCGATCTTTTAAATGTCCAAAAGTCGATATGTGCATGCATCTTCTGAAGCCTTTTATATCTCAAATGCAGGCTCCAAACACCCGAAAACTCGATATTTTTGGGTCCCAGAAACGATCTGTACATGCCTACTCAGTGCTAGAATATTTTCAAAATACAGGATCAAAACATGCTAAAAATCGATATTTTAGGTGCCCAATATCGATATTTCAAATTCAGGCCCAAAACACCCGAAAAGTCGATATTTTGGGGTCCCAGAAGCGATCTGTACATGCCTACCCCTTGTTAGAGTATTTTCGAAATACAGGCCCAAAACATCCTGAAAATCGATATTTTAGGTGTCCAAAGTCAATATGTGTATGCATCTTCTGCACCCGTTTATATCCCAAATTCAGCCTCAAAACACCCGAAAATTCGAAATTTTTGGGTCCCAGAAGCGATCTGTACATGCCTCCTACTCCGTGTTAGAGTATTTTCAAATTACAGGACCAACACATAATGAAAATTTATCTTTTAGGTGCCGAAAAGTCGATATGTGCATTCATCTTCTGTACCCGTTTATATCTCAAATTCAGGCTCAAAACACCCGAAAATTCGATATTTTGGAGTCCCAGAAGCGATTTGTACATGCCTACTCAGTTCAAGAATATTTTCAAAATATATGCCTAAATCATTCTAAAAATCGATATTTTAAGTGCCCAAAGTCGATATCTCAATTCAGGCCCAAAACACCCGAAAATTCGGTATTTTTGGGTCCTAGAAGCAATCTGTACATGCCTACTCAGATGCAGGCCCAAAACATGCTGAAAATCGATATTTTAGGTGCCCAAAGTCAATATGTGTATGCATCTTCTGCACCCGTTTATATCCCAAATTCAGCCTCAAAAAACCCGAAAATTTGAAATTTTTGGGTCCCAGAAGCGATCTGTACATGCCTACTCAGTGCTAGAATGTTTTCAAAATATAGGCTTAAAACATGCTAAAAATCGATATTTTAAGTGTCCAAAGTCAATATGTGCATGCATCTTTAGTACCCGTTTATATCTTAAACTCAGGCTCCAAACACCCGAAAATTCTATATTTTGGGGTCCCAGAAGCGACCTGTACATGCCTACTCAGATACAGGCAAAAAACATGTTGAAAATCGATATTTTATGTGCCAAAAGTCAATATGTGTATTCATCTTCTGCACCCGTTTATATCCCAAATTCAACCTCAAAACACCCGTAAATTAGATTTTTTTTTTTAGGTCCCAGAAGTGATCTGTTCATGCCTACTCAGTGCTAGAATGTTTTCAAAATATAGGCTCAAAACATGCTAAAAATCGATATTTTAAGTGTCCAAAGTCGATATGTGCATGAATCTTCTGTACCTGTTTATATCTCAAATCCCGCCTCAAAACACCCAAAAATTCGGTATTTTTGGGTCCTAAAAGCGAACTGTAAATGCGTACTCCTAGTTAGAATGTTTTTAAGATACAGACCCAAAACAAGCTCAAAATCGATATTTTAGGAGTCCAAAAGTCGATATGTGCATGCATCTTCAGTACCCATTTATATCCTAAATTCAACCTCAAAACACCCGAAAATTCAACATTTTACGGTCCCAGAAGCAATCTTTACATGCCTACTCAGTGCTAGAATGTTTTCAAAATATAGGCTCAAAACATGCTAAAAATCGATATTTTAAGTGTCCAAAGTCGATATGTGCATGCATCTTCTGTAACCGTTTATATCTCAAATTCAGGCTCAAAACACCCGAAAATTCGGTAATTTTGGGGTCCCAGAAACGATCTGTACGTGCCTACTCAGTGCTAGAATATTTTCAAAATATAGGCCCAAAACATGCTAAAAATCGATATTTTAGGTTCCCAAAGTCCATATCTCAATTTCAGGCCCAAAACACCCGAAAATTCGATATTTTGGGGTCCCAGAAGCAATCCGTACATGCTTACTTCGTGTTAGAGTATTTTCAAAATACAGGCCCAAAACATGCTAAAATCGATATTTTAGGTGCTCAAAGTCAATATGTGCATGCATCTTCTGTACCTGTTTATATCTCAAATTCATGCTCCAAACACCCGAAAATTCGGTATTTTTGGGTCCTAGAAGCGATCTGTACATGCCTACTCCTAGTTAGAATGTTTTCAAGATACAGATCCAAAACATGTTAAAAATCGATATTTTAGGTTCCCAAAAGTTGATATGTGCATGCATCTTCAGTAATCGTTTATATCTCAAATTCAGGCTCAAAACACCTGAAAAATCGATATTTTGGGATCCCAGAAGCGATCTGTACATGGCTACTCAGTGTTAGAGTATTTTCAAAATACAGGCCCAAAACATACTGAAAATCGATATTTTAGGTGCCCAAAAGTCGATATGTGCATGCATGTTCTGTACCCGTTTATATCTCAAATTCAGGCTCAAAACACCCGAAAATTCGATATTTTGGGGTCCCAGAAGTGATCTGTACATGCCTACTCAGTGCTAGATATTTTTCAAAAAGTAGGAACAAAACATGCTTAAAATCGAATTTTTAGGTGCCCAAAGTCGATATCTCAAATTCAGGCTCCAAACACCCGAAAATTCGATATTTTGGGGTCCCAGAGGCGATATGTACATGCCTACTCAGTGCTAGAATATTTTCAAAATATAGGCACAAAACATGCTAAAAATCGATATTTTAGGTGCCCAAAGTCGATATCTCAAATTCAGGCTCAAAAACACCCGAAAATTCGATATTTTGGGGTCCTAGAAGCGATCTGTAAATGCCTACTCAGTGCTAGAATATTTTCAAAATATATGCCCAAATCATGCTATAAATCGTATTTTTAGGTGCCCAAAGTCGATATCTCAAATTCAGGCCCAAAACACCCGAAAAATTGATATTTTGGGGTCCCAGAAGCGATCTGTACATGCCTACTCCGTTTAGAGTATTTTCAAAATACAGGCCCAAAACATACTGAAAATCGATCTTGTAGGTGCCCAAAATTCGATATGTGCATGCATCTTTTGTACCCGTTTATCTCTCAAATTCATGCTCCAAACACACAAAAATTCAATATTTTCGGGTCCCAGTAGCGATTTGTACATGCCTACACAGATACAGGCCCAAACATGCTGAAAATCGATATTTTAGGTGCCCAAAGTCAATATGTGTATGCATCTTCTGCACCCGTTTATATCTCAAATTCAACTTCAAAACACCCGAAAATTCGATATTTTTGGGTCCCAGAAGCGATCTGTACATGCCTACTCAGTGCTAGAATGTTTTCTAAACATAGGCTAAAAACATGCTAAAAATCGTTATTTTATGTGTCCAAAGTTGATATGTGCATTCATCTTCTGAACCCGTATATATCTCAAATGCAAGCTCAAAACACCCGAAAATTCGTAATTTTTTGGTCCTAGAAGCGATCTGTACATGCCTACTTCTAGTTAGTATGTTTTCAAGATACAGACGAAAATATGCTCAAAATCGATATTTTTGGTCACCAAAAGTCAATATGTGCATGCATCTTCAGAACCCGTTTATATCTCAAATTCAGGCTCAAAACACCCGAAAATTCGATATTTTGGGGTCCCAGAAACGATCTGTACATGCCTACTCCGTGTTAGAGTATTTTCAAAATACAGGCACAACACATACTTTAAATCGATCTTTTAAGTGTCCAAAAGTCGATATGTGCATGCATCTTCTGAACCCGTTTATATCTCAAATGCAGGCTCCAAACACCCGAAAACTCGATATTTTTGGGTCCCAGAAGCGATCTGTACATGCCTACTCAGTGCTAGAATATTTTCAAAATACAGGATCAAAACATGCTAAAAATCGATATTTTAGGTGCCCAATATCGATATTTCAAATTCAGGCCCAAAACACCCGAAAATTCGATATTTTTGGGTCCCAGAAGCGATCTGTACATGTCTACCCTGTGTTAGAGAATTTTCGAAATACAGGCCCAAAACATCCTGAAAATCGATATTTTAGGTGTCCAAAGTCAATATGTGCATGCATCTTCTGTACCCGTTTATATCTCAAGTTCAGGCTCAAAACACCCGAAAATTCGATATTTTGGGGTCCCAGAAGCGATTTGTACATGCCTACTCAGTTCAAGAATATTTTCAAAATATATGCCTAAAACATTCTAAAAATCGATATTTTAAGTGCCCAAAGTCGATATCTCAATTCAGGCCCAAAACACCCGAAAATTCGGTATTTTTGGGTCCTAGAAGCAATCTGTACATGCCTACTCAGATGCAGGCCCAAAACATGCTGAAAATCGATATTTTAGGTGCCCAAAGTCAATATGTGTATGCATCTTCTGCACCCGTTTATATCCCAAATTCAACCTCAAAACACCCGAAAATTCGAAAATTTTGGGTCCCAGAAGCGATCTGTACATGCCTACTCAGTGCTAGAATGTTTTCAAAATATAGGCTTAAAACATGCTAAAAATCGATATTTTAAGTGTCCAAAGTCGATATGTGCATGCTTCTTTAGTACCCGTTTATATCTTAAACTCAGGCTCCAAACACCCGAAAATTCTATATTTTGTGGTCCCAGAAGCGATCTGTACATGCCTACTCAGATACAGGCAAAAAACATGTTGAAAATCGATATTTTATGTGCCCAAATTCGATATGTGCATGCATCTTCTGTACCCGTTTATATCTCAATTTCAGGCCTAAAACACCCGAAAATTCGATATTTTGGAGTCCCAGAAGCGATCTGTACATGCATACTCCGTGTTAGAGTATTTTCAAAATACAGGCCCAAAACATACTGAAAATTGATCTTTTAGGTGCCCAAAAGTCGATATGTACATTCATCTTCTGTACCCGTTTATACCTCAAATTCAGGTCCAAACACCCAAAAATTCGATATTTTGGGGTCCCAGAAGCGATCTGTACATGCCTACTCCTAGTTAGAATGTTTTCAAGATACAGACCCAAAACATGCTAAAAATCGGTATTTTATGTGCCCAAAAGTCGATATGTGCATGCATCTTCAGTACCCGTTTATATCTCAAATTCAGGCTCAAAACACCCGAAAATTCGATATTTTGGGGTCCCAGAAGCGATCTGTATATGCCTACTCCGTTTTAGAGTATTTTCAAAATAAAGGCCCAAAACATGCTGAAAATCGATATTTTAGGTGCCCAAAGTCGATATCTCAAATTCAGGCTCAAAACACCAGAAAATTCGATATTTTGGGGTCCCGGAGGCGATCTGTACATGCCTACTCAGTGTTAGAATATTTTCAAAATATAGGCCCAAAACATACTGAAAATCGATCTTTTATGTGCCCAAAAGTCGATATGTGCATGCATCTTCTGTACCCGTTTATATCTCAAATTCAGGCTCCAAACACCCGAAAATTCGATATTTTGGGGTCCCAGAAGCGATCTGTATATGCCTACTCCGTTTTAGAGTATTTTCAAAATAAAGGCCCAAAACATGCTGAAAATCCATATTTTAGGTGCCCGAAGTCAATATGTGTATGCATCTTATTCACCCGTTTATATCCCAAATTCAACCTCAAAACACTTGAAAATTCGATATTTTTGGGTCTCATAAGCGATCTGTACATGCCTACTCAGTGCTAGAATATTTTCAAAATATAGGCTCAAAACATGCTAAAAATCGATATTATAAGTGTCCAAAGTCGATATGTGCATGCATCTTCTGTACACGTTTATATCTCAAATTCAGGCTCAAAACACCCGAAAATTCAGTCTTTTTGGGTCCTAGAAGCGATCTGTACATGCCTACTCCTAGTTAGAATGTTTTCTAGATACAGACCCAAACCATCCTCAAAATCGATATTTTAGGTGCCCAAAAGTTGATATGTGCATGCATCTTCAGTACCCATTTATATATCAAATTCAGGCTCAAAACACCCGAAAATTCGATATTTTAAGGGTCCCAGAAGCGATCTGTACATGCCTACTCCGTGTTAGAGTGTTTTCAAAATACATGCCCAAAACATACTGAAAATCGATCATTTAGGTACCGAAAAGTCGATTTGTGCATGCATCTTCTGTACCCGTTTATATCTCAAATTCAGGCTCCAAACACCAGAAAATTCGATATTTTGGGGTCCCAGAAGCGATCTGTACATGCCTAATCAGATACAGGCCCAAAACATGCTGAAAATCGATATTTTAGATGCCCAAATTTAATATGTGAAGGCATCTTCTGTACCTGTTTATATCTCAAATTCAGGCTTCAAACACACGAAAATTCGGTATTTGGGGGTCCAAGAAGCGATCTGTACATGCCTACTCAGATACAGGCCCAAAACATGCTGAAAATCGATATTTTAGGTGCTATATTCAATATGTGCATGCATCTTCTGTACCCGTTTATATCTCAAATTCATGCTCCAAACACCCGAAAATTCGATATTGTTGGGTCCCAGAAGCGATCTGTGCATGCCTACTCCTAGTTAGAATGTTTTCAAGATACAGATCCAAAACATGTTAAAAATCGATATTTTAGGTTCCCAAAAGTTGATATGTGCATGCATCTTCAGTAATCGTTTATATCTCAAATTCAGGCTCAAAACACCTGAAAATTCAATATTTTGGGTTCCAAGAAGCGATCTGTACATACCTCCTACTCCGTGTTAGAGTATTTTCAAATTACAGGACCAACACATAATGAAAATTTATCTTTTAGGTGCCGAAAAGTCGATATGTGCATTCATCTTCTGTACCCGTTTATATCTCAAATGCAGGCTCAAAACACCCGAAAATTCGTAATTTTTTGGTCCTAGAAGCGATCTGTACATGCCTACTTCTAGTTAGTATGTTTTCAAGATACAGACAAAAATATGCTCAAAATCGATATTTTTGTTGTCCAAAAGTCAATATGTGCATGCATCTTCAGAACCCGTTTATATCTCAAATTCAGGCTCAAAACACCCGAAAATTCGATATTTTGGGGTCCCAGAGACGATCTGTACATGCCTACTCCGTGTTAGAGTATTTTCAAAATACAGGCCCAACACATACTTTAAATCGATCTTTTAAGTGTCCAAAAGTCGATATGTGCATGCATCTTCTGAAGCCTTTTATATCTCAAATGCAGGCTCCAAACACCCGAAAACTCGATATTTTTGGGTCCCAGAAACGATCTGTACATGCCTACTCAATGCTAGAATATTTTCAAAATACAGGATCAAAACATGCTAAAAATCGATATTTTAGGTGCCCAATATCGATATTTCAAATTCAGGCCCAAAACACCCGAAAAGTCGATATTTTGGGGTCCCAGAAGCGATCTGTACATGCCTACCCCTTGTTAGAGTATTTTCGAAATACAGGCCCAAAACATCCTGAAAATCGATATTTTAGGTGTCCAAAGTCAATATGTGTATGCATCTTCTGCACCCGTTTATATCCCAAATTCAGCCTCAAAACACCCGAAAATTCGAAATTTTTGGGTCCCAGAAGCGATCTGTACATGCCTCCTACTCCGTGTTAGAGTATTTTCAAATTACAGGACCAACACATAATGAAAATTTATCTTTTAGGTGCCGAAAAGTCGATATGTGCATTCATCTTCTGTACCCGTTTATATCTCAAATTCAGGCTCAAAACACCCGAAAATTCGATATTTTGGAGTCCCAGAAGCGATTTGTACATACCTACTCAGTTCAAGAATATTTTCAAAATATATGCCTAAATCATTCTAAAAATCGATATTTTAAGTGCCCAAAGTCGATATCTCAATTCAGGCCCAAAACACCCGAAAATTCGGTATTTTTGGGTCCTAGAAGCAATCTGTACATGCCTACTCAGATGCAGGCCCAAAACATGCTGAAAATCGATATTTTAGGTGCCCAAAGTCAATATGTGTATGCATCTTCTGCACCCGTTTATATCCCAAATTCAGCCTCAAAAAACCCGAAAATTCGAAATTTTTGGGTCCCAGAAGCGATCTGTACATGCCTACTCAGTGCTAGAATGTTTTCAAAATATAGGCTTAAAACATGCTAAAAATCGATATTTTAAGTGTCCAAAGTCAATATGTGCATGCATCTTTAGTACCCGTTTATATCTTAAACTCAGGCTCCAAACACCCGAAAATTATATATTTTGGGGTCCCAGAAGCGACCTGTACATGCCTACTCAGATACAGGCAAAAAACATGTTGAAAATCGATATTTTATGTGCCAAAAGTCAATATGTGTATTCATCTTCTGCACCCGTTTTTATCCCAAATTCAACCTCAAAACACCCGTAAATTAGATTTTTTTTTTTAGGTCCCAGAAGTGATCTGTTCATGCCTACTCAGTGCTAGAATGTTTTCAAAATATAGGCTCAAAACATGCTAAAAATCGATATTTTAAGTGTCCAAAGTCGATATGTGCATGAATCTTCTGTACCTGTTTATATCTCAAATCCCGCCTCAAAACACCCAAAAATTCGGTATTTTTGGGTCCTAAAAGCGAACTGTAAATGCGTACTCCTAGTTAGAATGTTTTTAAGATACAGACCCAAAACAAGCTCAAAATCGATATTTTAGGAGTCCAAAAGTCGATATGTGCATGCATCTTCAGTACCCATTTATATCCTAAATTCAACCTCAAAACACCCGAAAATTCAACATTTTACGGTCCCAGAAGCAATCTTTACATGCCTACTCAGTGCTAGAATGTTTTCAAAATATAGGCTCAAAACATGCTAAAAATCGATATTTTAAGTGTCCAAAGTCGATATGTGCATGCATCTTCTGTAACCGTTTATATCTCAAATTCAGGCTCAAAACACCCGAAAATTCGGTAATTTTGGGGTCCCAGAAACGATCTGTACGTGCCTACTCAGTGCTAGAATATTTTTACAAAATATAGGCCCAAAACATGCTAAAAATCGATATTTTAGGTTCCCAAAGTCCATATCTCAATTTCAGGCCCAAAACACCCGAAAATTCGATATTTTGGGGTCCCAGAAGCAATCCGTACATGCTTACTTCGTGTTAGAGTATTTTCAAAATACAGGCCCAAAACATGCTAAAATCGATATTTTAGGTGCTCAAAGTCAATATGTGCATGCATCTTCTGTACCTGTTTATATCTCAAATTCATGCTCCAAACACCCGAAAATTCGGTATTTTTGGGTCCTAGAAGCGATCTGTACATGCCTACTCCTAGTTAGAATGTTTTCAAGATACAGATCCAAAACATGTTAAAAATCGATATTTTAGGTTCCCAAAAGTTGATATGTGCATGCATCTTCAGTAATCGTTTATATCTCAAATTCAGGCTCAAAACACCTGAAAAATCGATATTTTGGGATCCCAGAAGCGATCTGTACATGGCTACTCAGTGTTAGAGTATTTTCAAAATACAGGCCCAAAACATACTGAAAATCGATATTTTAGGTGCCCAAAAGTCGATATGTGCATGCATGTTCTGTACCCGTTTATATCTCAAATTCAGGCTCAAAACACCCGAAAATTCGATATTTTGGGGTCCCAGAAGTGATCTGTACATGCCTACTCAGTGCTAGATATTTTTCAAAAAGTAGGAACAAAACATGCTTAAAATCGAATTTTTAGGTGCCCAAAGTCGATATCTCAAATTCAGGCTCCAAACACCCGAAAATTCGATATTTTGGGGTCCCAGAGGCGATATGTACATGCCTACTCAGTGCTAGAATATTTTCAAAATATAGGCACAAAACATGCTAAAAATCGATATTTTAGGTGCCCAAAGTCGATATCTCAAATTCAGGCTCAAAAACACCCGAAAATTCAATATTTTGGGGTCCTAGAAGCGATCTGTAAATGCCTACTCAGTGCTAGAATATTTTCAAAATATATGCCCAAATCATGCTATAAATCGTATTTTTAGGTGCCCAAAGTCGATATCTCAAATTCAGGCCCAAAACACACGAAAATTCGATATTTTGGGGTCCCAGAAGCGATCTGTTCATACCTACTCCGTGTTAGAGTATTTTCAAATTACAGGCCCAAAACATAATGAAAATCTATCTTTTAGGTGCCGAAAAGTAGATATGTGCATTCATCTTCTGTACCCGTTTATATCTCAAATTCAGGCTCCAAACACCCGAAAACTCGATATTTTGAGGTCCTAGAAGCGATCTGTACATGCATACTCAGTGCTAGAATATTTTCAATATATAGGCCCAAAACATGCTAAATATCGATATTTTAAGTGCCCAAAGTCGATATCTCAAATTCAGGCCCAAAACACCCGAAAAATTGATATTTTCGGGTCCCAGAAGCGATCTGTACATGCCTACTCCGTTTAGAGTATTTTCAAAATACAGGCCCAAAACATACTGAAAATCGATCTTGTAGGTGCCCAAAATTTGATATGTGCATGCATCTTCTGTACCCGTTTATCTCTCAAATTCATGCTCCAAACACACAAAAATTCGATATTTTCGGGTCCCAGAAGCGATTTGTACATGCCTACTCAGATACAGGCCCAAACATGCTGAAAATCGATATTTTAGGTGCCCAAAGTCAATATGTGTATGCATCTTCTGCACCCGTTTATATCTCAAATTCAACTTCAAAACACCCAAAAATTCGATATTTTTGGGTCCCAGAAGCGATCTGTACATGCCTACTCAGTGCTAGAATGTTTTCTAAATATAGGCTAAAAACATGCTAAAAATCGTTATTTTATGTGTCCAAAGTTGATATGTGCATGCATCTTCTGAACCCGTTTATATCTCAAATGCAAGCTCAAAACACCCGAAAATTCGTAATTTTTTGGTCCTAGAAGCGATCTGTACATGCCTACTTCTAGTTAGTATGTTTTCAAGATACAGACGAAAATATGCTCAAAATCGATATTTTTGGTGTCCAAAAGTCAATATGTGCATGCATCTTCAGAACCCGTTTATATCTCAAATTCAGGCTCAAAACACCCGAAAATTCGATATTTTGGGGTCCCAGAAACGATCTGTACATGCCTACTCCGTGTTAGAGTATTTTCAAAATACAGTCCCAACACATACTTTAAATCGATCTTTTAAGTGTAAAAAAATCGATATGTGCATGCATCTTCTGAACCGGTTTATATCTCAAATGCAGGCTCCAAACACCCGAAAACTCGATATTTTTGGGTCCCAGAAACGATATGTACATGCCTACTCAGTGCTAGAATATTTTCAAAATACAGGATCAAAACATGCTAAAAATCGATATTTTAGGTGCCCAATATCGATATTTCAAATTCAGGCCAAAAACACCCGAAAAGTCGATATTTTGGGGTCCCAGAAGCGATCTGTACATGCCTACCCCGTGTTAGAGTATTTTCGAAATACAGGCCCAAAACATCCTGAAAATCGATATTTTAGGTGTCCAAAGTCAATATGTGCATGCATCTTCTGTACCCGTTTATATCTCAAATTCAGGCTCAAAACAGCCGAAAATTCGATATTTTGGAGTCCCAGAAGCGATTTGTACATGCCTACTCAGTTCAAGAATATTTTCAAAATATATGCCTAAATCATTCTAAAAATCGATATTTTAAGTGCCCAAAGTCGATATCTCAATTCAGGCCCAAAACACCCGAAAATTCGGTATTTTTGGGTCCTAGAAGCAATCTGTACATGCCTACTCAGATGCAGGCCCAAAACATGCTGAAAATCGATATTTTAGGTGCCCAAAGTCAATATGTGTATGCATCTTCTGCACCCGTTTATATCCCAAATTCAACCTCAAAACACCCGAAAATTCGAAATTTTTGGGTCCCAGAAGCGATCTGTACATGCCTACTCAGTGCTAGAATGTTTTCAAAATATAGGTTTAAAACATGCTAAAAATCGATATTTTAAGTGTCCAAAGTCGATATGTGCATGCATCTTTAGTACCCGTTTATATCTTAAACTCAGGCTCCAAACACCCGAAAATTCTATATTTTGGGGTCCCAGAAGCGACCTGTACATGCCTACTCAGATACAGGCAAAAAACATGTTGAAAATAGATATTTTATGTGCCAAAAGTCAATATGTGTATTCATCTTCTGCACCCGTTTATATCCCAAATTCAACCTCAAAACACCCGTAAATTAGATTTTTTTTTTTAGGTCCCAGAAGCGATCTGTTCATGCCTACTCAGTGCTAGAATGTTTTCAAAATATAGGCTCAAAACATGCTAAAAATCGATATTTTAAGTGTCCAAAGTCGATATGTGCATGCATCTTCTGTAACCGTTTATATCTCAAATTCAGGCTCAAAACACCCGAAAATTCGGTAATTTTGGGGTCCCAGAAACGATCTGTACGTGCCTACTCAGTGCTAAAATATTTTCAAAATATAGGCCCAAAACATGCTAAAAATCGATATTTTAGGTTCCCAAAGTCCATATCTCAATTTCAGGCCCAAAACACCCGAAAATTCGATATTTTGGGGTCCCAGAAGCAATCCGTACATGCTTACTTCGTGTTAGAGTATTTTCAAAATACAGGCCCAAAACATGCTAAAATCGATATTTTAGGTGCTCAAAGTCAATATGTGCATGCATCTTCTGTACCTGTTTATATCTCAAATTCATGCTCCAAACACCCGAAAATTCGGTATTTTTGGGTTCTAGAAGCGATCTGTACATGCCTACTCCTAGTTAGAATGTTTTCAAGATACAGATCCAAAACATGTTAAAAATCGATATTTTAGGTTCCCAAAAGTTGATATGTGCATGCATCTTCAGTAATCGTTTATATCTCAAATTCAGGCTCAAAACACCTGAAAAATCGATATTTTGGGATCCCATAAGCGATCTGTACATGGCTACTCCGTGTTAGAGTATTTTCAAAATACAGGCCCAAAACATACTGAAAATCGATATTTTAGGTGCCCAAAAGTCGATATGTGCATGCATGTTCTGTACCCGTTTATATCTCAAATTCAGGCTCAAAACACCCGAAAATTCGATATTTTGGGGTCCCAGAAGTGATCTGTACATGCCTACTCAGTGCTAGATATTTTTCAAAAAGTAGGAACAAAACATGCTTAAAATCGAATTTTTAGGTGCCCAAAGTCGATATCTCAAATTCAGGCTCCAAACACCCGAAAATTCGATATTTTGGGGTCCCAGAGGCGATATGTACATGCCTGCTCAGTGCTAGAATATTTTCAAAATATAGGCACAAAACATGCTAAAAATCGATATTTTAGGTGCCCAAAGTCGATATCTCAAATTCAGGCTCAAAAACACCCGAAAATTCGATATTTTGGGGTCCCAGAAGCGATCTGTAAATGCCTACTCAGTGCTAGAATATTTTCAAAATATATGCCCAAATCATGCTATAAATCGTATTTTTAGGTGCCCAAAGTCGATATCTCAAATTCAGGCCCAAAACACACGAAAATTCGATATTTTGGGGTCCCAGAAGCGATCTGTTCATACCTACTCCGTGTTAGAGTATTTTCAAATTACAGGCCCAAAACATAATGAAAATCTATCTTTTAGGTGCCGAAAAGTAGATATGTGCATTCATCTTCTGTACCCGTTTATATCTCAAATTCAGGCTCCAAACACCCGAAAACTCGATATTTTGGGGTCCTAGAAGCGATCTGTACATGCATACTCAGTGCTAGAATATTTTCAATATATAGGCCCAAAACATGCTAAATATCGATATTTTAAGTGCCCAAAGTCGATATCTCAAATTCAGGCCCAAAACACCCGAAAAATTGATATTTTCGGGTCCCAGAAGCGATCTGTACATGCCTACTCCGTTTAGAGTATTTTCAAAATACAGGCCCAAAACATACTGAAAATCGATCTTGTAGGTGCCCAAAATTTGATATGTGCATGCATCTTCTGTACCCGTTTATCTCTCAAATTCATGCTCCAAACACACAAAAATTCGATATTTTCGGGTCCCAGAAGCGATTTGTACATGCCTACTCAGTTCAAGAATATTTTCAAAATATATGCCTAAATCATTCTAAAAATCGATATTTTAAGTGCCCAAAGTCGATATCTCAATTCAGGCCCAAAACACCCGAAAATTCGGTATTTTTGGGTCCTAGAAGCAATCTGTACATGCCTACTCAGATGCAAGCCCAAAACATGCTGAAAATCGATATTTTAGGTGCCCAAAGTCAATATGTGTATGCATCTTCTGCACCCGTTTATATCCCAAATTCAACCTCAAAACACCCGAAAATTCGAAATTTTTGGGTCCCAGAAGCGATCTGTACATGCCTACTCAGTGCTAGAATGTTTTCAAAATATAGGCTTAAAACATGCTAAAAATCGATATTTTAAGTGTCCAAAGTCGATATGTGCATGCATCTTTAGTACTCGTTTATATCTTAAACTCAGGCTCCAAACACCCGAAAATTCTATATTTTGGGGTCCCAGAAGCGATCTGTACATGCCTGCTCAGATACAGGCAAAAAACATGTTGAAAATCGATATTTTATGTGCCCAAAGTCAATATGTGTATTCATCATCTGCACCCGTTTATATCCCAAATTCAACCTCAAAACACCCGAAAATTAGATTTTTTTTTTTTAGGTCCCAAAAGCAATCTGTTCATGCCTACTCAGTGCGAGAATGTTTTCAAAATATAGGCTCAAAACACGCTAAAAATCGATATTTTAAGTGTCCAAAGTCGATATGTGCATGAATCTTCTGTACCTGTTTATATCTCAAATTCCGCCCCAAAACACCCAAAAATTCGGTATTCTTTTGTCCTAGAAGCGAACTGTAAATGCGTACTCCTAGTTAGAATGTTTTTAAGATACAGACCCAAAACAAGCTCAAAATCGATATTTTAGGAGTCCAAAAGTCGATATGTGCATGCATCTTCAGTACACATTTATATCCCAAATTCAACCTCAAAACACCCGAAAATTCAACATTTTACGGTCCCAGAAGCTATCTTTACATGCCTACTCAGTGCTAGAATGTTTTCAAAATAAAGGCTCAAAACATGCTAAAAATCGATATTTTAAGTGTCCAAAGTCGATATGTGCATGCATCTTCTGTAACCGTTTATATCTCAAATTCAGGCTCAAAACACTTGAAAATTAGGTAATTTGGGGGTCCCAGAAACGATCTGTACGTGCCTACTCAGTGCTAGAATATTTTCAAAATATAGGCCCAAAACATGCTAAAAATCGATATTTTAGGTTCCCAAAGTCCATATCTCAATTTCTGGCCCAAAACACCCGAAAATTCGATATTTTGGGGTCCCAGAAGCGATCTGTACATGCATACTCCGTGTTAGAGTATTTTTAAAATACACGCCCAAAACATACTGAAAATCGATCTTTTAGGTGCCCAAAAGTCGATATGTACATTCATCTTCTGTACCCGTTTATACCTCAAATTCAGGTCCAAACACCCAAAAATTCGATATTTTGGGGTCCCAAAAGTGATCTGTACATGCCTACTCCTAGTTAGAATGTTTTCAAGATACAGACCCAAAACATGCTAAAAATCGATATTTTATGTGCCCAAAAGTCGATATGTGCATGCATCTTCAGTACCCGTTTATATCTCAAATTCAGGCTCAAAACACTCGAAAATTCGATATTTTGCGGTCCCATAAGCAATCCGTACATGCCTACTCCGTGTTAGAGTATTTTCAAAATACAGGCCTAAAACATGCTGAAAATCGATATTTTAGGTGCCCAAAGTCAATATGTGCATGAATCTTCTGTACCCGTTTATATCTCAAATTCAGGCTCAAAATACCCGAAAATTCGATATTTTGGGGTCTCAGAAACGATCTGTACATGCCTACTCAGTGCTAGAATATTTTCAAAATATAGACCCAATACATGCTAAAAATCGATATTTTAGGTGCCCAAAGTCGGTATCTCAAATTCATGCCCAAAACACCAGAAAATTCGATATTTTGGGGTCCCAAAAGCGATCTGTACATGCCTACTCAGTGTTAGAATATTTTTAAAATATAGGCCCAAAACATACTGAAAATCGATCTTTTATGTGCCCAAAAGTCGATATGTGCATGCATCTTCTGTACCCGTTTATATCTCAAATTCAGGCTCCAAACACCCGAAAATTCGATATTTTGGTGTCCCAGAAGCAATCCGTACATGCCTACTCCGTGTTAGAGTATTTTCAAAATACAGGCCCAAAACATGCTGAAAATCCATATTTTAGGTGCCCAAAGTCAATATGTGTATGCATCTTATTCACCCGTTTATATCCCAAATTCAACCTCAAAACACTTGAAAATTCGATATTTTTGGGTCCCATAAGCGATCTGTACATGCCTACTCAGTGCTAGAATATTTTCAAAATATAGGCTCAAAACATGCTAAAAATCGATATTATAAGTGTCCAAAGTCGATATGTGCATGCATCTTCTGTACACGTTTATATCTCAAATTCAGGCTCAAAACACCCGAAAATTCAGTATTTTTGGGTCCTAGAAGCGATCTGTACATGCCTACTCCTAGTTAGAATGTTTTCTAGATACAAACCCAAAACATGCTCAAAATCGATATTTTTAGGTGCCTAAAGTCGATATGTGCATACATCTTCTGTATCCGTTTATATCTCAAATTCAGGCTCAAAAAACCCGAAAATTCGCTATATTGGGGTCCCAGAAGCGATCTGTACATGCTTACTGCGTGTTAGAGTGTTTTCAAAATACAGGACCAAAACATGCTGAAAATCCATATTTTAGGTGTCCAAAGTTAATATGTGCATGCATCTTCTGTACCCGTTTATATCTAAAATTCAGGCTCCAAATACCCGAAAATTCTATATTTTGGGGTCCCAGAAGCGACCTGTACATGCCTACTCTGATACAGGCAAAAAACATGTTGAAAATCGATATTTTATGTGCCAAAAGTCAATATGTGTATTCATCTTCTGCACCCGTTTATATCCCAAATTCAACCCCAAAACACCCGTAAATTAGATTTTTTTTTTTAGGTCCCAGAAGCGATCTGTTCATGCCTACTCAGTGCTAGAATGTTTTCAAAATATAGGCTCAAAACATGCTAAAAATCGATATTTTAAGTGTCCAAAGTCGATATGTGCATGAATCTTCTGTACCTGTTTATATCTCAAATCCCGCCTCAAAACACCCAAAAATTCGGTATTTTTGGGTCCTAAAAGCGAACTGTAAATGCGTACTCCTAGTTAGAATGTTTTTAAGATACAGACCCAAAACAAGCTCAAAATCGATATTTTAGGAGTCCAAAAGTCGATATGTGCATGCATCTTCAGTACCCATTTATATCCCAAATTCAACCTCAAAACACCCGAAAATTCAACATTTTACGGTCCCAGAAGCAATCTTTACATGCCTACTCAGTGCTAGAATGTTTTCAAAATATAGGCTCAAAACATGCTAAAAATCGATATTTTAAGTGTCCAAAGTCGATATGTGCATGCATCTTCTGTAACCGTTTATATCTCAAATTCAGGCTCAAAACACCCGAAAATTCGGTAATTTTGGGGTCCCAGAAACGATCTGTACGTGCCTACTCAGTGCTAGAATATTTTCAAAATATAGGCCCAAAACATGCTAAAAATCGATATTTTAGGTTCCCAAAGTCCATATCTCAATTTCAGGCCCAAAACACCCGAAAATTCGATATTTTGGGGTCCCAGAAGCAATCCGTACATGCTTACTTCGTGTTAGAGTATTTTCAAAATACAGGCCCAAAACATGCTAAAATCGATATTTTAGGTGCTCAAAGTCAATATGTGCATGCATCTTCTGTACCTGTTTATATCTCAAATTCATGCTCCAAACACCCGAAAATTCGGTATTTTTGGGTCCTAGAAGCGATCTGTACATGCCTACTCCTAGTTAGAATGTTTTCAAGATACAGATCCAAAACATGTTAAAAATCGATATTTTAGGTTCCCAAAAGTTGATATGTGCATGCATCTTCAGTAATCGTTTATATCTCAAATTCAGGCTCAAAACACCTGAAAAATCGATATTTTGGGATCCCAGAAGCGATCTGTACATGGCTACTCAGTGTTAGAGTATTTTCAAAATACAGGCCCAAAACATACTGAAAATCGATATTTTAGGTGCCCAAAAGTCGATATGTGCATGCATGTTCTGTACCCGTTTATATCTCAAATTCAGGCTCAAAACACCCGAAAATTCGATATTTTGGGGTCCCAGAAGTGATCTGTACATGCCTACTCAGTGCTAGATATTTTTCAAAAAGTAGGAACAAAACATGCTTAAAATCGAATTTTTAGGTGCCCAAAGTCGATATCTCAAATTCAGGCTCCAAACACCCGAAAATTCGATATTTTGGGGTCCCAGAGGCGATATGTACATGCCTACTCAGTGCTAGAATATTTTCAAAATATAGGCACAAAACATGCTAAAAATCGATATTTTAGGTGCCCAAAGTCGATATCTCAAATTCAGGCTCAAAAACACCCGAAAATTCGATATTTTGGGGTCCTAGAAGCGATCTGTAAATGCCTACTCAGTGCTAGAATATTTTCAAAATATATGCCCAAATCATGCTATAAATCGTATTTTTAGGTGCCCAAAGTCGATATCTCAAATTCAGGCCCAAACACACGAAAATTCGATATTTTGGGGTCCCAGAAGCGATCTGTTCATACCTACTCCGTGTTAGAGTATTTTCAAATTACAGGCCCAAAACATAATGAAAATCTATCTTTTAGGTGCCGAAAAGTAGATATGTGCATTCATCTTCTGTACCCGTTTATATCTCAAATTCAGGCTCCAAACACCCGAAAACTCGATATTTTGAGGTCCTAGAAGCGATCTGTACATGCATACTCAGTGCTAGAATATTTTCAATATATAGGCCCAAAACATGCTAAATATCGATATTTTAAGTGCCCAAAGTCGATATCTCAAATTCAGGCCCAAAACACCCGAAAAATTGATATTTTCGGGTCCCAGAAGCGATCTGTACATGCCTACTCCGTTTAGAGTATTTTCAAAATACAGGCCCAAAACATACTGAAAATCGATCTTGTAGGTGCCCAAAATTTGATATGTGCATGCATCTTCTGTACCCGTTTATCTCTCAAATTCATGCTCCAAACACACAAAAATTCGATATTTTCGGGTCCCAGAAGCGATTTGTACATGCCTACTCAGATACAGGCCCAAACATGCTGAAAATCGATATTTTAGGTGCCCAAAGTCAATATGTGTATGCATCTTCTGCACCCGTTTATATCTCAAATTCAACTTCAAAACACCCGAAAATTCGATATTTTTGGGTCCCAGAAGCGATCTGTACATGCCTACTCAGTGCTAGAATGTTTTCTAAATATAGGCTAAAAACATGCTAAAAATCGTTATTTTATGTGTCCAAAGTTGATATGTGCATGCATCTTCTGAACCCGTTTATATCTCAAATGCAAGCTCAAAACACCCGAAAATTCGTAATTTTTTGGTCCTAGAAGCGATCTGTACATGCCTACTTCTAGTTAGTATGTTTTCAAGATACAGACGAAAATATGCTCAAAATCGATATTTTTGGTGTCCAAAAGTCAATATGTGCATGCATCTTCAGAACCCGTTTATATCTCAAATTCAGGCTCAAAACACCCGAAAATTCGATATTTTGGGGTCCCAGAAACGATCTGTACATGCCTACTCCGTGTTAGAGTATTTTCAAAATACAGTCCCAACACATACTTTAAATCGATCTTTTAAGTGTAAAAAAATCGATATGTGCATGCATCTTCTGAACCGGTTTATATCTCAAATGCAGGCTCCAAACACCCGAAAACTCGATATTTTTGGGTCCCAGAAACGATATGTACATGCCTACTCAGTGCTAGAATATTTTCAAAATACAGGATCAAAACATGCTAAAAATCGATATTTTAGGTGCCCAATATCGATATTTCAAATTCAGGCCAAAAACACCCGAAAAGTCGATATTTTGGGGTCCCAGAAGCGATCTGTACATGCCTACCCCGTGTTAGAGTATTTTCGAAATACAGGCCCAAAACATCCTGAAAATCGATATTTTAGGTGTCCAAAGTCAATATGTGCATGCATCTTCTGTACCCGTTTATATCTCAAATTCAGGCTCAAAACACCCGAAAATTCGATATTTTGGAGTCCCAGAAGCGATTTGTACATGCCTACTCAGTTCAAGAATATTTTCAAAATATATGCCTAAATCATTCTAAAAATCGATATTTTAAGTGCCCAAAGTCGATATCTCAATTCAGGCCCAAAACACCCGAAAATTCGGTATTTTTGGGTCCTAGAAGCAATCTGTACATGCCTACTCAGATGCAGGCCCAAAACATGCTGAAAATCGATATTTTAGGTGCCCAAAGTCAATATGTGTATGCATCTTCTGCACCCGTTTATATCCCAAATTCAACCTCAAAACACCCGAAAATTCGAAATTTTTGGGTCCCAGAAGCGATCTGTACATGCCTACTCAGTGCTAGAATGTTTTCAAAATATAGGTTTAAAACATGCTAAAAATCGATATTTTAAGTGTCCAAAGTCGATATGTGCATGCATCTTTAGTACCCGTTTATATCTTAAACTCAGGCTCCAAACACCCGAAAATTCTATATTTTGGGGTCCCAGAAGCGACCTGTACATGCCTACTCAGATACAGGCAAAAAACATGTTGAAAATCGATATTTTATGTGCCAAAAGTCAATATGTGTATTCATCTTCTGCACCCGTTTATATCCCAAATTCAACCTCAAAACACCCGTAAATTAGATTTTTTTTTTTAGGTCCCAGAAGCGATCTGTTCATGCCTACTCAGTGCTAGAATGTTTTCAAAATATAGGCTCAAAACATGCTAAAAATCGATATTTTAAGTGTCCAAAGTCGATATGTGCATGAATCTTCTGTACCTGTTTATATCTCAAATCCCGCCTCAAAACACCCAAAAATTCGGTATTTTTGGGTCCTAAAAGCGAACTGTAAATGCGTACTCCTAGTTAGAATGTTTTTAAGATACAGACCCAAAACAAGCTCAAAATCGATATTTTAGGAGTCCAAAAGTCGATATGTGCATGCATCTTCAGTACCCATTTATATCCTAAATTCAACCTCAAAACACCCGAAAATTCAACATTTTACGGTCCCAGAAGCAATCTTTACATGCCTACTCAGTGCTAGAATGTTTTCAAAATATAGGCTCAAAACATGCTAAAAATCGATATTTTAAGTGTCCAAAGTCGATATGTGCATGCATCTTCTGTAACCGTTTATATCTCAAATTCAGGCTCAAAACACCCGAAAATTCGGTAATTTTGGGGTCCCAGAAACGATCTGTACGTGCCTACTCAGTGCTAGAATATTTTCAAAATATAGGCCCAAAACATGCTAAAAATCGATATTTTAGGTTCCCAAAGTCCATATCTCAATTTCAGGCCCAAAACACCCGAAAATTCGATATTTTGGGGTCCCAGAAGCAATCCGTACATGCTTACTTCGTGTTAGAGTATTTTCAAAATACAGGCCCAAAACATGCTAAAATCGATATTTTAGGTGCTCAAAGTCAATATGTGCATGCATCTTCTGTACCTGTTTATATCTCAAATTCATGCTCCAAACACCCGAAAATTCGGTATTTTTGGGTCCTAGAAGCGATCTGTACATGCCTACTCCTAGTTAGAATGTTTTCAAGATACAGATCCAAAACATGTTAAAAATCGATATTTTAGGTTCCCAAAAGTTGATATGTGCATGCATCTTCAGTAATTGTTTATATCTCAAATTCAGGCTCAAAACACCTGAAAAATCGATATTTTGGGATCCCATAAGCGATCTGTACATGGCTACTCCGTGTTAGAGTATTTTCAAAATACAGGCCCAAAACATACTGAAAATCGATATTTTAGGTGCCCAAAAGTCGATATGTGCATGCATGTTCTGTACCCGTTTATATCTCAAATTCAGGCTCAAAACACCCGAAAATTCGATATTTTGGGGTCCCAGAAGTGATCTGTACATGCCTACTCAGTGCTAGATATTTTTCAAAAAGTAGGAACAAAACATGCTTAAAATCGAATTTTTAGGTGCCCAAAGTCGATATCTCAAATTCAGGCTCCAAACACCCGAAAATTCGATATTTTGGGGTCCCAGAGGCGATATGTACATGCCTGCTCAGTGCTAGAATATTTTCAAAATATAGGCACAAAACATGCTAAAAATCGATATTTTAGGTGCCCAAAGTCGATATCTCAAATTCAGGCTCAAAAACACCCGAAAATTCGATATTTTGGGGTCCCAGAAGCGATCTGTAAATGCCTACTCAGTGCTAGAATATTTTCAAAATATATGCCCAAATCATGCTATAAATCGTATTTTTAGGTGCCCAAAGTCGATATCTCAAATTCAGGCCCAAAACACACGAAAATTCGATATTTTGGGGTCCCAGAAGCGATCTGTTCATACCTACTCCGTGTTAGAGTATTTTCAAATTACAGGCCCAAAACATAATGAAAATCTATCTTTTAGGTGCCGAAAAGTAGATATGTGCATTCATCTTCTGTACCCGTTTATATCTCAAATTCAGGCTCCAAACACCCGAAAACTCGATATATTGGGGTCCTAGAAGCGATCTGTACATGCATACTCAGTGCTAGAATATTTTCAATATATAGGCCCAAAACATGCTAAATATCGATATTTTAAGTGCCCAAAGTCGATATCTCAAATTCAGGCCCAAAACACCAGAAAAATTGATATTTTCGGGTCCCAGAAGCGATCTGTACATGCCTACTCCGTTTAGAGTATTTTCAAAATACAGGCCCAAAACATACTGAAAATCGATCTTGTAGGTGCCCAAAATTTGATATGTGCATGCATCTTCTGTACCCGTTTATCTCTCAAATTCATGCTCCAAACACACAAAAATTCGATATTTTCGGGTCCCAGAAGCGATTTGTACATGCCTACTCAGATACAGGCCCAAACATGCTGAAAATCGATATTTTAGGTGCCCAAAGTCAATATGTGTATGCATCTTCTGCACCCGTTTATATCTCAAATTCAACTTCAAAACACCCGAAAATTCGATATTTTTGGGTCCCAGAAGCGATCTGTACATGCCTACTTCTAGTTAGTATGTTTTCAAGATACAGACGAAAATATGCTCAAAATCGATATTTTTGGTGTCCAAAAGTCAATATGTGCATGCATCTTCAGAACCCGTTTATATCTCAAATTCAGGCTCAAAACACCCGAAAATTCGATATTTTTGGGTCCCAGAAGCAATCTGTACATGCCTACTCAGTGCTAGAATAATTTCAAAATACAGGATCAAAACATGCTAAAAATCGATATTTTAGGTGCCCAATATCGATATTTCAAATTCAGGCCAAAAACACCCGAAAAGTCGATATTTTGGGGTCCCAGAAGCGATCTGTACATGCCTACCCCGTGTTAGAGTATTTTCGAAATACAGGCCCAAAACATCCTGAAAATCGATATTTTAGGTGTCCAAAGTCAATATGTGCATGCATCTTCTGTACCCGTTTATATCTCAAATTCAGGCTCAAAACGCCCGAAAATTCGATATTTTGGGGTCCCAGAAGGGATTTGTACATGCCTACTCAGTTCAAGAATATTTTCAAAATATATGCCTAAATCATTCTAAAAATCGATATTTTAAGTGCCCAAAGTCGATATCTCAATTCAGGCCCAAAACACCCGAAAATTCGGTATTTTTGGGTCCTAGAAGCAATCTGTACATGCCTACTCAGATGCAAGCCCAAAACATACTGAAAATCGATATTTTAGGTGCCCAAAGTCAATATGTGTATGCATCTTCTGCACCCGTTTATATCCCAAATTCAACCTCAAAACACCCGAAAATTCGAAATTTTTGGGTCCCAGAAGCGATCTGTACATGCCTACTCAGTGCTAGAATGTTTTCAAAATATAGGCTTAAAACATGCTAAAAATCGATATTTTAAGTGTCCAAAGTCGATATGTGCATGCATCTTTAGTACTCGTTTATATCTTAAACTCAGGCTCCAAACACCCGAAAATTCTATATTTTGGGGTCCCAGAAGCGATCTGTACATGCCTGCTCAGATACAGGCAAAAAACATGTTGAAAATCGATATTTTATGTGCCCAAAGTCAATATGTGTATTCATCATCTGCACCCGTTTATATCCCAAATTCAACCTCAAAACACCCGAAAATTAGATTTTTTTTTTTTAGGTCCCAAAAGCGATCTGTTCATGCCTACTCAGTGCTAGAATGTTTTCAAAATATTGGCTCAAAACACGCTAAAAATCGATATTTTAAGTGTCCAAAGTCGATATGTGCATGAATCTTCTGTACCTGTTTATATCTCAAATTCCGCCCCAAAACACCCAAAAATTCGGTATTCTTTTGTCCTAGAAGCGAACTGTAAATGCGTACTCCTAGTTAGAATGTTTTTAAGATACAGACCCAAAACAAGCTATAAATCGATATTTTAGGAGTCCAAAAGTCGATATGTGCATGCATCTTCAGTACACATTTATATCCCAAATTCAACCTCAAAACACCCGAAAATTCAACATTTTACGGTCCCAGAAGCTATCTTTACATGCCTACTCAGTGCTAGAATGTTTTCAAAATAAAGGCTCAAAACATGCTAAAAATCGATATTTTAAGTGTCCAAAGTCGATATGTGCATGCATCTTCTGTAACCGTTTATATCTCAAATTCAGGCTCAAAACACTTGAAAATTAGGTAATTTGGGGGTCCCAGAAACGATCTGTACGTGCCTACTCAGTGCTAGAATATTTTCAAAATATAGGCCCAAAACATGCTAAAAATCGATATTTTAGGTTCCCAAAGTCCATATCTCAATTTCTGGCCCAAAATACCCGAAAATTCGATATTTTGGGGTCCCAGAAGCGATCTGTACATGCATACTCCGTGTTAGAGTATTTTTAAAATACACGCCCAAAACATACTGAAAATCGATCTTTTAGGTGCCCAAAAGTCGATATGTACATTCATCTTCTGTACCCGTTTATACCTCAAATTCAGGTCCAAACACCCAAAAATTCGATATTTTGGGGTCCCAAAAGTGATCTGTACATGCCTACTCCTAGTTAGAATGTTTTCAAGATACAGACCCAAAACATGCTAAAAATCGATATTTTATGTGCCCAAAAGTCGATATGTGCATGCATCTTCAGTACCCGTTTATATCTCAAATTCAGGCTCAAAACACTCGAAAATTCGATATTTTGCGGTCCCATAAGCAATCCGTACATGCCTACTCCGTGTTAGAGTATTTTCAAAATACAGGCCTAAAACATGCTGAAAATCGATATTTTAGGTGCCCAAAGTCAATATGTGCATGAATTTTCTGTACCCGTTTATATCTCAAATTCAGGCTCAAAATACCCGAAAATTCGATATTTTGGGGTCTCAGAAACGATCTGTACATGCCTACTCAGTGCTAGAATATTTTCAAAATATAGACCCAATACATGCTAAAAATCGATATTTTAGGTGCCCAAAGTCGGTATCTCAAATTCATGCCCAAAACACCAGAAAATTCGATATTTTGGGGTCCCAAAAGCGATCTGTACATGCCTACTCAGTGTTAGAATATTTTTAAAATATAGGCCCAAAACATACTGAAAATCGATCTTTTATGTGCCCAAAAGTCGATATGTGCATGCATCTTCTGTACCCGTTTATATCTCAAATTCAGGCTCCAAACACCCGAAAATTCGATATTTTGGTGTCCCAGAAGCAATCCGTACATGCCTACTCCGTGTTAGAGTATTTTCAAAATACAGGCCCAAAACATGCTGAAAATCCATATTTTAGGTGCCCAAAGTCAATATGTGTATGCATCTTATTCACCCGTTTATATCCCAAATTCAACCTCAAAACACTTGAAAATTTGATATTTTTTGGTCCCATAAGCGATCTGTACATGCCTACTCAGTGCTAGAATATTTTCAAAATATAGGCTCAAAACATGCTAAAAATCGATATTATAAGTGTCCAAAGTCGATATGTGCATGCATCTTCTGTACACGTTTATATCTCAAATTCAGGCTCAAAACACCCGAATATTCAGTATTTTTGGGTCCTAGAAGCGATCTGTACATGCCTACTCCTAGTTAGAATGTTTTCTAGATACAAACCCAAAACATGCTCAAAATCGATAATTTTAGGTGCCTAAAGTCGATATGTGCATACATCTTCTGTATCCGTTTATATCTCAAATTCAGGCTCAAAAAACCCGAAAATTCGCTATATTGGGGTCCCAGAAGCGATCTGTACATGCTTACTGCGTGTTAGAGTGTTTTCAAAATACAGGACCAAAACATGCTGAAAATCCATATTTTAGGTGTCCAAAGTTAATATGTGCATGCATCTTCTGTACCCGTTTATATCTCAAATTCAGGCTCCAAATACCCGAAAATTCTATATTTTGGGGTCCCAGAAGCGACCTGTACATGCCTACTCAGATACAGGCAAAAAACATGTTGAAAATCGATATTTTATGTGCCAAAAGTCAATATGTGTATTCATCTTCTGCACCCGTTTATATCCCAAATTCAACCCCAAAACACCCGTAAATTAGATTTTTTTTTTTAGGTCCCAGAAGCGATCTGTTCATGCCTACTCAGTGCTAGAATGTTTTCAAAATATAGGCTCAAAACATGCTAAAAATCGATATTTTAAGTGTCCAAAGTCGATATGTGCATGAATCTTCTGTACCTGTTTATATCTCAAATCCCGCCTCAAAACACCCAAAAATTCGGTATTTTTGGGTCCTAAAAGCGAACTGTAAATGCGTACTCCTAGTTAGAATGTTTTTAAGATACAGACCCAAAACAAGCTCAAAATCGATATTTTAGGAGTCCAAAAGTCGATATGTGCATGCATCTTCAGTACCCATTTATATCCCAAATTCAACCTCAAAACACCCGAAAATTCAACATTTTACGGTCCCAGAAGCAATCTTTACATGCCTACTCAGTGCTAGAATGTTTTCAAAATATAGGCTCAAAACATGCTAAAAATCGATATTTTAAGTGTCCAAAGTCGATATGTGCATGCATCTTCAGTAATCGTTTATATCTCAAATTCAGGCTCAAAACACCTGAAAAATCGATAATTTGGGATCCCAGAAGCGATCTGTACATGGCTACTCCGTGTTAGAGTATTTTCAAAATACAGGCCCAAAACATACTGAAAATCGATATTTTAGGTGCCCAAAAGTTGATATGTGCATGCATGTTCTGTACCCGTTTATATCTCAAATTCAGGCTCCAAACACCCGAAAATTCGATATTTTTGGGTCCCAGAAGCAATCTGTACATGCCTACTCAGTGCTAGAATAATTTCAAAATACAGGATCAAAACATGCTAAAAATCGATATTTTAGGTGCCCAATATCGATATTTCAAATTCAGGCCCAAAACACCCGAAAATTCGATATTTTGGGGTCCCAGAAGCGATCTGTACATGCCTACCCCGTGTTAGAGTATTTTCGAAATACAGGCCCAAAACATCCTGAAAAACGATATTTTAGGTGTCCAAAGTCAATATGTGCATGCATCTTCTGTACCCGTTTATATCTCAAATTCAGGCTCAAAACGCCCGAAAATTCGATATTTTGGGGTCCCAGAAGCGATTTGTACATGCCTACTCAGTTCAAGAATATTTTCAAAATATATGCCTAAATCATTCTAAAAATCGATATTTTAAGTGCCCAAAGTCGATATCTCAATTCAGGCCCAAAACACCCGAAAATTCGGTATTTTTGGGTCCTAGAAGCAATCTTTACTTGCCTACTCAGATGCAGGCCCAAAACATGCTGAAAATCGATATTTTAGGTGCCCAAAGTCAATATGTGTATGCATCTTCTGCACCCGTTTATATCCCAAATTCAACCTCAAAACACCCGAAAATTCGAAATTTTTGGGTCCCAGAAGCGATCTGTACATGCCTACTCAGTGCTAGAATGTTTTCAAAATATAGGCTTAAAACATGCTAAAAATCGATATTTTAAGTGTCCAAAGTCGATATGTGCATGCATCTTCTGTACCCGTTTATATCTCAAATTCAGGCTCCAAACACCCGAAAATTCGATATTTTGGGGTCCCAGAAGCGATCTGTATATGCCTACTCCGTTTTAGAGTATTTTCAAAATACATGCCCAAAACATGCTGAAAATCCATATTTTAGGTGCCCAAAGTCAATATGTGTATGCATCTTATTCACCCGTTTATATCCCAAATTCAACCTCAAAACACTTGAAAATTCGATATTTTTGGGTCCCATAAGCGATCTGTACATGCCTACTCAGTGCTAGAATATTTTCAAAATATAGGCTCAAAACATGCTAAAAATCGATATTATAAGTGTCCAAAGTCGATATGTGCATGCATCTTCTGTACACGTTTATATCTCAAATTCAGGCTCAAAACACCCGAAAATTCAGTATTTTTGGGTCCTAGAAGCGATCTGTACATGCCTACTCCTAGTTAGAATGTTTTCTAGATACAGATCCAAAACATGCTCAAAATCGATAATTTTATGTGCCTAAAAGTCGATATGTGCATGCATCTTCTGTATCCGTTTATATCTCAAATTCAGGCTCAAAAAACTCGAAAATTCGATTTTTTGGGGTCCCAGAAGCGATCTGTACATGCTTACTGCGTGTTAGAGTGTTTTCAAAATTCAGGCCCAAAACATGCTGAAAATCGATATTTTAGGTGTCCAAAGTTAATATGTGCATGCATCTTCTGTACCCGTTTATATCTCAAATTCAGGCTCTAAACACCCAAAAATTCGATATTTTGGGGTCCCAGAAGTGATCTGTACATGCCTACTCAGTGCTAGATATTTTTCAAAATGTAGGAACAAAACATGCTAAAAATCGATATTTTAGGTGCCCAAAGTCGATATCTCAAAGTCAGGCTCCAAACACCCGAAAATTCGATATTTCGGGGTCCCAGAAGCGATATGTACATGCCTACTCAGTGCTAGAATATTTTCAATATATAGGCACAAAACATGCTAAAAATCGATATTTTAGGTGCCCAAAGTCGATATATCAAATTCAGGCTCAAAAACACCCGAAAATTCGATATTTTGGGGTCCCAGAAGCGATCTGTAAATGCTTACTCAGTGCTAGAATATTTTCAAAATATATGCCCAAATCATGCTATAAATCGTATTTTTAGGTGCCCAAAGTCGATATCTCAAGTTCAGGCCCAAAACACACGAAAATTCGATATTTTGGGGTCCCAGAAGCGATCTGTACATACCTACTCCGTGTTCGAGTATTTTCAAATTACAGGCCCAAAACATAATGAAAATCAATCTTTTAGGTGCCGAAAAGTCGATATGTGGATTCATCTTCTGTACCCGTTTATATCTCAAATTCAGGCTCCAAACACCGGAAAACTCGATATTTTGGGGTCCCAGAAGCGATCTGTACATGCCTACTCAGATACAGGCCCAAAACATGCTGAAAATCGATATTTTAGGTACCCAAAGTCAATATGTGCATGCATCTTCTGTACCCGTTTATATCTCAAATTCAGGCTCAAAACACCCGAAAATTCGATATTTTGGGGTCCCAGAAGCTAGCTGTACTTGCATACTCAGTGCTAGAATATTTTCAATATATAGGCCCAAAACATGCTAAAAATCGATATTTTAAGTGCCCAAAGTCGATATCTCAAATTGAGGCCCAAAACACCTGAAACATTGATATTTTGGGGTCCCAGAAGCGATCTGTACATGCCTACTCCGTTTAGAGTATTTTCAAAATACAGGCCCAAAACATACTGAAAATCGATCTTGTAGGTGCCCAAAATTTGATATGTGCATGCATCTTCTGTACCCGTTTATCTCTCAAATTCATGCTCCAAACACACAAAAATTCGATATTTTTGGGTCCCAGAAGCGATCTGTACATGCCTACTCAATGCAAGAATGTTTTCTAAACATAGGCTAAAAACATGCTAAAAATCGTTATTTTATGTGTCCAAAGTTGATATGTGCATGCATCTTCTGAACCCGTTTATATCTCAAATGCAGGCTCAAAACACCCGAAAATTCGTAATTTTTTGGTCCTAGAAGCGATCTGTACATGCCTACTTCTAGTTAGTATGTTTTCAAGATACAGACGAAAATATGCTCAAAATCGATATTTTTGGTGTCCATAAGTCGATATGTGCATGCATCTTCTGTACCCGTTTATATCTCAAATTCAGGCTCAAAACACCCGATGATTCGATATTTTTGGGGTCCCAGAAACGATCTGTACGTGCCTACTCAGTGCTAGAATATTTTCAAAATATAGGCCCAAAACATGCTAAAAATCGATATTTTAGGTTCCCAAAGTCCATATCTCAATTTCAGGCCCAAAACACCCGAAAATTCGATATTATGGGGTCCCAGAAGCGATTTGTACATGCCTACCCCGTGTTAGAGTATTTTCGAAATACAGGCCCAAAACATCCTGAAAATCGATATTTTAGGTGCCCAAAGTCAATATGTGTATGCGTCTTATTCACCCGTTTATATCCCAAATTCAACCTCAAAACACTTGAAAATTCGATATTTTTGGGTCCCATAAGCGATCTGTACATGCCTACTCAGTGCTAGAATATTTTCAAAATATAGGCTCAAAACATGCTAAAAATCGATATTATAAGTGTCCAAAGTCGATATGTGCATGCATCTTCTGTACACGTTTATATCTCAAATTCAGGCTCAAAACACCCTAAAATTCAGTATTTTTGGGTCCTAGAAGCGATCTGTACATGCCTACTCCTAGTTAGAATGTTTTCTAGATACAGACCCAAAACATGCTCAAAATCGATAACTTTAGGTGCCTAAAAGTCGATATGTGCATGCATCTTCTGTATCCGTTTATATCTCAAATTCAGGCTCAAAAAACCCGAAAATTCGCTATTTTGGGGTCCCAGAAGCGATCTGTACATGCTTACTGCGTGTTAGAGTGTTTTCAAAATACAGGACCAAAACATTCTGAAAATCGATATTTTAGGTGTCCAAAGTTAATATGTGCATGCATCTTCTGTACCCGTTTATATCTCAAATTCAGGCTCCAAACACCCAAAAATTCGATATTTTGGGGTCCCAGAAGTGATCTGTACATGCCTACTCAGTGCTAGATATTTTTCAAAATGTAGGAACAAAACATGCTAAAAATCGATATTTTAGGTGCCCAAAGTCGATATCTCAAATTCAGGCTCCAAACACCCGAAAATTCGATATTTTGGGGTCCCAGAAGCGATATGTACATGCCTACTCAGTGCTAGAATATTTTCAATATATAGGCACAAAACATGCTAAAAATCGATATTTTAGGTGCCCAAAGTCGATATTTCAAATTCATGCTCAAAAACACCCGAAAATTCGATATTTTGGGGTCCCAGAAGCGATCTGTAAATGCTTACTCAGTGCTAGAATATTTTCAAAATATATGCCCAAATCATGCTATAAATCGTATTTTTAGGTGCCCAAAGTCGATATCTCAAATTCAGGCCCAAAACACACGAAAAATCGATATTTTGGGGTCCCAGAAGCGATCTGTACATACCTACTCCGTGTTCGAGTATTTTCAAATTACAGGCCCAAAACATAATGAAAATCAATCTTTTAGGTGCCGAAAAGTCGATATGTGGATTCATCTTCTGTACCCGTTTATATCTCAAATTCAGGCTCCAAACACCGGAAAACTCGATATTTTGGGGTCCCAGAAGCGATCTGTACATGCCTACTCAGATACAGGCCCAAAACATGCTGAAAATCGATATTTTAGGTACCCAAAGTCAATATGTGCATGCATCTTCTGTACCCGTTTATATCTCAAATTCAGGCTCAAAACACCCGAAAATTCGATATTTTTGGGTCCCAGAAGCGATCTGTACATGCCTACTCAATGCTAGAATGTTTTCTAAATATAGGCTAAAAACATGCTAAAAATCGTTATTTTATGTGTCCAAAGTTGATATGTGCATGCATCTTCTGAACCCGTTTATATCTCAAATACAGGCTCAAAACACCCGAAAATTCGTAATTTTTTGGTCCTAGAAGCGATCTGTACATGCCTACTTCTAGTTAGTATGTTTTCAAGATACAGACGAAAATATGCTCAAAATCGATATTTTTGGTGTCCAAAAGTCGATATGTGCATGCATCTTCTGTACCCGTTTATATCTCAAATTCAGGCTCAAAACACCCGAAAATTCGATAATTTTGGGGTCCCAGAAACGATCTGTACGTGCCTACTCAGTGCTAGAATATTTTCAAAATATAGGCCCAAAACATGCTAAAAATCGATATTTTAGGTTCCCAAAGTCCATATCTCAATTTCAGGCCCAAAACCCCCGAAAATTCGATATTTTGGGGTCCCAGAAGCGATTTGTACATGCCTACCCCGTGTTAGAGTATTTTCGAAATACAGGCCCAAAACATCCTGAAAATCGATATTTTAGGTGCCCAAAGTCAATATGTGTATGCATCTTATTCACCCGTTTATATCCCAAATTCAACCTCAAAACACTTGAAAATTCGATATTTTTGGGTCCCATAAGCGATCTGTACATGCCTACTCAGTGCTAGAATATTTTCAAAATATAGGCTCAAAACATGCTAAAAATCGATATTATAAGTGTCCAAAGTCGATATGTGCATGCATCTTCTGTACGCGTTTATATCTAAAATTCAGGCTCAAAACACCCTAAAATTCAGTATTTTTGGGTCCTAGAAGCGATCTGTACATGCCTACTCCTAGTTAGAATGTTTTCTAGATACAGACCCAAAACATGCTCAAAATCGATAATTTTAGGTGCCTAAAAGTCGATATGTGCATGCATCTTCTGTATCCGTTTATATCTCAAATCCAGGCTCAAAAAACCCGAAAATTCGCTATTTTGGGGTCCCAGAAGCGATCTGTACATGCTTACTGCGTGTTAGAGTGTTTTCAAAATACAGGACCAAAACATGCTGAAAATCGATATTTTAGGTGTCCAAAGTTAATATGTGCATGCATCTTCTGTACCCGTTTATATCTCAAATTCAGGCTCCAAATACCCGAAAATTCGATATTTTGGGGTCCCAGAAGTGATCTGTACATGCTTACTCAGTGCTAGATATTTTTCAAAATGTAAGAACAAAACATGCTAAAAATCGATATTTTAGGTGCCCAAAGTCGATATCTCAAATTCAGGCTCCAAACACCCGAAAATTCGATATTTTGGGGTCCCAGAAGCGATATGTACATGCCTACTCAGTGCTAGAATATTTTCAATATATAGGCACAAAACATGCTAAAAATCGATATTTTAGGTGCCCAAAGTCGATATCTCAAATTCAGGCTCAAAAACACCCGAAAATTCGATATTATGGGGTCCCAGAAGCGATCTGTAAATGCCTACTCAGTGCTAGAATATTTTCAAAATATATGCCCAAATCATGCTATAAATCGTACTTTTTGGTGGACAAAGTCGATATCTCAAATTCAAGCCCAAAACACACGAAAATTCGATATTTTGGGGTCCCAGAAGCGATCTGTACATACCTACTCCGTGTTCGAGTATTTTCAAATTACAGGCCCAAAACATAATGAAAATCAATCTTTTAGGTGCCGAAAAGTCGATATGTGGATTCATCTTCTGTACCCGTTTATATCTCAAATTCAGGCTCCAAACACCCGAAAACTCGATATTTTGGGGTCCCAGAAGCGATCTGTACATGCCTACTCAGATACAGGCCCAAAACATGCTGAAAATCGATATTTTAGGTACCCAAAGTCAATATGTGCATGGATCTTCTGTACCCGTTTATATCTCAAATTCAGGCTCAAAACACCCGAAATTTCTATATTTTGGGGTCCCAGAAGCGATATGTACATGCCTACTCAGTGCTAGAATATTTTCAATATATAGGCACAAAACATGCTAAAAATCGATATTTTAGGTGCCCAAAGTCGATATCTCAAATTCAGGCTCAAAAACAGCCGAAAATTCGATATTTTGGGGTCCCAGAAGCGATCTGTAAATGCTTACTCAGTGCTAGAATATTTTCAAAATATATGCCCAAATCATGCTATAAATCATATTTTTAGGTGCCCAAAGTCGATATCTCAAATTCAGGCCCAAAACACACGAGAATTCGATATTTTGGGGTCCCAGAAGCGATCTGTACATACCTACTCCGTGTTCGGGTATTTTCAAATTACAGGCCCAAAACATTATGAAAATCAATCTTTTAGGTGCCGAAAAATCGATATGTGGATTCATCTTCTGTACCCGTTTATATCTCAAATTCAGGCTCCAAACACCCGAAAACTCGATATTTTGGGGTCCCAGAAGCGATCTGTACATGCCTACTCAGATACAGGCCCAAAACATGCTGAAAATAGATATTTTAGGTACCCAAAGTCAATATGTGCATGCATCTTCTGTACCCGTTTATATCTCAAATTCAGGCTCAAAACACCCGAAAATTCGATATTTTGGGGTCCCAGAAGCTAGCTGTACATGCATACTAAGTGCTAGAATATTTTCAATATATAGGCCAAAAACATGCTAAAAATCGATATTTTAAGTGCCCAAAGTCGATATCTCAAATTGAGGCCCAAAACACCCGAAAAATTGATATTTTGGGGTCCCAGAAGCGATCTGTACATGCCTACTCCGTTTAGTGTATTTTCAAAATACAGGCCCAAAACATACTGAAAATCGATCTTGTAGGTGCCCAAAATTTGATATGTGCATGCATCTTCTGTACCCGTTTATCTCTCAAATTCATGCTCCAAACACACAAAAATTCGATATTTTTGGGTCCCAGAAGCTATCTGTACATGCCTACTCAATGCTAGAATGTTTTCTAAATATAGGCTAAAAACATGCTAAAAATCGTTATTTTATGTGTCCAAAGTTGATATGTGCATGCATCTTCTGAACCCGTTTATATCTCAAATGCAGGCTCAAAACACCCGAAAATTCGTAATTTTTTGGTCCTAGAAGCGATCTGTACATGCCTACTTCTAGTTAGTATGTTTTCAAGATACAGACGAAAATATGCTCAAAATCGATATTTTTGGTGTCCAAAAGTCGATATGTGCATGCATCTTCTGTACCCGTTTATATCTCAAATTCAGGCTCAAAACACCCGAAAATTCGATAATTTTGGGGTCCCAGAAACGATCTGTACGTGCCCACTCAGTGCTAGAATATTTTCAAAATATAGGCCCAAAACATGCTAAAAATCGATATTTTAGGTTCCCAAAGTCCATATCTCAATTTCAGGCCCAAAACACCCGAAAATTCGATATTTTGGGGTCCCAGAAGCGATTTGTACATGCCTACCCCGTGTTAGAGTATTTTCGAAATACAGGCCCAAAACATCCTGAAAATCGATATTTTAGGTGCCCAAAGTCAATATGTGTATGCATCTTCTGCACCCGTTTATATCCCAAATTGAACCTCAAAACACCCGAAAATTCGAAATTTTTGGGTCCTAGAAGCGATCTGTACATGCCTACTCAGTGCTAGAATGTTTTCAAAATATAGGCTTAAAACATGCTAAAAATCGATATTTTAAATGTCCAAAGTCGATATGTGCATGCATCTTTAGTACCCGTTTATATCTTAAACTCAGGCTCCAAACACCTGAAAATTCTATATTTTGGGGTCCCAGAAGCGATCCGTACATGCCTACTCAGATACAGGCAAAAAACATGTTGAAAATCGATATTTTATGTGCCCAAAGTCAATATGTGTATTCATCTTCTGAACCCGTTTATATCCCAAATTCAACCTCAAAACACCCGAAAATTCGGTATTTTTGGGTCCTAGAAGCGAACTGTAAATGCGTACTCCTAGTTAGAATGTTTTTAAGATACAGACCCAAAACAAGCTCAAAATCGATATTTTAGGAGTCCAAAAGTCGATATGTGCATGCATCTTCAGTACCCATTTATATCCCAAATTCAACCTCAAAACACCCGAAAATTCAACATTTTACGGTCCCAGAAGCAATCTTTACATGCCTTCTCAGTGCTAGAATGTTTTCAAAATATAGGCTCAAAACATGCTAAAAATCGATATTTTAAGTGTCCAAAGTCGATATGTGCATTCATCTTCTGTACCCGTTTATATCTCAAATTCAGGCTTAAAACACCAGAAAATTCGATATTTTGGGGTCCCAGAAGCGATCTGTACATGCCTAATCAGATACAGGCCCAAAACTTGCTGAAAATCGATATTTTAGATGCCCAAAGTCAATATGTGAAGGCATCTTCTGTACCCGTTTATATCTCAAATTCAGGCTCAAAACACCCGAAAATTCGATATTTTGGGGTCCCAGAAGCGATCTGTACATGCCTCCCCCGTGTTAGAGTATTTTCAAAATCCAGGCCCAAAACATGCTGAAAATCGATATTTTAGGTTCCCAAAGTCAATATGTGCATTCATCTTCTGTACCCGTTTATATCTCAAATTCAGGCTCCAAATACCCGAAAATTCGATATTTTGGGGTCCCAGAAGTGATCTGTACATGCCTACTCAGTGCTAGATTATTTCCAAAATGTAGGCCCAAAACATGCTAAAAATCGATATTTTAGGTGCCCAAAGTCGATATCTCAAATTCAGGCTCCAAACACCCGAAAATTCGATATTTTGGGGTCCCAGAAGCGATATGTACATGCCTACTCAGTGCTAGAATATTTTCAAAATGTAGGCACAAAACATGCTAAAAATCGATATCTTAGGTGCCCAAAGTCGATATCTCAAATTCAGGCTCAAAAACAGCCGAAAATTCGATATTTTGGGGTCCCAGAAGCGATCTGTACATGCCTAATCAGATACAGGCCCAAAACTTGCTGAAAATCGATATTTTAAATGCCCAAATTCAATATGTGAAGGCATCTTCTGTACCCGTTTATATCTCAAATTCAGGCTTCAAACACACGAAAATTCGGTATTTTGGGGTCCAAGAAGCGATCTGTACATGCCTACTCAGATACAGGCCCAAAACATGCTGAAAATCGATATTTTAGGTGCTATATTCAATATGTGCATGCATCTTCTGTACCCGTTTATATCTCAATTTCAGGCTCAAAACACCCGAAAATTCGATATTTTTGGGTTCCAGAAGCGATCTGTGCATGCCTACTTCGTGTTAGAGTATTTTCAAAATACAGGCCCAAAACATGCTGAAAATCGATATTTTAGGTGCTCAAAGTTAATATGTGCATGCATCTTCTGTACTTGTTTATATCTCAAATTCATGCTCCAAACACCCGAAAATTCGGTATTTTTGGGTCCTATTAGCGATCTGTACATGCCTACTCCTAGTTAGAATGTTTTCAAGATACAGATCCAAAACATGTTAAAAATCGATATTTTAGGTTCCCAAAAGTTGATATGTGCATGCATCTTCAATAATCGTTTATATCTCAAATTCAGACTCAAAACACCTGAAAATTCGATATTTTGGGATCCCAGAAGCGATCTGTACATGGCTACTCCGTGTTAGAGTATTTTCAAAATACAGGCCCAAAACATACTGAAAATCGATATTTTAAGTGCCCAAAAGTCGATATGTGCATGCATGTTCTGTACCCGTTTATATCTCAAATTCAGGCTCAAAACACCCGAAAATTCGATATTTTGGGGTCCCAGAAGCGATCTGTACATGCCTCCTCCGTGTTAGAGTATTTTCAAAATCCAGGCCCAAAACATGCTGAAAATCGATATTTTTGGTTCCCAAAGTCAATATGTGCATGCATCTTCTGTACCCGTTTATATCTCAAATTCAGGCTCCAAACACCCGAAAATTCGATATTTTGGGGTCCCAGAAGTGATCTGTACATGCCTACTCAGTGCTAGATTATTTCCAAAATGTAGGCCCAAAACATGCTAAAAATCGATATTTTAGGTGCCCAAAGTCGATATCTCAAATTCAGGCTCCAAACACCCGAAAATTCGATATTTTGGGGTCCCAGAAGCGATATGTACATGCCTACACAGTGCTAGAATATTTTCAAAATATAGGCACAAAACATGCTAAAAATCGATATTTTTAGGTGCCCAAAGTCGATATCTCAAATTCAGGCTCAAAAACAGCCGAAAATTCGATATTTTGGGGTTCCAGAAGCGATCTGTACATGCCTACTCAGTGCTAGAATATTTTCAAAATATAGGCTCAAAACATGCTAAAAATCGATATTTTGGTGCCCATAAGTCGATATGTCCATGCATCTTCAGAACCCGTTTATATCTCAAATTCAGGCTCAAAACACCAGAAAATTCGATATTTTTGGGTCCCAGAAGCGATCTGTACATGCCTACTCCGTGTTAGAGTATTTTCAAAATACAGGCCCAAAACATGCTAAAAATCGATATTTTATGTGCCCAAAGTCGATATCTCAAATTCAGGCCCAAAACACCCTAAAATTCGATATTTTGGGGTCCCAAAAAAAGATCTGTACATGCCTACTCCGTGTTAGAGTATTTCCAAAATACAGGCCCAAAACATGCTGGAAATCGATATTTTAGGTGCGCAAAGTCAATATGTGCATGTATCTTCTGTACCCGTTTATATCTCAAATTCAGCTCAAAACACCCGAGAATTCGATATTTTGGGGTCCCAGAAGCGATCTGTACATGCCTAATCAGTGCTAGAATATTTTCAAAATATAGGCCCAAAACATGCTAAAAATCGATATTTTAAGTGCCCAAAGTCGATATCTCAAAATTAGGCCCAAAACACCTGAAAATTCGATATTTTGCGGTCCCAGAAGCGATCTGTACATGCCTACTCCGTGTTAGAGTATTTTCAAAATACTGGCTTAAAACATGCAGAAAATCGATATTTTAGGTGCCCAAAGTGAATATGTGCATGCATCTTCTGTACCCGTTTATATCTCAAATTCAGCTCCAAACACCCAAAAATTCGATATTTTGGGGTCCCAGAAGCGATCTGTACATGCCTAATCAGTGCTAGAATGTTTTCAAAATATAGGCTCAAAACATGCTAAAAATCAATATTTTAAGTGTCCAAAGTCGATATGTGCATGCAACTTCTGTACCCGTTTATATCTCAAATTCAGGCTCAAAACACCCGAAAACTCGGTATTTTTGGGTCCTAGAAGCGATCTGTACATGCCTACTCCTCGTTAGAATGCTTTTAAGATACAGACCTAAAACATGCTAAAAATCGATATTTTAAGAGCCCAAAGTCGATATCTCAAATTCAGGCCCAAAACACCCAAAAACTTAATATTTTGGGGTCCCAGAAGTGATCTGTACATGCCTACTAAGATACAGGACCAAAACATGCTAAAAATCGATATTTTAGGTGCCCAAAGTCGATATCTCAAATTCAGGCCCAAAACACCCGAAAATTCGATATTTTGGGGTCCCAGAAACGATCTGTACATGCCTACTCGGTGTTAGAGTATTTTCAAAATACAGGCCCAAAACATACTGAAAATTGATCTTTCAAGTGCCCAAAAGTCGATATGTGCATGCATCTTCTGCACCCGTTTATATCCCAAATTCAACCTCAAAACACCTGAAAATTCGATATTTTGGGGTACCAGAAGCGATCTGTACCTGCTTACTCCGTCTTAGAGTATTTTTAAAATACAGGCCCAAAACATGCTGAAAATCGATATTTTAGGTGTCCAAAGTCAATATGTGCATGCATCTTCTGTACCCGTTTATATCTCAAATTCAAGCTCAAACAACCCGACAATTCGATATTTTGGGGTCCCAGAAGCGAGCTGTACATGCATACTCAGTGCTAGAATATTTTCAATATATAGGCCCAAAACATGCTAAAAATCGATATTTTAAGTGCCCAAAGTCGATATCTCAAATTCAGGCCTAAAACACCCGAAAATTCGATATTTTGGGGTCCCAGAAGCGATCTGTACATGCCTACTCCGTGTTAGAGTATTTTCAATATACTAGCCCAAAACATACTGAAAATCGATCTTGTAGGTGCCCAAAAGTTGATATGTGCATGTATCTTCTGTACCCGTTTATATCTCAAATTCATGCTCCAAACACACAAAAATTCGATATTTTCGGGTCCCAGAAGCGATTTGTTAATGCTTACTCAGATACAGGCTCAAACATGCTGAAAATCGATATTTTAGGTGCCCAAAGTCAATATGTGTATGCATCTTCTGCACCCGTTTATATCCCAAACTCAACTTCAAAACACCCGAAAATTCGATATTTTTGGGTCCCAGAAGCGATCTGTACATGCCTACTCAGTGCTAGAATGTTTTCTAAATATAGGCTAAAAACATGCTAAAAATCGATATTTTATGTGTCCAAAGTTGATATGTGCATGCATCTTCTGAACCCGTTTATATCTCAAATGCAGGCTCAAAACACCCGAAAATTCGTAATTTTTTGGTTCTAGAAGCAATCTGTACATGCCTACTTCTAGTTAGTATGTTTTCAAGATACAGACGAAAATATGCTCAAAATCGATATTTTTGGTGTTCAAAAGTGCATGCATCTTCAGAACCCGTTTATATCTCAAATTCAGGCTCAAAACACACGAAAATTCGATATTTTGGGGTCCCAGAAACGATCTGTACATGCCTACTCCGTGTTAGAGTATTTTCAAAATACAGGCCCAACACATACTGAAAATCGATCTTTTAAGTTTCCTAAAGTCGATATGTGCATGCATCTTCTGAACCCGTTTATATCTCAAATGCAGGCTTCAAACACCCGAAAACTCGATATTTGGGGGTCCCAGTAGCGATCTGTACATGCCTACTCAGATACAGGCCGAAAACATGCATAAAATCGATATTTTAGGTGTGCAAAGTCAATATGTGCATGCATCTTCTGTATCCGTTAAAATCTCAAATTCAGGCTCAAAACACCCGAGAATTCGATATTTTTGGGTCCCAGAAGCGATCTGTACATGCCTACTCCGTGTTAGAGTATTTTCAAAATATAGGCCCAAAACATGCTAAAAATCGATATTTTAAGTGCCCAAAGTCGATATCTCAAATTTAGGCCCAAAACATCCGAAAATTCGATATTTTGGGGTCCCAGAAGCGATCTGTACATGCCTACTCCGTGTTAGAGTATTTTCAAAATACTGGCCCAAAACATGCTGAAAATCGATATTTTAGGTACCCAAAGTCAATATGTGGATGCATCTTCTGTACCCGTTTATATCTAAAATTCAGCTCCAAACACCCAAAAATTCGATATTTTGGGGTCCCAGAAGCGATCTGTACATGCCTAGTCAGTGCTAGAATATTTTCAAAATATAGGCCCAAAACATGCTAAAAATCGATATTTTAAGTGCCAAAAGTCGATATATCAAATTTAAGCAAAAAACACCCGAAAATTCGATATTTTGGGGTCCCAGAAGCGATCTGTACATGGCTACTCAGATACAGGCCGAAAACATGCTAAAAATCGATATTTTAGGTGCCCAAAGTCAATATGTGTATGGATCTTCTGCACCCGTTTATATCCCAAATTCAACCTCAAAACACCCGAAAATTCGATATTTTTGGTTCCCAGAAGCGATCTGTACATGCCTACTCAGTGCTTGAATGATTTCAAAATATAGACTCAAAACATGCTAAAAATCGATATTTTAAGTGTCCAAAGTTGATATGTGCATGCAACTTCGGTACCCGTTTATATCTCAAATTCAGGCTCAAAACACCAGAAAATTCAGTATTTTTGGGTCCTAGAAGCGATCTGTACATGCCTACTCCTAGTTAGAATGTTTTCAAGATACAGACCTAAAACATGCTCAAAATCGATATTTTAGGTTCTCAAAAGTCGATATGTGCGTTCATCTTCTGTACCCGTTTATATCTCAAATTGAGGCTCAAAAATCCCGAAAATTCGATATTTTGAGGTCCCAGAAGCGATCTGTACATGCTTACTCCGTGTTAGATTATATTCAAAATACCTGCCCAAAACATGCTGAAAATCGATATTCTAGGTGTCCAAAGTCAATATGTGCATGCATTTTCTGTACCCGTTTATATCTCAAATTCAGGCTCAAAACACCCGAAAATTCGATATTTTTTGGTCCCAGAAGCGATCTGTACATGCCTACTCAGTGCTAGAATATTTTCAAAATACAGGATCAAAACATGCTAAAAATCGATATTTTAGGTGCCCAAAGTCGATATTTCAAATTCAGGCCCAAAACACCCGAAAATTCGATATTTTTGGGTCCTAGAAGCAATCTGTACATGCCTACTCAGATGCAGGCCCAAAACATGCTGAAAATCGATATTTTAGGTGCCCAAAGTCAATATGTGTATGCATCTTCAGTACCCGTTTATATCTCAAATGCAGGCTCCAAACACCCGAAAACTCGATATTTTGGGGTCCCAGTAGCGATCTGTACATGCCTACTCAGATACAGGCCCAAAACATGCTGAAAATCGATATTTTAGGTGTGCAAAGTCAATATGAGCATGTATCTTCTGTACCCGTTTATATCTCAAATTAAGGCTCAAAACACCCGAGAATTCGATATTTTGGGGTCCCAGAAGGGATCTGTACATGCCTACTCAGTGCTAGAATATTTTCAAAATATAGGCCCAAAACATGCTAAAAATCGAAATTTTAAGTGCCCAAAGTCGATATCCCAAATTTAGGCCCAAAACACCCAAAAATTCGATATTTTGGGGTCCCAAAAGCGATCTGTACATGCCTACTCCTAGTTAGAATGTTTTCAAGATACAGACCCAAAACATGCTAAAAATCGATATTTTATGTGCCCAAAAGTCGATATATGCATGCATCTTCAGTACCCGTTTATATCTCAAATTCAGGCTCCAAACACCCGAAAATTCGATATATTGGGGTCCCAGAAGCGATCTGTACATGCCTAGTCAGTGCTAGAATGTTTTCAAATTATAGGCTCAAAACATGCTAAAAATCGATATTTTAGGTGCCCAAAGTCAATATGTGCATGAATCTTCTGTACCCGTTTATATCTCAAATTCAGGCTCAATACACCCGAGAATTCGATATTTTGGGGTCCCAGAAGCGATCTGTACATGTCGACTCAGTGCTAGAATATTTTCAAAATATAGGCCCAAAAGATGCTAAAAAATCGTTATTTTAAGTGCCCAAAGTCGATATATCAAATTTAAGCAAAAAACACCCGAAAATTCGATATTTTGGGGTCCCAGAAGCGATCTGTACATGCCTACTCCGTGTTAGAGTATTTTTAAAATACTGGCCCAAAACATGCTGAAAATCGATATTTTAGGTGCCCAAACTCTATATGTGCATGCATCTTCTGCACCCTTTTATATCCCAAATTCAACCTCAAAACACCCGAAAACTCGATATTTTTGGTTTCCAGAAGCGATCTGTACATGCCTACTCATTGCTAGAATGTTTTTAAAATATATACTCAAAACATGCTAAAAATCGATATTTTAAGTGTCAAAAGTCGATATGTTCATGCACCTTCGGTACCCGTTTATATCTCAAATTCAGGCTCAAAACACCAGAAAATTCGGTATTTTTGGGTCATAGAAGCGATCTGTACATGCCTACTCCGTGTTAGAGTATATTCAAAATATAGGCCCAAAACATGCTGAAAATCGATATTTTAGGTGTCCAAAGTCAATAAGTGGATGCATCTTCTGTACCCGTTTATATCTCAAATTCAGGCTCAAAACACCCGAAAATTCGATATTTTTGGGTCCCAGAAGCGATCTGTACATGCCTACTCAGTGCTAGAATATTTTCAAAATACAGGATCAAAACCTGCTAAAAATCGATATTTTAGGTGCCCAAAGTCGATATTTCAAATTCAGGCCCAAAACACCCGAAAAATCGATATTTTGGGGTCCCAGAAGCTATCTGTACATGCCTACCCAGTGTTAGAGTATTTTCGAAATAAAGGCCCAAAACATCCTGAAAATCGATATTTTAGGTGCCCAAACTCTATATGTGCATGCATCTTCTGTACCCATTTATATCTCAATTTCAGGCTCCAAACACCCGAAAATTTGATATTTTGGGGTCCCAGAAGCGATCTGTACAAGGCTAGTCAGATACATGCCAAAAACATGCTGAAAATCGATATTTTAGGTGCCCAAAGTCAATATGTGTATACATCTTCTGCACCCTTTTATATCCCAAATTCAACCTCAAAACACCCGAAAACTCGATATTTTTGGTTTCCAGAAGCGATCTGTACATGCCTACTCATTGCTAGAATGTTTTTAAAATATATACTCAAAACATGCTAAAAATCGATATTTTAAGTGTCAAAAGTCGATATGTTCATGCACCTTAGGTACCCGTTTATATCTCAAATTCAGGCTCAAAACACCAGAAAATTCGGTATTTTTGGGTCATAGAAGCGATCTGTACATGCCTACTCCGTGTTAGAGTATATTCAAAATATAGGCCCAAAACATGCTGAAAATCGATATTTTAGGTGTCCAAAGTCAATAAGTGGATGCATCTTCTGTACCCGTTTATATCTCAAATTCAGGCTCAAAACACCCGAAAATTCGATATTTTTGGGTCCCAGAAGCGATCTGTACATGCCTACTCAGTGCTAGAATATTTTCAAAATACAGGATCAAAACCTGCTAAAAATCGATATTTTAGGTGCCCAAAGTCGATATTTCAAATTCAGGCCCAAAACACCCGAAAAATCGATATTTTGGGGTCCCAGAAGCTATCTGTACATGCCTACCCAGTGTTAGAGTATTTTCGAAATAAAGGCCCAAAACATCCTGAAAATCGATATTTTAGGTGCCCAAACTCTATATGTGCATGCATCTTCTGTACCCATTTATATCTCAATTTCAGGCTCCAAACACCCGAAAATTTGATATTTTGGGGTCCCAGAAGCGATCTGTACAAGGCTAGTCAGATACATGCCAAAAACATGCTGAAAATCGATATTTTAGGTGCCCAAAGTCAATATGTGTATACATCTTCTGCACCCTTTTATATCCCAAATTCAACCTCAAAACACCCGAAAACTCGATATTTTTGGTTTCCAGAAGCGATCTGTACATGCCTACTCATTGCTAGAATGTTTTTAAAATATATACTCAAAACATGCTAAAAATCGATATTTTAAGTGTCAAAAGTCGATATGTTCATGCACCTTAGGTACCCGTTTATATCTCAAATTCAGGCTCAAAACACCAGAAAATTCGGTATTTTTGGGTCATAGAAGCGATCTGTACATGCCTACTCCGTGTTAGAGTATATTCAAAATATAGGCCCAAAACATGCTGAAAATCGATATTTTAGGTGTCCAAAGTCAATAAGTGGATGCATCTTCTGTACCCGTTTATATCTCAAATTCAGGCTCAAAACACCCGAAAATTCGATATTTTTGGGTCCCAGTAGCGATCTGTACATGCCTACTCAGTGCTAGAATATTTTCAAAATACAGGATCAAAACCTGCTAAAAATCGATATTTTAGGTGCCCAAAGTCGATATCTCAAATTCAGGCCCAAAACACCCGAAAAATTGATATTTTGGGGTCCCAGAAGCTATCTGTACATGCCTACAAAGATACAGGACCAAAACCTGCTAAAAATCGATATTTTAGGTGCCCAAAGTCGATATTTCAAATTCAGGCCCAAAACACCCGAAAAATCGATATTTTGGGGTCCCAGAAGCTATCTGTACATGCCTACCCAGTGTTAGAGTATTTTCGAAATAAAGGCCCAAAACATCCTGAAAATCGATATTTTAGGTGCCCAAACTCTATATGTGCATGCATCTTCTGTACCCATTTATATCTCAATTTCAGGCTCCAAACACCCGAAAATTTGATATTTTGGGGTCCCAGAAGCGATCTGTACAAGGCTACTCAGATACAGGCCAAAAACATGCTGAAAATCGATATTTTAGGTGCCCAAAGTCAATATGTGTATACATCTTCTGCACCCTTTTATATCCCAAATTCAACCTCAAAACACCCGAAAACTCGATATTTTTGGTTTCCAGAAGCGATCTGTACATGCCTACTCATTGCTAGAATGTTTTTAAAATATATACTCAAAACATGCTAAAAATCGATATTTTAAGTGTCAAAAGTCGATATGTTCATGCACCTTAGGTACCCGTTTATATCTCAAATTCAGGCTCAAAACACCAGAAAATTCGGTATTTTTGGGTCATAGAAGCGATCTGTACATGCCTACTCCGTGTTAGAGTATATTCAAAATATAGGCCCAAAACATGCTGAAAATCGATATTTTAGGTGTCCAAAGTCAATAAGTGGATGCATCTTCTGTACCCGTTTATATCTCAAATTCAGGCTCAAAACACCCGAAAATTCGATATTTTTGGGTCCCAGAAGCGATCTGTACATGCCTACTCAGTGCTAGAATATTTTCAAAATACAGGATCAAAACCTGCTAAAAATCGATATTTTAGGTGCCCAAAGTCGATATCTCAAATTCAGGCCCAAAACACACAAAAACTTAATATTTTGGGGTCTCTGAAGTGATCTGTACATGCCTACAAAGATACAGGACCAAAACATGCTAAAAATAGATATTTTAGGTGCCCAAAGTCGATATCTCAAATTCAGGCCCAAAACACCCGAAAAATCGATATTTGGGGGTCCCAGAAACGATCTGTACATGCCTACTCCGTGTTAGAGTATTTTCAAAATACAGGCCCAAAACATACTAAAAATTGGTCTTTTAAGTGCCCCAAAGTCGATATGTATATGCACCTACTGTACCCGTTTATATCTCAAATTCAGGCTAAAAAAAAAAATCGAAAATTCGATATTTTGGGGTCCCAGAAGCGATCTTTACCTGCTTACTCCGTCTTAGAGTATTTATAAAATACAGGCCCAAAACATGCTGAAAATCGATATTTTAGGTGTCCAAAGTCAATATGTGCATGCATCTTCTGTACCCGTTTATATCTCAAATTCAAGCTCAAACAACCCGACAATTCGATATTTTGGGGTCCCAGAAGCGAGCTGTACATGCATACTCAGTGCTAGAATATTTTCAATATATAGGCCCAAAACATGCTAAAAATCGATATTTTAAGTGCCCAAAGTCGATATCTCAAATTCAGGCCTAAAACACCCGAAAATTCGATATTTTGGGGTCCCAGAAGCGATCTGTACATGCCTACTCCGTGTTAGAGTATTTTCAATATACTAGCCCAAAACATACTGAAAATCGATCTTGTAGGTGCCCAAAAGTTGATATGTGCATGTATCTTCTGTACCCGTTTATATCTCAAATTCATGCTCCAAACACACAAAAATTCGATATTTTCGGGTCCCAGAAGCGATTTGTTAATGCTTACTCAGATACAGGCTCAAACATGCTGAAAATCGATATTTTAGGTGCCCAAAGTCAATATGTGTATGCATCTTCTGCACCCGTTTATATCCCAAACTCAACTTCAAAACACCCGAAAATTCGATATTTTTGGGTCCCAGAAGCGATCTGTACATGCCTACTCAGTGCTAGAATGTTTTCTAAATATAGGCTAAAAACATGCTAAAAATCGATATTTTATGTGTCCAAAGTTGATATGTGCATGCATCTTCTGAACCCGTTTATATCTCAAATGCAGGCTCAAAACACCCGAAAATTCGTAATTTTTTGGTTCTAGAAGCAATCTGTACATGCCTACTTCTAGTTAGTATGTTTTCAAGATACAGACGAAAATATGCTCAAAATCGATATTTTTGGTGTTCAAAAGTGCATGCATCTTCAGAACCCGTTTATATCTCAAATTCAGGCTCAAAACACACGAAAATTCGATATTTTGGGGTCCCAGAAACGATCTGTACATGCCTACTCCGTGTTAGAGTATTTTCAAAATACAGGCCCAACACATACTGAAAATCGATCTTTTAAGTGTCCTAAAGTCGATATGTGCATGCATCTTCTGAACCCGTTTATATCTCAAATGAAGGCTTCAAACACCCGAAAACTCGATATTTGGGGGTCCCAGTAGCGATCTGTACATGCCTACTCAGATACAGGCCGAAAACATGCATAAAATCGATATTTTAGGTGTGCAAAGTCAATATGTGCATGCATCTTCTGTATCCGTTAAAATCTCAAATTCAGGCTCAAAACACCCGAGAATTCGATATTTTTGGGTCCCAGAAGCGATCTGTACATGCCTACTCCGTGTTAGAGTATTTTCAAAATATAGGCCCAAAACATGCTAAAAATCGATATTTTAAGTGCCCAAAGTCGATATCTCAAATTTAGGCCCAAAACATCCGAAAATTCGATATTTTGGGGTCCCAGAAGCGATCTGTACATGCCTACTCCGTGTTAGAGTATTTTCAAAATACTGGCCCAAAACATGCTGAAAATCGATATTTTAGGTACCCAAAGTCAATATGTGGATGCATCTTCTGTACCCGTTTATATCTAAAATTCAGCTCCAAACACCCAAAAATTCGATATTTTGGGGTCCCAGAAGCGATCTGTACATGCCTAGTCAGTGCTAGAATATTTTCAAAATATAGGCCCAAAACATGCTAAAAATCGATATTTTAAGTGCCAAAAGTCGATATATCAAATTTAAGCAAAAAACACCCGAAAATTCGATATTTTGGGGTCCCAGAAGCGATCTGTACATGGCTACTCAGATACAGGCCGAAAACATGCTAAAAATCGATATTTTAGGTGCCCAAAGTCAATATGTGTATGGATCTTCTGCACCCGTTTATATCCCAAATTCAACCTCAAAACACCCGAAAATTCGATATTTTTGGTTCCCAGAAGCGATCTGTACATGCCTACTCAGTGCTTGAATGATTTCAAAATATAGACTCAAAACATGCTAAAAATCGATATTTTAAGTGTCCAAAGTTGATATGTGCATGCAACTTCGGTACCCGTTTATATCTCAAATTCAGGCTCAAAACACCAGAAAATTCAGTATTTTTGGGTCCTAGAAGCGATCTGTACATGCCTACTCCTAGTTAGAATGTTTTCAAGATACAGACCTAAAACATGCTCAAAATCGATATTTTAGGTTCTCAAAAGTCGATATGTGCGTTCATCTTCTGTACCCGTTTATATCTCAAATTGAGGCTCAAAAATCCCGAAAATTCGATATTTTGAGGTCCCAGAAGCGATCTGTACATGCTTACTCCGTGTTAGATTATATTCAAAATACCTGCCCAAAACATGCTGAAAATCGATATTCTAGGTGTCCAAAGTCAATATGTGCATGCATTTTCTGTACCCGTTTATATCTCAAATTCAGGCTCAAAACACCCGAAAATTCGATATTTTTTGGTCCCAGAAGCGATCTGTACATGCCTACTCAGTGCTAGAATATTTTCAAAATACAGGATCAAAACATGCTAAAAATCGATATTTTAGGTGCCCAAAGTCGATATTTCAAATTCAGGCCCAAAACACCCGAAAATTCGATATTTTTGGGTCCTAGAAGCAATCTGTACATGCCTACTCAGATGCAGGCCCAAAACATGCTGAAAATCGATATTTTAGGTGCCCAAAGTCAATATGTGTATGCATCTTCAGTACCCGTTTATATCTCAAATGCAGGCTCCAAACACCCGAAAACTCGATATTTTGGGGTCCCAGTAGCGATCTGTACATGCCTACCCAGATACAGGCCCAAAACATGCTGAAAATCGATATTTTAGGTGTGCAAAGTCAATATGAGCATGTATCTTCTGTACCCGTTTATATCTCAAATTAAGGCTCAAAACACCCGAGAATTCGATATTTTGGGGTCCCAGAAGGGATCTGTACATGCCTACTCAGTGCTAGAATATTTTCAAAATATAGGCCCAAAACATGCTAAAAATCGAAATTTTAAGTGCCCAAAGTCGATATCCCAAATTTAGGCCCAAAACACCCAAAAATTCGATATTTTGGGGTCCCAAAAGCGATCTGTACATGCCTACTCCTAGTTAGAATGCTTTCAAGATACAGACCCAAAACATGCTAAAAATCGATATTTTATGTGCCCAAAAGTCGATATATGCATGCATCTTCAGTACCCGTTTATATCTCAAATTCAGGCTCCAAACACCCGAAAATTCGATATATTGGGGTCCCAGAAGCGATCTGTACATGCCTACTCCGTGTTAGAGTATTTTCAATATACTAGCCCAAAACATACTGAAAATCGATCTTGTAGGTGCCCAAAAGTTGATATGTGCATGTATCTTCTGTACCCGTTTATATCTCAAATTCATGCTCCAAACACACAAAAATTCGATATTTTCGGGTCCCAGAAGCGATTTGTTAATGCTTACTCAGATACAGGCTCAAACATGCTGAAAATCGATATTTTAGGTGCCCAAAGTCAATATGTGTATGCATCTTCTGCACCCGTTTATATCCCAAACTCAACTTCAAAACACCCGAAAATTCGATATTTTTGGGTCCCAGAAGCGATCTGTACATGCCTACTCAGTGCTAGAATGTTTTCTAAATATAGGCTAAAAACATGCTAAAAATCGATATTTTATGTGTCCAAAGTTGATATGTGCATGCATCTTCTGAACCCGTTTATATCTCAAATGCAGGCTCAAAACACCCGAAAATTCGTAATTTTTTGTTTCTAGAAGCAATCTGTACATGCCTACTTCTAGTTAGTATGTTTTCAAGATACAGACGAAAATATGCTCAAAATCGATATTTTTGGTGTTCAAAAGTGCATGCATCTTCAGAACCCGTTTATATCTCAAAGTCAGGCTCAAAACACACGAAAATTCGATATTTTGGGGTCCCAGAAACGATCTGCACATGCCTACTCCGTGTTAGAGTATTTTCAAAATACAGGCCCAACACATACTGAAAATCGATCTTTTAAGTGTCCTAAAGTCGATATGTGCATGCATCTTCTGAACCCGTTTATATCTCAAATGCAGGCTTCAAACACCCGAAAACTCGATATTTGGGGGTCCCAGTAGCGATCTGTACATGCCTACTCAGATACAGGCCGAAAACATGCATAAAATCGATATTTTAGGTGTGCAAAGTCAATATGTGCATGCATCTTCTGTATCCGTTAAAATCTCAAATTCAGGCTCAAAACACCCGAGAATTCGATATTTTTGGGTCCCAGAAGCGATCTGTACATGCCTACTCCGTGTTAGAGTATTTTCAAAATATAGGCCCAAAACATGCTAAAAATCGATATTTTAAGTGCCCAAAGTCGATATCTCAAATTTAGGCCCAAAACATCCGAAAATTCGATATTTTGGGGTCCCAGAAGCGATCTGTACATGCCTACTCCGTGTTAGAGTATTTTCAAAATACTGGCCCAAAACATGCTGAAAATCGATATTTTAGGTACCCAAAGTCAATATGTGGATGCATCTTCTGTACCCGTTTATATCTAAAATTCAGCTCCAAACACCCAAAAATTCGATATTTTGGGGTCCCAGAAGCGATCTGTACATGCCTAGTCAGTGCTAGAATATTTTCAAAATATAGGCCCAAAACATGCTAAAAATCGATATTTTAAGTGCCAAAAGTCGATATATCAAATTTAAGCAAAAAACACCCGAAAATTCGATATTTTGGGGTCCCAGAAGCGATCTGTACATGGCTACTCAGATACAGGCCGAAAACATGCTAAAAATCGATATTTTAGGTGCCCAAAGTCAATATGTGTATGGATCTTCTGCACCCGTTTATATCCCAAATTCAACCTCAAAACACCCGAAAATTCGATATTTTTGGTTCCCAGAAGCGATCTGTACATGCCTACTCAGTGCTTGAATGATTTCAAAATATAGACTCAAAACATGCTAAAAATCGATATTTTAAGTGTCCAAAGTTGATATGTGCATGCAACTTCGGTACCCGTTTATATCTCAAATTCAGGCTCAAAACACCAGAAAATTCAGTATTTTTGGGTCCTAGAAGCGATCTGTACATGCCTACTCCTAGTTAGAATGTTTTCAAGATACAGACCTAAAACATGCTCAAAATCGATATTTTAGGTTCTCAAAAGTCGATATGTGCGTTCATCTTCTGTACCCGTTTATATCTCAAATTGAGGCTCAAAAATCCCGAAAATTCGATATTTTGAGGTCCCAGAAGCGATCTGTACATGCTTACTCCGTGTTAGATTATATTCAAAATACCTGCCCAAAACATGCTGAAAATCGATATTCTAGGTGTCCAAAGTCAATATGTGCATGCATTTTCTGTACCCGTTTATATCTCAAATTCAGGCTCAAAACACCCGAAAATTCGATATTTTTTGGTCCCAGAAGCGATCTGTACATGCCTACTCAGTGCTAGAATATTTTCAAAATACAGGATCAAAACATGCTAAAAATCGATATTTTAGGTGCCCAAAGTCGATATTTCAAATTCAGGCCCAAAACACCCGAAAATTCGATATTTTTGGGTCCTAGAAGCAATCTGTACATGCCTACTCAGATGCAGGCCCAAAACATGCTGAAAATCGATATTTTAGGTGCCCAAAGTCAATATGTGTATGCATCTTCAGTACCCGTTTATATCTCAAATGCAGGCTCCAAACACCCGAAAACTCGATATTTTGGGGTCCCAGTAGCGATCTGTACATGCCTACCCAGATACAGGCCCAAAACATGCTGAAAATCGATATTTTAGGTGTGCAAAGTCAATATGAGCATGTATCTTCTGTACCCGTTTATATCTCAAATTAAGGCTCAAAACACCCGAGAATTCGATATTTTGGGGTCCCAGAAGGGATCTGTACATGCCTACTCAGTGCTAGAATATTTTCAAAATATAGGCCCAAAACATGCTAAAAATCGAAATTTTAAGTGCCCAAAGTCGATATCCCAAATTTAGGCCCAAAACACCCAAAAATTCGATATTTTGGGGTCCCAAAAGCGATCTGTACATGCCTACTCCTAGTTAGAATGTTTTCAAGATACAGACCCAAAACATGCTAAAAATCGATATTTTATGTGCCCAAAAGTCGATATATGCATGCATCTTCAGTACCCGTTTATATCTCAAATTCAGGCTCCAAACACCCGAAAATTCGATATATTGGGGTCCCAGAAGCGATCTGTACATGCCTAGTCAGTGCTAGAATGTTTTCAAATTATAGGCTCAAAACATGCTAAAAATCGATATTTTAGGTGCCCAAAGTCAATATGTGCATGAATCTTCTGTACCCGTTTATATCTCAAATTCAGGCTCAATACACCCGAGAATTCGATATTTTGGGGTCCCAGAAGCGATCTGTACATGTCGACTCAGTGCTAGAATATTTTCAAAATATAGGCCCAAAAGATGCTAAAAAATCGTTATTTTAAGTGCCCAAAGTCGATATATCAAATTTAAGCAAAAAACACCCGAAAATTCGATATTTTGGGGTCCCAGAAGCGATCTGTACATGCCTACTCCGTGTTAGAGTATTTTTAAAATACTGGCCCAAAACATGCTGAAAATCGATATTTTAGGTGCCCAAACTCTATATGTGCATGCATCTTCTGCACCCTTTTATATCCCAAATTCAACCTCAAAACACCCGAAAACTCGATATTTTTGGTTTCCAGAAGCGATCTGTACATGCCTACTCATTGCTAGAATGTTTTTAAAATATATACTCAAAACATGCTAAAAATCGATATTTTAAGTGTCAAAAGTCGATATGTTCATGCACCTTCGGTACCCGTTTATATCTCAAATTCAGGCTCAAAACACCAGAAAATTCGGTATTTTTGGGTCATAGAAGCGATCTGTACATGCCTACTCCGTGTTAGAGTATATTCAAAATATAGGCCCAAAACATGCTGAAAATCGATATTTTAGGTGTCCAAAGTCAATAAGTGGATGCATCTTCTGTACCCGTTTATATCTCAAATTCAGGCTCAAAACACCCGAAAATTCGATATTTTTGGGTCCCAGAAGCGATCTGTACATGCCTACTCAGTGCTAGAATATTTTCAAAATACAGGATCAAAACCTGCTAAAAATCGATATTTTAGGTGCCCAAAGTCGATATTTCAAATTCAGGCCCAAAACACCCGAAAAATCGATATTTTGGGGTCCCAGAAGCTATCTGTACATGCCTACCCAGTGTTAGAGTATTTTCGAAATAAAGGCCCAAAACATCCTGAAAATCGATATTTTAGGTGCCCAAACTCTATATGTGCATGCATCTTCTGTACCCATTTATATCTCAATTTCAGGCTCCAAACACCCGAAAATTTGATATTTTGGGGTCCCAGAAGCGATCTGTACAAGGCTACTCAGATACAGGCCAAAAACATGCTGAAAATCGATATTTTAGGTGCCCAAAGTCAATATGTGTATACATCTTCTGCACCCTTTTATATCCCAAATTCAACCTCAAAACACCCGAAAACTCGATATTTTTGGTTTCCAGAAGCGATCTGTACATGCCTACTCATTGCTAGAATGTTTTTAAAATATATACTCAAAACATGCTAAAAATCGATATTTTAAGTGTCAAAAGTCGATATGTTCATGCACCTTAGGTACCCGTTTATATCTCAAATTCAGGCTCAAAACACCAGAAAATTCGGTATTTTTGGGTCATAGAAGCGATCTGTACATGCCTACTCCGTGTTAGAGTATATTCAAAATATAGGCCCAAAACATGCTGAAAATCGATATTTTAGGTGTCCAAAGTCAATAAGTGGATGCATCTTCTGTACCCGTTTATATCTCAAATTCAGGCTCAAAACACCCGAAAATTCGATATTTTTGGGTCCCAGAAGCGATCTGTACATGCCTACTCAGTGCTAGAATATTTTCAAAATACAGGATCAAAACCTGCTAAAAATCGATATTTTAGGTGCCCAAAGTCGATATTTCAAATTCAGGCCCAAAACACCCGAAAAATTGATATTTTGGGGTCCCAGAAGCTATCTGTACATGCCTACCCTGTGTTAGAGTATTTTCGAAATAAAGGCCCAAAACATCCTGAAAATCGATATTTTAGGTGCCCAAAGTCAATATGTGCATGCATCTTCTGTACCCTTTTATATCTCAAATTCAGGCTCCAAACACCCGAAAATTCTATATTTTGGGGTCTCAGAAGCGATCTGTACATGCTTACTCAGTGCTAGAATATTTTCAAAATATAGACCCAATACATGCTAAAAATCGATATTTTAGGTGTCAAAATGTCGATATGTGCATGTATCTTCTGTACCCGTTTATATCTTAAACTCAGGCTCCAAACACCCGAAAATTCTATATTTTGGGGTCCCAGAAGCGATCTGTACATGCCTACTCAGATACAGGCAAAAAACATGTTAAAACTCGATATTTTATGTGCCCAAAGTCAATATGTGTATTCATCTTCTGCACCTGTTTATATCCCAAATTCAACCTCAAAACACCCGAAAATTAGATATTTTTTTTGGTCTCAGAAGCGATCTGTACATGCTTACTCAGTGCTAGAATGTTTTCCAAATATAGGCTAAAAACACGCTAAAAATCGATATTTTAAGTGTCCAAAGTCGATATGTGCATGAATCTTCTTTACCTGTTTATATCTCAAATTCTGCCTCAAAATACCCAAAAATTCGGTATTTTTGGGTCCCAGAAGCGAACTGTAAATGCGTACTCCTAGTTAGAATGTTTTTAAGATACAGACCCAAAACAAGCTCAAAATCGATATTTTAGGAGTCCAAAAGTCGTTATGTGCATGCATCTTCAGTACCCATTTATATCCTAAATTCAACCTCAAAACACCCGAAAATTCAACATATAACGGTCCCAGAAGCAATCTTTACATGCCTACTCAGTGCTAGAATGTTTTCAAAATATAGGCTCAAAACATGCTAAAAATCGATATTTTAAGTGTCCAAAGTCGATATGTGCATGAATCTTCTGTACACGTTTATATCTCAAATTCAGGCTCAGAACACCCGAAAATTCGAAATTTTGGGGTCCCAGAAACGATCTGTACGTGCCTACTCAGTGCTAGAATATTTTCAAAATATAGGCCCAAAACATGCTAAAAATCGATATTTTAGGTTCCCAAAGTCCATATCTCAATTTCAGGCCCAAAACACCCGAAAATTCGATATTTTGGGGTCCCAGAAGCGATCTGTACATGCCTACTCCGTGTTAGAGTATTTTCAAAATACAGGCCCAAAACATACTGAAAATCGATCTTATTGGTGCCCAAAAGTCGATATGTACATTCATCTTCTGTACCCGTTTATAACTCAAATTCAGGTCCAAACACCCAAAAATTCGATATTTTGGTGTCCCAAAAGCGATCTGTACATGCCTACTCCTAGTCAGAATGTTTTCAAGATACAGACCCAAAACATGCTAAAAATCGATATTTTATGTGACCAAAAGTCGATATATGCATGCATCTTCAGTACCCGTTTATATCTCAAATTCAGGCTCAAAACACCCGAAAATTCGATATTTTAGGGTCCCAGAAGCAATCTGTACATGCCTACTCTGTGTTAGAGTATTTTCGAAATACAGGTCCAAAACATGCTGAAAATCGATATTTTAGGTGCCCAAAGTCAATATGTGCATGCACCTTCTGTACCCGTTTATATCTCAAATTCAGGCTCAAAATACCCGAAATTTCGATATTTTGGGGTCTCATATGCGATCTGTACATGCCTACTCAGTACTAGAATATTTTCAAAATATAGACCCAATACATGCTAAAAATCGATATTTTAGGTGCCCAAAGTCCATATCTCAATTTCATGCCCAAAACACCCGAAAATTCGATATTTTGGGGTCCCAGAAGCGATCTGTACATGCCTACTCCGTGTTAAAGTATTTTCAAAATACAGGCCCAAAACATACTGAAAATCGATCTTTTTGGTGCCCAAAAGTCGATATGTACATTCATCTTCTGTACCCGTTTATAACTCAAATTCAGGTCCAAATACCCAAAAATTCTATATTTTGGGGTCCCAAAAGCGATCTGTACATGCCTACTCAGTACTAGAATATTTTCAAAATATTGACCCAATACATGCTAAAAATCGATATTTTAGGTGCCCAAAGTCGATATCTCAAATTCAGGCCCAAAACACCAGAAAATTCGATATTTTGGGGTCCCAGAAGCGATCTGTACATGCCTAATCAGATACAGGCCCAAAACATGCTGAAAATTGATATTTTAGGTGCTATATTCAATATGTGCATGCATCTTCTGTACCCGTTTATATCTCAAATTCAGGCTCAAAACACCCGAAAATTCGATATTTTTGGGTCCCAGAAGCGATCTGTGCATGCCTACTTCGTGTTAGAGTATTTTCAAAATACAGGCCCAAAACATGCTAAAAATCGATAATTTAGGTGCCCAAAGTCAATATGTGTATGCATCTTATTCACCCGTTTATATCCCAAATTCAACCTCAAAACACTTGAAATTTCGATATTTTTGGGTCCCATAAGCGATCTGTACATGCCTACTCAGTGCTAGAATATTTTCAAAATATAGGCTCAAAACATGCTAAAAATCGATATTATAAGTGTCCAAAGTCGATATTTGCATGCATCTTCTGCACCCGTTTATATCCCAAATTTAACCTCAAAACACCCGAAAATTCGATATTTTTGGATCCCAGAAGCGATCTGTACATGCCTACTCAGTGCTAAAATGTTTTCAAAAAATAGGCTCAAAACATGCTAAAAATCGATATTTTAGGTGTCCAAAGTCGATATGTGCATGCATCTTCTGTACCTGTTTATATCTCAAATTCAGGCTGAAAACACCCGAAAATTCGGTATTTTTGGGTCCTAGAAGCGATCTGTACATACCTACTCCTAATTAGAATGTTTTCAAGATACAGATCAAAAACATGCTCAAAATCGATATTTTATGTGCCCAAAAGTTGATATGTGCATGAATCTTCAGTAACCGTTTATATCTTATATTCAGGCACAAAACATTCGAAAATTCGATATTTTGGGATCCCAGAAGCGATCTGTACATGGCTGCTCCGTGTTAGAGTATTTTCAAAATACAGGCCCAAAACATACTGAAAATCGATAGTTTAGGTGCCCAAAAGTCGATTTGTTCATGCATGTTCTGTTCCCGTTTATATCTCAAATTCAGGCTCAAAACACCCGAAAATTCGATATTTTGGGATCCCAGAAGCGAACTGTATATGCCTCCTCCGTGTTAGAGTATTTTCAAAATACTGACCCAAAACATGCTAAAAATCGATATTTTAGGTGCCTAAAGTCTATATGTGCATTCATGTCCTGTACCCGTTTATATCTCAAATTCAGGCTCCAAACACCAGAAAATTCGATATTTTGGGGTCTCAGAAGCGATCTGTATATGCCTACTCCGTTTTAGAGTATTTTCAAAATACAGGCCCAAAACATGCTGAAAATACATATTTTAGGTGCCCAAAGTCAATATGTGTATGCATCTTCTGCATCCGTTTATATCCCAAATTCAACCTCAAAACACTTGAAAATTCGATATTTTTGGGTCCTATAAGCGATCTGTACATGCCTACTCAGTGCTAGAATATTTTCAAAATATAGGCTCAAAACATGCTAAAAATCGATATTATAAGTGTCCAAAGTCGATATGTGCATGCATCTTCTATACACGTTTATATCTCAAATTAAGGCTCAAATCACACGAAAATTCAGTATTTTTGGGTCCTAGAAGCGATCTGTACATGCCTACTCCTAGTTAGAATGTTTTCAAGATACAGACCCAAAACATGCTCAAAATCGATATTTTAGGTGCCCAAAAGTTGATATGTACATGCATCTTCAGTACCCGTTTATATATCAAATTCAGGCTCAAAACACCCGAAAATTCGATATTTTGGGGTCCCAGAAGCGATCTGTACATGCCTACTCCGTGTTAGAGTGTTTTCAAAATACAGGCCTAAAACATACTGAAAATCGATCTTTTAGGTTCCCAAAAGTCGATATGTGCATGCATCTTCTGTTCCCGTTTAAATCTCTAATTCAGGCTCAAAACACCCGAAAATTCGATATTTTGAGATTCCAGAAGCGATCTGTGCATGCCTACTTCGTGTTAGAGTATTTTCAAAATACAGGCCCAAAACATGCTAAAAATCGATATTTTAGGTGCTCAAAGTCAATATGTGCATGCATCTTCTGTACCTGTTTATATCAAAATTCATGCTCCAAACACCCGAAAATTCGGTATTTCTGCGTCCTAGAAGCAATCTGTACATGCTTACTCAGATACAGGCCCAAAACATGAAAAAAATCGATATTTTAGGTGCCTAAAGTCAATATGTGTATGCATTTTCTGCACCCGTTTATATCCCAAATTCAACCTCAAAACACTTGAAAATTCGATATTTTTGGGTCCCATAAGCGATCTGTACATGCCTACTCAGTGCTAGAATATTTTCAAAATATAGACTCAAAACATACTAAAAATCGATATTATAAGTGTCCAAAGTCGATATGTGCATGCATCTTCTGCACCCGTTTATATCCCAAATTTAACCTCAAAACACCCGAAAATTCGATATTTTTGGATCCCAGAAGCGATCTGTAGATGCCTACTCAGTGCTAAAATGTTTTCAAAAAATAGGCTCAAAACATGCTAAAAATCGATATTTTATGTGTCCAAAGTCGATATGTGCATGCATCTTCTGTACCTGTTTATATCTCAAATTCAGGCTGAAAACACCCGAAAATTCGGTATTTTTGGGTCCTTGAAGCGATCTGTACATACCTACTCCTAATTAGAATGTTTTCAAGATACAGATCCAAAACATGCTCAAAATCGATATTTTTTTGCCCAAAAGTTGATATGTGCATGAATCATCAGTAACCGTTTATATCTTAAATTCAGGCACAAAACACCCGAAAATTCGATATTTTGGGATCCCAGAAGCGATCTGTACATGGCTATTCCGTGTTAGAGTATTTTCAAAATACAGGCCCAAAACATACTGAAAATCGATATTTTAGGTGCCCAAAAGTCGATTTGTTCATGCATGTTATGTTCCCGTTTATATCTCAAATTCAGGCTCCAAACACCAGAAAATTCGATATTTTGGGGTCCCAGAAGCGATCTGTATATGCTTACTCCGTTTTAGAGTATTTTCAAAATACAGGCCCAAAACATGCTGAAAATACATATTTTAGGTGCCCAAAGTCAATATGTGTATGCATCTTCTGCATCCGTTTATATCCCAAATTCAACCTCAAAACACTTGAAAATTCGATATTTTTGGGTCCCATAAGCGATATGTACATGCCTACTCAGTGCTAGAATATTTTCAAAATATAGGCTCAAAACATGCTAAAAATCGATATTATAAGTGTCCAAAGTCGATATGTGCATGCATCTTCTATACACGCTTATATCTCAAATTCAGGCTCAAATCACACGAAAATTCAGTATTTTTGGGTCCTAGAAGCGATCTGTACATGCCTACTCCTAGTTAGAATGTTTTCAAGATACAGACCCAAAACATGCTCAAAATCGATATTTTAGGTGCCCAAAAGGTGATATGTGCATGCATCTTCAGTACCCGTTTATATATCAAATTCAGGCTCAAAACACCCGAAAATTCGATATTTTGGGGTCCCAGAAGCGATCTGTACATGCCTACTCCGTGTTAGAGTGTTTTCAAAATACAGGCCTAAAACATACTGAAAATCGATCTTTTAGGTTCCCAAAAGTCGAAATGTGCATGCATCTTCTGTTCCCGTTTAAATCTCAAATTCAGGATCAAAACACCCGAAAATTCGATATTTTGAGATTCCAGAAGCGATCTTTGCATGCCTACTTCGTGTTAGAGTATTTTCAAAATACAGGCCCAAAACATGCTAAAAATCGATATTTTAGGTGCTCAAAGTCAATATGTGCATGCATCTTCTGTACCTGTTTATATCAAAATTCATGCTCCAAACACCCGAAAATTCGGTATTTCTGCGTCCTAGAAGCAATCTGTACATGCCTACTCAGATACAGGCCCAAAACATGCAAAAAATCGATATTTTAGGTGCCTAAAGTCAATATGTGTATGCATTTTCTGCACCCGTTTATATCCCAAATTCAACCTCAAAACACCCGAAAATTCGATATTTTTGGATCCCAGAAGCGATCTGTACATGACTACTCAGTGCTAAAATGTTTTCAAAATATAGGCTCAAAACATGCTAAAAATCGATATTTTAGGTGTCCAAAGTCGATATGTGCATGCATCTTCTGTACCTGTTTATATCTCAAATTCAGGCTCAAAACACTCGAAAATTCGGTATTTTTGTGTCCTAGAAGCGATCTGTACATGCCTACTCCTAGTTAGAATGTTTTCAAGATACAGATCCAAAACATGCTCAAAATCGATATTTTATGTGCCCAAAAGTTGATATTTGCATGCATCTTCAGTAACAGTTTATATCTCAAATTCAGGCTCAAAACACCCGAAAATTCGATATTTTGGGATCCCAGAAGCGAACTGTACATGGCTACTCCGTGTTAGAGTATTTTCAAAATACAGGCCCAAAACATACTGAAAATCGATATTTTAGGTGCCCAAAAGTCGATTTGTGCATTCATGTTCTGTTCCCTTTATATCTCAAATTTAGGCTCAAAACACCCGAAAATTCGATATTTTGGGGTCCCAGAAGCGATTTGTACATGCCTCCTCCCTGTTAGAGTATTTTCAAAATACTGACCCAAAACATGCTGAAAATCGATATTTTAGGTGCCTAAAGTCTATACGTGCATTCATTTTCTGTACCCGTTTATATTTCAAATTTAGGCTCCAAACACCCGAAAATTCGATATTTTGGGGTCCCAGAAGCGATCTGTACATGCCTACTCAGATACAGGCCCAAAACATGCTGAAAATCGATATTTTAGGTGCCCAAAGTAAATATGTGCATGCATCTTCTGTACCCGTTTATATCTCAAATTCAGGCTTAAAACACCCGAAAATTCGAGATTTTGGGGTCCCAGAAGCGATCTGTACATGCCTACTCAGTGCTAGAATATTTTAAAAATATAGGCCTAAAACATGCAGAAAATCGATATTTTAGGTGCCCAAATTCAATATGTACCCGTTTATATCTCAAATTCAGGCTCAAAACATACGAAAATTCGATATTTTGGGGTCCCTGAAGCGATCTGTACATGCCTACTCAGTGCTAGAATATTTTCAAAATATAGGCCCAAAACATGCTAAAAATCAATATTTTAGGTGCCCAAAGTCGATATCTCAAATTCAGGCCCAAAACACCCGAAAATTCGATATTTTGGGGTCCCAGAAGCGATCTGTACATGTCTACTCCGTGTTAGAGTATTTTCAAAATACAGGACCAAAACATAATGAAAATCGATCTTTTAGGTGCTTAAAAGTCGATATGCGCATTCATCTTCTGTACCCGTTTATATCTCAAATTCAGGCTCCAAACACCCGAAAATTCGATATTTTGCGGTCCCAGAAGGGATCTGTACATGCCTACTCAGATACAGGCCCAAAACATGCTTAAAATCGATATTTTAGGTGTCCAAAGTCAATATGTGTATGCCTCTTCTGCACCCGTTTATATCCCAAATTCAACCTCAAAACACCCGAAATTTCGATATTTTTGGGTTCCAGCAGCGATATGTACATGCCTACTCAGTGCTAGAATGTTTTCAAAATATAGGCTCAAAACATGCTAAAAATCGATATTTTAATGGTCGAAAGTCGATAAGTGCATGCATCTTCTGTACCTGTTTATATCTCAAATTCAGGCTCAAAACACCCGAAAACTCGGTATTTTTGGGTCCGAAAAGCGATCTGTAAATGCCTACTCAGATACAGGCCCAAAACATACTGAAAATTGATATTTTAGGTTCCCAAAAGACGATATGTGCAGGCATGTTCTGTACCCGTTTATATCTCAAATTCTGGCTCAAAACACCCGAAAATTCTATATTTTGGGGTCCCAGAAGCGATTTGTACATGCCTACTCCTATTTATATGTATTCAAGATACTGACCCAAAACATGCTAAAAATCGATATTTAAGGTGCCCAAAAGTCGTTATGTGCATGCTTCTTTAGTACCCGTTTATATTTCAAATTCAGGCTCAAAACACCCGAAAATTCGATATTTTTAGTTCCCAGAAGCGATCTGTACAAGTATACTCCGTGTTAGAGTATTTTTAAAATACTGGCCCAAAACATGCTGAAAATCGATATTTTAGGTTCACAAAGTCAATATATGCATGCATGTTCTGTACCCGTTTATATCTCAAATTCAGGCTCCAAACACCCGAAAATTCGATATTTTGGGGTCCCAGAAGCGATCTGTACATGCCTACTCAGATACAGGCCCAAAAACATGCTGAAAATCGATATTTTAGGTGCCCAAAGTCAATATGGGTATGCATCTTCTGCACCTGTTTATATCCCAAATTCAACTTAAAACACCCGAAAATTCGATATTTTTTCGGTCCCAGAAGCGATCTGTACATGCCTACTCAGTGTAAGAATGTTTTCAAAATATAGGCTCAAAACATGCTAAAAATCGATATTTTAAGTGTCCAAATTCGATATGTGCATGCATCTTCTGTACACGTTTATATCCCAAATTCAGGCTCAAAACTCCCGAAAATTCGGTATTTTTGGGTCCTTGAAGCGATCTGTATATGCCTACTCCTATTTAGAATGTTTTCAAGATACAGACCCAAAACATGCTCAAAATCGATATTTTAGGTGCCCAAAAGTCAATATGTGCATGCATCTTCCGTACCCGTTTATATCTCAAATTAAGGCTCGAAACACCTGAAAATTCGATATTTTGGGGTCCCAGAAGCGATTTGTACATGCATACTCCGTGTTAGAATATTTTCAATATACTGGCCCAAAACATGCTGAAAATCGATATTTTAGGTGTCCAAAGTCGATATCTTAAATTCAGGCCCAAAACACCCGGAAATTCGATATTTTCGGGTCCCAGAAGCGATCTGTACATGCCTACTCCGTGTTAGAGTATTTTCAAAATGTAAGCCCAAAAAATACTGAAAATCGATCCTGTATGTGCCCAATAGTCGATATGTACATGCATCTTCTGTACCCGTTTATATCTCAAATTCAGGCTCCAAACACCCGAAAATTAAGCGATCTGTACATGCCTACTCAGATACAGGCCCAAAACATGCTAAAAATTAATATTTAAGGTGCCCAAAGTATATATGTGTATGCATCTTTTGCACCCGTTTACATCCCAAATTCAACCTCAAAATTCCCGAAAATTCGATATTTTTGGGTCCCCGAAGCGATCAGTACATGCCTACTCAGTGCAAGAATATTTTTAAAATATTGGCTCAAAACATGCTAAAAATCGATATTTTAAGTGTCCAAAGTCTAAATGTGCATTCATCTTCTGTACCCGTTTATATCTCAAATTCAGGCTCAAAACACCCGAAAATTCGGTATTTTTGGGTCCTAAAATCGATTTTTACATGCCTACTCCTAGTTAGAATGTTTTCAAGATACAGACCCAAAACATGCTAAAATCGATATTTTAGGTGCTAAAAGTCGATATGTGCATGCATCTTCAGTACCCGTTTATATCTCAAAGTCAGGCTCAAAACACTCGAAAGTTCGATATTTTGAGGTCCCAGAAGCGATCTGTACATGCCTACTCCGTGTTAGAGTATTTTCAAAATACAGGCAGAAAACATGCTAAAAATAAATATTTTAGGTGCCCAAAGTCAATATGTGCATGCATCATCTGTACCCGTTTATATCTCAAATTCAGGCTCGAAACACCCAAAAATTCGATATTTTGCGGTCCCAGAAACGATCTGTACTCAGTGCTAGAATATACTTTTAAAATATAGGCCCAAAACATGCTAAAATCGATATTTTAGGTGCCCAAAGTCGATATCTCAAATTCAGGCCCAAAACACCCGAAAATTCGATATTTTGGGGTCCCAGAAGCGATCTGTACATGCCTACTCCTTGTTAGAGTATTTTCAAAATACATGCAAAAAACATACTGAAAATCGATCTTTTAGGTGCCCAAAAGTCGATTTGTGCAATTATCTTCTGTACCCGTTTATATCTCAAATTCAAGCTCCAAACACCCTAAAATTCGATATTTTGGGGTCCCAGAAACGATCTGTACTCAGTGCTAGAATATTTTCAAAATATAGGCTCAAAACATCCCAAAAATCGATATTTTAAGTGTCCAAAGTCGATATGTGCATGCATCTTCTGTACCCGTTTATATCTCAAATTCAGGCTCAAAACACCCGAAAATTAGATATTTTGGGGTCCCAGAATCGATCTGTACATGCATACTCCGTGTTAGAATATTTTCAAAATACAGGCCCAAAACATGTTGTAAATTGATATTTTATGTGCCCAAAGTCGATATCTCAAATTCAGGCCCAAAACACCCGCAAATTCGATATTTTCGGGTCCCAGAAGCAATCTGTACATGCCTACTCAGTGCTAGAATGTTTTTAAAATATAGGCTCAAAACATGCTAGTAATCGATATTTTAAGTGTCCAAAGTCGATGTGTGCATGCATCTTCTGTACCCGTTTATATCTCAAATTCAGCCTCAAAACACCCGAAAATTCGATATTTTGGGGTCCCAGAAACGATCTGTACTCAGTGCTAGAATATTTTCAAAATATAGGCACAAAACATGCTAAAATCGATATTTTAGGTGCCCAAAGTCGATATCTCAAATTCAGGCCCAAAACACCCGAAAATTCGATATTTTGGGGTCCCAGAAGCGATCTGTACATGCCTACTCCGTGTTAGAGTATTTTCAAAATACAGGCCCAAAACATACTGAAAATCGATCTTTTAGGTGCCCAAAAGTCGATATGTGCATTCATCTTCTGTACCCGTTTATTTCTCAAATTCAGGCTCCAAACACCCTAAAATTCGATATTTTGGGGCCCTTAAAGCAATCTGTACATGCCTACTCAGATACAGGCCCAAAACATGCTGAAAATCGATATTTTAGGTGCCCAGAGTCAATATGTGTATGCATCTTCTGCACCCGTTTATATCCCAAATTCAACCTCAAAACACCCGAAAATTCGATATTTTGGGGTCCCAGAAGCAATCTGTACATGCCTACTCAGTGCTAGAATGTTTTCAAAATATAGGCTCAAAACATGCTAATAATCGATATTTTAAGTGTCCAAAGTCGATGTGTGCATGCATCTTCTGTACCCGTTTATATCTCAAATTCAGCCTCAAAACACCTGAAAATTCGATATTTTAAAGTCCCAGAAGCGATCTGTAGATGCATACTCAGTGCTAGAATGTTTTTAAAATATAGGCTCAAAACATGCTAGTAATCGATATTTTAAGTGTCCAAAGTCGATGTGTGCATGCATCTTCTGTACCCGTTTATATCTCAAATTCAGCCTCAAAAACACCCCAAAATTCGATATTTTGGGGTCCCAGAAACGATCTGTACTCAGTGCTAGAATATTTTCAAGATACAGACCCAAAACATGCTAAAATCGATATTTTAGGTGCCCAAAGTCGATATCTCAAATTCAGGCCCAAAACACCCGAAAATTCGATATTTTGGGGTCCCAGAAGCGATCTGTACATGCCTACTCCGTGTTAGAGTATTTTCAAAATACAGGCCCAAAACATACTGAAAATCGATCTTTTAGGTGCCCAAAAGTCGATATGTGCATTCATCTTCTGTACCCGTTTATTTCTCAAATTCAGGCTCCAAACACCCTAAAATTCGATATTTTGGGGCCCTTAAAGCAATCTGTACATGCCTACTCAGATACAGGCCCAAAACATGCTGAAAATCGATATTTTAGGTGCCCAGAGTCAATATGTGTATGCATCTTCTGTACCCGTTTATATCTCAAATTCAGCCTCAAAACACCTGAAAATTCGATATTTTAAAGTCCCAGAAGCGATCTGTACATGCATACTCAGTGCTAGAATATTTTAAAAATATAGTTCCAAAACATGCTAAAAATCGATATTTTAAGTGTCCAAAGTCTATATGTGCATGCATCTTCTGTACCCGTTTATATCTCAAATTCAGGCTCAAAACACACGAAAATTTGGTATTTTTGGGTCCTAGAAGCGATCTGTACATGCCTACTCCTAGTTAGAATGTTTTCAAGATACAGACCCAAAACATGCTAAAATCGATATTTTAGGTGCCCAAAAGTCGATATGTGCATTCATCTTCAGTACCCGTTTATATCTCAAATGCAGGCTCAAAACACTCGAAAATTCGATATTTTGGTGTCCCAGAAGCGATCTGTACATGCCTACTCCGTGTTAGAGTATTTTCAAAATACAGGCCCAAAACATACTGAAAATCGATATTTTAGGTGCCCAAAAGTCGATTTGTGCATTCATGTTCTGTTCCCTTTATATCTCAAATTTAGGCTCAAAACACCCGAAAATTCGATATTTTGGGGTCCCAGAAGCGATTTGTACATGCCTCTTCCCTGTTAGAGTATTTTCAAAATACTGACCCAAAACATGCTGAAAATCGATATTTTAGGTGCCTAAAGTCTATACGTGCAGTCATTTTCTGTACCCGTTTATATTTCAAATTTAGGCTCCAAACACCCGAAAATTCGATATTTTGGGGTCCCAGAAGCGATCTGTACATGCCTACTCAGATACAGGCCCAAAACATGCTGAAAATCGATATTTTAGGTGCCCAAAGTAAATATGTGCATGCATCTTCTGTACCCGTTTATATCTCAAATTCAGGCTTAAAACACCCGAAAATTCGAGATTTTGGGGTCCCAGAAGCGATCTGTACATGCCTACTCAGTGCTAGAATATTTTAAAAATATAGGCCTAAAACATGCAGAAAATCGATATTTTAGGTGCCCAAAGTCAATATGTACCCGTTTATATCTCAAATTCAGGCTCAAAACACACGAAAATTCGATATTTTGGGGTCCCTGAAGCGATGTGTACATGCCTACTCAGTGCTAGAATATTTTCAAAATATAGGCCCAAAACATGCTAAAAATCAATATTTTAGGTGCCCAAAGTCGATATCTCAAATTCAGGCCCAAAACACCCGAAAATTCGATATTTTGGGGTCCCAGAAGCGATCTGTACATGTCTACTCCGTGTTAGAGTATTTTCAAAATACAGGACCAAAACATAATGAAAATCGATCTTTTAGGTGCTTAAAAGTCGATATGCGCATTCATCTTCTGTACCCGTTTATATCTCAAATTCAGGCTCCAAACACCCGAAAATTCGATATTTTGCGGTCCCAGAAGGGATCTGTACATGCCTACTCAGATACAGGCCCAAAACATGCTTAAAATCGATATTTTAGGTGTCCAAAGTCAATATGTGTATGCCTCTTCTGCACCCGTTTATATCCCAAATTCAACCTCAAAACACCCGAAATTTCGATATTTTTGGGTTCCAGCAGCGATATGTACATGCCTACTCAGTGCTAGAATGTTTTCAAAATATAGGCTCAAAACAAGCTAAAAATCGATATTTTAAGTGTCCAAAGTCGATATGTGCATGCATCTTCTGTACCCGTTAATATCTCAAATTCATAATCAAAACACCCAAAAATTCGGTTTTTTTGGGTCCTGGAAGCGATTTGTACATGCCTACTCCTATTTATATGTATTCAAGATACTGACCCAAAACATGCTAAAAATCGATATTTAAGGTGCCCAAAAGTCGTTATGTGCATGCTTCTTTAGTACCCGTTTATATTTCAAATTCAGGCTCAAAACACCCGAAAATTCGATATTTTTAGTTCCCAGAAGCGATCTGTACAAGTATACTCCGTGTTAGAGTATTTTTAAAATACTGGCCCAAAACATGCTGAAAATCGATATTTTAGGTTCACAAAGTCAATATGTGCATGCATGTTCTGTACCCGTTTATATCTCAAATTCAGGCTCCAAACACCCGAAAATTCGATATTTTGGGGTCCCAGAAGCGATCTGTACATGCCTACTCAGATACAGGCCCAAAAACATGCTGAAAATCGATATTTTAGGTGCCCAAAGTCAATATGGGTATGCATCTTCTGCACCTGTTTATATCCCAAATTCAACTTAAAACACCCGAAAATTCGATATTTTTTCGGTCCCAGAAGCGATCTGTACATGCCTACTCAGTGTAAGAATGTTTTCAAAATATAGGCTCAAAACATGCTAAAAATCGATATTTTAAGTGTCCAAATTCGATATGTGCATGCATCTTCTGTACCCGTTTATATCCCAAATTCAGGCTCAAAACTCCCGAAAATTCGGTATTTTTGGGTCCTTGAAGCGATCTGTATATGCCTACTCCTATTTAGAATGTTTTCAAGATACAGACCCAAAACATGCTCAAAATCGATATTTTAGGTGCAAAAAGTCAATATGTGCATGCATCTTCCGTACCCGTTTATATCTCAAATTAAGGCTCGAAACACCTGAAAATTCGATATTTTGGGGTCCCAGAAGCGATTTGTACATGCATACTCCGTGTTAGAATATTTTCAATATACTGGCCCAAAACATGCTGAAAATCGATATTTTAGGTGTCCAAAGTCGATATCTTAAATTCAGGCCCAAAACACCCGGAAATTCGATATTTTCGGGTCCCAGAAGCGATCTGTACATGCCTACTCCGTGTTAGAGTATTTTCAAAATGTAAGCCCAAAAAATACTGAAAATCGATCCTGTATGTGCCCAATAGTCGATATGTACATGCATCTTCTGTACCCGTTTATATCTCAAATTCAGGCTCCAAACACCCGAAAATTAAGCGATCTGTACATGCCTACTCAGATACAGGCCCAAAACATGCTAAAAATTAATATTTAAGGTGCCCAAAGTATATATGTGTATGCATCTTTTGCACCCGTTTACATCCCAAATTCAACCTCAAAATTCCCGAAAATTCGATATTTTTGGGTCCCCGAAGCGATCAGTACATGCCTACTCAGTGCAAGAATATTTTTAAAATATTGGCTCAAAACATGCTAAAAATCGATATTTTAAGTGTCCAAAGTCTAAATGTGCATTCATCTTCTGTACCCGTTTATATCTCAAATTCAGGCTCAAAACACCCGAAAATTCGGTATTTTTGGGTCCTAAAAGCGATTTTTACATGCCTACTCCTAGTTAGAATGTTTTCAAGATACAGACCCAAAACATGCTAAAATCGATATTTTAGGTGCTAAAAGTCGATATGTGCATGCATCTTCAGTACCCGTTTATATCTCAAAGTCAGGCTCAAAACACTCGAAAGTTCGATATTTTGAGGTCCCAGAAGCGATCTGTACATGCCTACTCCGTGTTAGAGTATTTTCAAAATACAGGCAGAAAACATGCTAAAAATAAATATTTTAGGTGCCCAAAGTCAATATGTGCATGCATCATCTGTACCCGTTTATATCTCAAATTCAGGCTCGAAACACCCAAAAATTCGATATTTTGCGGTCCCAGAAACGATCTGTACTCAGTGCTAGAATATACTTTTAAAATATAGGCCCAAAACATGCTAAAATCGATATTTTAGGTGCCCAAAGTCGATATCTCAAATTCAGGCCCAAAACACCCGAAAATTCGATATTTTGGGGTCCCAGAAGCGATCTGTACATGCCTACTCCTTGTTAGAGTATTTTCAAAATACATGCAAAAAACATACTGAAAATCGATCTTTTAGGTGCCCAAAAGTCGATTTGTGCAATTATCTTCTGTACCCGTTTATATCTCAAATTCAAGCTCCAAACACCCTAAAATTCGATATTTTGGGGTCCCAGAAACGATCTGTACTCAGTGCTAGAATATTTTCAAAATATAGGCTCAAAACATCCCAAAAATCGATATTTTAAGTGTCCAAAGTCGATATGTGCATGCATCTTCTGTACCCGTTTATATCTCAAATTCAGGCTCAAAACACCCGAAAATTAGATATTTTGGGGTCCCAGAATCGATCTGTACATGCATACTCCGTGTTAGAATATTTTCAAAATACAGGCCCAAAACATGTTGTAAATTGATATTTTATGTGCCCAAAGTCGATATCTCAAATTCAGGCCCAAAACACCCGCAAATTCGATATTTTCGGGTCCCAGAAGCAATCTGTACATGCCTACTCAGTGCTAGAATGTTTTTAAAATATAGGCTCAAAACATGCTAGTAATCGATATTTTAAGTGTCCAAAGTCGATGTGTGCATGCATCTTCTGTACCCGTTTATATCTCAAATTCAGCCTCAAAACACCCGAAAATTCGATATTTTGGGGTCCCAGAAACGATCTGTACTCAGTGCTAGAATATTTTCAAAATATAGGCACAAAACATGCTAAAATCGATATTTTAGGTGCCCAAAGTCGATATCTCAAATTCAGGCCCAAAACACCCGAAAATTCGATATTTTGGGGTCCCAGAAGCGATCTGTACATGCCTACTCCGTGTTAGAGTATTTTCAAAATACAGGCCCAAAACATACTGAAAATCGATCTTTTAGGTGCCCAAAAGTCGATATGTGCATTCATCTTCTGTACCCGTTTATTTCTCAAATTCAGGCTCCAAACACCCTAAAATTCGATATTTTGGGGCCCTTAAAGCAATCTGTACATGCCTACTCAGATACAGGCCCAAAACATGCTGAAAATCGATATTTTAGGTGCCCAGAGTCAATATGTGTATGCATCTTCTGCACCCGTTTATATCCCAAATTCAACCTCAAAACACCCGAAAATTCGATATTTTGGGGTCCCAGAAGCAATCTGTACATGCCTACTCAGTGCTAGAATGTTTTCAAAATATAGGCTCAAAACATGCTAATAATCGATATTTTAAGTGTCCAAAGTCGATGTGTGCATGCATCTTCTGTACCCGTTTATATCTCAAATTCAGCCTCAAAACACCTGAAAATTCGATATTTTAAAGTCCCAGAAGCGATCTGTAGATGCATACTCAGTGCTAGAATGTTTTTAAAATATAGGCTCAAAACATGCTAGTAATCGATATTTTAAGTGTCCAAAGTCGATGTGTGCATGCATCTTCTGTACCCGTTTATATCTCAAATTCAGACTCAAAAACACCCCAAAATTCGATATTTTGGGGTCCCAGAAACGATCTGTACTCAGTGCTAGAATATTTTCAAGATACAGACCCAAAACATGCTAAAATCGATATTTTAGGTGCCCAAAGTCGATATCTCAAATTCAGGCCCAAAACACCCGAAAATTCGATATTTTGGGGTCCCAGAAGCGATCTGTACATGCCTACTCCGTGTTAGAGTATTTTCAAAATACAGGCCCAAAACATACTGAAAATCGATCTTTTAGGTGCCCAAAAGTCGATATGTGCATTCATCTTCTGTACCCGTTTATTTCTCAAATTCAGGCTCCAAACACCCTAAAATTCGATATTTTGGGGCCCTTAAAGCAATCTGTACATGCCTACTCAGATACAGGCCCAAAACATGCTGAAACTCGATATTTTAGGTGCCCAGAGTCAATATGTGTATGCATCTTCTGCACCCGTTTATATCCCAAATTCAACCTCAAAACACCCGAAAATTCGATATTTTGGGGTCCCAGAAGCAATCTGTACATGCCTACTCAGTGCTAGAATGTTTTCAAAATATAGGCTCAAAACTTGCTAATAATCGATATTTTAAGTGTCCAAAGTCGATGTGTGCATGCATCTTCTGTACCCGTTTATATCTCAAATTCAGCCTCAAAACACCTGAAAATTCGATATTTTAAAGTCCCAGAAGCGATCTGTACATGCATACTCAGTGCTAGAATATTTTAAAAACATAGTTCCAAAACATGCTAAAAATCGATATTTTAAGTGTCCAAAGTCTATATGTGCATGCATCTTCTGTACCCGTTTATATCTCAAATTCAGGCTCAAAACACACGAAAATTTGGTATTTTTGGGTCCTAGAAGCGATCTGTACATGCCTACTCCTAGTTAGAATGTTTTCAAGATACAGACCCAAAACATGCTAAAATCGATATTTTAGGTGCCCAAAAGTCGATATGTGCATTCATCTTCAGTACCCGTTTATATCTCAAATGCAGGCTCAAAACACTCGAAAATTCGATATTTTGGTGTCCCAGAAGCGATCTGTACATGCCTACTCCGTGTTAGAGTATTTTCAAAATAAAGGCTGAAAACATGCTGAAAATAAATATTTTAGGTGCCGAAAGTCGATATGTGCATGCATCTTCTGTATCCGTTTATATCTCAAATTCAGGCTCGAAACACCCAAAAATTCGATATTTTGGGGTCCCAGAAACGATCTGTACTCAGTGCTAGAATATTTTCAAAATATAGGCCCAAAACATGCTAAAATCGATATTTTAGGTGCCGAAAGTCGATATCTCAAATTCAGGCCCAAAACACCCGAAAATTTGATATTTTGGGGTCCCAGAAGCGATCTGTACATGCCTACTCGTGTTAGAGTATTTTTAAAAATACGGGCCCAAAACATACTGAAAATCGATCTTTTAGGTGCCCAAAAGTCAATATGTGCATTCATCTTCTGTACCCGTTTATATCTCAAATTCAGGCTCTAAACACCCGAAAATTCGATATTTTGGGGTCCCAGAAGTGATCTGTACATGCCTACTCCGTGTTAGAGTATTTTCAAAATACAGGCAAAAAACATACTGAAAATCGATCTTTTAGGTGCCCAAAAGTCGACATGTGCAATTATCTTCTGTACCCGTTTATATCTCAAATTCAAGCTCCAAACACCCTAAAATTCGATATTTTGGGGTCCCAGAAACGATCTGTACTCAGTGCTAGAATATTTTCAAAATATAGGCTCAAAACATCCCAAAAATCGATATTTTAAGTGTCCAAAGTCGATATGTGCATGCATCTTCTGCACCCGTTTATATCTCAAATTCAGGCTCAAAACACCCGAAAATTAGATGTTTTGGGGTCCCAGAAGCGAAGTGTACATGCATACTCCGTGTTAGAATATTTTCAAAATACAGGCCCAAAACATGTTGAAAATCGATATTTTAGGTGCCCAAAGTCGATATCTCAAATTCAGGCCCAAAACACTCGCAAATTCGATATTTTCGGGTCCAAGAAGCGATCTGTACATGCCTACTCCGTGCTAGAGTATTTTCAAAATACAGGCCCAAAACATACTGAAAATCGATCTATTAGGTGCCCAAAAGTCGATATGTGCATTCATCTTCTGTACCCGTTTATATCTCAAATTCAGGCTCCAAACACCCTAAAATTCGATATTTTGGGGTCCTTAAAGCAATCTGTACATGCCTATTTAGATACAGGCCCAAAACATGCTGAAAATCGATATTTTAGGTGCCCAGAGTCAATATGTGTATGGATCTTCTGCACCCGTTTATATCCCAAATTCAACCTCAAAACACCTGAAAATTCGATATTTTGGGGTCCCAGAAGCAATCTGTACATGCCTACTTAGTGCTAGAATGTTTTCAAAATATAGGCTCAAAACATGCTAGTAATCGATATTTTAAGTGTCCAAAGTCGATGTGTGCATGCATCTTCGGTACCCGTTTATATCTCAAATTCAGGCTCAAAACACCCGAAAATTCGATATTTTGGGGTCCCAGAAACGATCTGTACTCAGTGCTTGAATATTTTCAATATATAGGCCCAAAACATGCTAAAATCGATATTTTAGGTGCCGAAAGTCGATATCTCAAATTCAGGCCCAAAACACCCGAAAATTTGATATTTTGGGGTCCCAGAAACGATCTGTACATGCCTACTCGTGTTAGAGTATTTTTAAAAATACGGGCCCAAAACATACTGAAAATCGATCTTTTAGGTGCCTAAAAGTCAATATGTGCATTCATCTTCTGTACCCGTTTATATCTCAAATTCAGGCTCCAAACACCCGAAAATTCGATATTTTGGGGTCCCAGAAGCAATCTGTACATGCCTACTCATTGCTAGAATGTTTTCAAAATATAGTTCCAAAACATGCTAAAAATCGATATTTTAGGTGCCCAAAGTCGATATCTCAAATTCAGGCCCGAAACACCCGAAAATTTGATATTTTGGGGTCCCAGAAGCGATCTGTACATGCCTACTCGTGTTAGAGTATTTTTAAAAATACGGGCCCATAACATACTGAAAATCGATCTTTTAGGTGCCCAAAAGTCAATATGTGCATTCATATTCTGTACCCGTTTATATCTCAAATTCAGGCTCCAAACACCCGAAAATTCGATATTTTGGGGTTCCAGAAGCGATCTGTACATGCATACTCCGTGTTAGAATATTATCAATATACAGGCCCAAAACATGCTGAAAATCGATATTTTAGGTGCCCAAAGTCGATATCTTAAATTCAGGCCCAAAACACCCGCAAATTCGATATTTTCGGGTCCCAGAAGCGATCTGTACATGCCTACTCCGTGCTAGAGTATTTTTAAAATGTAAGCCCAAAAAATACTGAAAATCGATCCTGTATGTGCCCAAAAGTCAATATGTACATGCATCTTCTGTACCCGTTTATATCTCAAATTCAGGCTCCAAACACCCAAAAATTAAACGATCTGTACATGCCTACTCAGATACAGGCCCAAAACATGCAAAAAATTGATATTTAAGGTGCTCAAAGTATATATGTGTATGCATCTTTTGCACCCGTTTACATCCCAAATTCAACCTCAAAATTCCCGAAAATTCGATATTTTTGGGTCCCCGAAGCGATCAGTACATGCCTACTCAGTGCAAGAATATTTTTAAAATATTGGCTCAAAACATGCTAAAAATCGATATTTTAAGTGTCCAAAGTCTAAATGTGCATTCATCTTCTGTACCCGTTTATATCTCAAATTCAGGCTCAAAACACCCGAAAACTCGGTATTTTTGGGTCCTAAAAGCGATTTTTACATGCCTACTCCTAGTTAGAATGTTTTCAAGATACAGACCCAAAACATGCTAAAATCGATATTTTAGGTGCTAAAAGTCGATATGTGCATGCATCTTCAGTACCCGTTTATATCTCAAATTCAGGCTCAAAACACTCGAAAGTTCGATATTTTGGGGTCCCAGAAGCGATCTGTACATGCCTACTCCGTGTTAGAGTATTTTCAAAATACAGGCAGAAAACATGCTAAAAATAAATATTTTAGGTGCCCAAAGTCAATATGTGCATGCATCATCTGTACCCGTTTATATCTCAAATTCAGGCTCGAAACACCCAAAAATTCGATATTTTGCTGTCCCAGAAACGATCTGTACTCAGTGCTAGAATATACTTTTAAAATATAGGCCCAAAACATGCTAAAATCGATATTTTAGGTGCCCAAAGTCGATATCTCAAATTCAGGCCCAAAACACCCGAAAATTAGATATTTTGTGGTCCCAGAAGCGATCTGTACATGCCTACTCCTTGTTAGAGTATTTTCAAAATACATGCAAAAAACATACTGAAAATCGATCTTTTAGGTGCCCAAAAGTCGATTTGTGCAATTATCTTCTGTACCCGTTTATATCTCAAATTCAAGTTCCAAACACCCTAAAATTCGATATTTTGGGGTCCCAGAAACGATCTGTACTCAGTGCTAGAATATTTTCAAAATATAGGCTCAAAACATCCCAAAAATCGATATTTTAAGTGTCCAAAGTCGATATGTGCATGCATCTTCTGTACCCGTTTATATCTCAAATTCAGGTTCAAAACACCCGAAAATTAGATATTTTGGGGTCCCAGAAGCAATCTGTACATGCCTACTCAGTGCTAGAATGTTTTCAAAATATAGGCTCAAAACATGGTAGTAATCGATATTTTAAGTGTCCAAAGTCGATGTGTGCATGCATCTTCTGTACCCGTTTATATCTCAAATTCAGCCTCAAAACACCCGAAAATTCGATATTTTGGGGTCCCAGAAACGATCTGTACTCAGTGCTAGAATATTTTCAAAATATAGGCCCAAAACATGCTAAAATCGATATTTTAGGTGCCCAAAGTCGATATCTCAAATTCAGGCCCAAAACACCCGAAAATTCGATATTTTGGGGTCCCAGAAGCGATCTGTACAGGCCTACTCCGTGATAGAGTATTTTCAAAATACAGGCCCAAAACATACTGAAAATCGATCTTTTAGGTGCCCAAAAGTCGATATGTGCATTCATCTTCTGTACCCGTTTATTTCTCAAATTCAGGCTCCAAACACCCTAAAATTCGATATTTTGGGGCCCTTAAAGCAATCTGTACATGCCTACTTAGATACAGGCCCAAAACATGCTGAAAATCGATATTTTAGGTGCCCAGAGTCAATATGTGTATGCATCTTCTGCACCCGTTTATATCCCAAATTCAACCTCAAAACACCCGAAAATTCGATATTTTGGGGTCCCAGAAGCAATCTGTACATGCCTACTCAGTGCTAGAATGTTTTCAAAATATAGGCTCAAAACATGCTAATAATCGATATTTTAAGTGTCCAAAGTCGATGTGTGCATGCATCTTATGTACCCGTTTATATCTCAAATTCAGCCTCAAAACACCTGAAAATTCGATATTTTAAAGTCCCAGAAGCGATCTGTACATGCATACTCAGTGCTAGAATGTTTTTAAAAAAAAGGCTCAAAACATGCTAGTAATCGATATTTTAAGTGTCCAAAGTCGATGTGTGCATGCATCTTCTGTACCCGTTTATATCTCAAATTCAGCCTCAAAACACCCGAAAATTCGATATTTTGGGGTCCCAGAAACGATCTGTACTCAGTGCTAGAATATTTTCAAAATATAGGACCAAAACATGCTAAAATCGATATTTTAGGTGCCCAAAGTCGATATCTCAAATTCAGGCCCAAAACACCCGAAAATTCGATATTTTGGGGTCCCAGAAGCGATCTGTACATGCCTACTCCGTGTTAGAGTATTTTCAAAATACAGGCCCAAAACATACTGAAAATCGATCTTTTAGGTGCCCAAACGTCGATATGTGCATTCATCTTCTGTACCCGTTTATTTCTCAAATTCAGGCTCCAAACACCCTAAAATTCGATATTTTGGGGCCCTTAAAGCAATCTGTACATGCCTACTCAGATACAGGCCCAAAACATGCTGAAACTCGATATTTTAGGTGCCCAGAGTCAATATGTGTATGCATCTTCTGCACCCGTTTATATCCCAAATTCAACCTCAAAACACCCGAAAATTCGATATTTTGGGGTCCCAGAAGCAATCTGTACATGCCTACTCAGTGCTAGAATGTTTTCAAAATATAGGCTCAAAACATGCTAATAATCGATATTTTAAGTGTCCAAAGTCGATGTGTGCATGCATCTTCTGTACCCGTTTATATCTCAAATTCAGCCTCAAAACACCTGAAAATTCGATATTTTAAAGTCCCAGAAGCGATCTGTACATGCATACTCAGTGCTAGAATATTTTAAAAATATAGTTCTAAAACATGCTAAAAATCGATATTTTAAGTGTCCAAAGTCTATATGTGCATGCATCTTCTGTACCCGTTTATATCTCAAATTCAGGCTCAAAACACACGAAAATTTGGTATTTTTGGGTCCTAGAAGCGATCTGTACATGCCTACTCCTAGTTAGAATGTTTTCAAGATACAGACCCAAAACATGCTAAAATCGATATTTTAGGTGCCCAAAAGTCGATATGTGCCTGCAACTTCAGTACCCGTTTATATCTCAAATGCAGGCTCAAAACACTCGAAAATTCGATATTTTGGTGTCCCAGAAGCGATCTGTACATGCCTACTCCGTGTTAGAGTATTTTCAAAATAATGGCTGAAAACATGCTGAAAATAAATATTTTAGGTGCCGAAAGTCAATATGTGCATGCATCTTCTGTATCCGTTTATATCTCAAATTCAGGCTCGAAACACCTAAAAATTCTATATATTTTGGGGTCCCAGAAACGATCTGTACTCAGTGCTAGAATATTTTCAAAATATAGGCCCAAAACATGCTAAAATCGATATTTTAGGTGCCGAAAGTCGATATCTCAAATTCAGGCCCAAAACACCCGAAAATTTGATATTTTGGGGTCCCAGAAGCAATCTGTACATGCCTACTCGTGTTAGAGTATTTTTAAAAATACGGGCCCAAAACATACTGAAAATCGATCTTTTAGGTGCCCAAAAGTCAATATGTGCATTCATCTTCTGTACCCGTTTATATCTCAAATTCAACCTCCAAACACCCGAAAATTCGATATTTTGGGGTCCCAGAAGCAATCTGTACATGCCTACTCATTGCTAGAATGTTTTCAAAATATAGTTCCAAAACATGCTAAAAATCGATATTTTAAGTGCACAAAGTCGATATCTCAAATTCAGGCCCAAAACATTAGAAAATTCGATATTTTGAGGTCCCAGAAGCAATCTGTACATGCCTACTCGGTGGGTGAGTATTTTCAAAATAGAGGCCCAAAACATACTGAAAATCGATCTTTTCGGTGACCAAAAGTCGATATGTGCATGCATCTTCAGTACCCGTATATATCTCAAATTCAGGCTCATAACATCCGAAAATTCGATATTTTGGGGTCCCAGAAATGATCTGTAATCAGTGCTAGAATATTTTCAAAATATAGGCCCAAAACATGCTAAAATCGATATTTTAGGTGCCCAAAGTCGATATCTCAAATTCAGGCCCAAAACACTCGAAAATTTGATATTTTGGGGTCCCAGAAGCGATCTGTACATGCCTACTCGTGTTAGAGTATTTTTAAAAATACGGGCCCAAAACATACTGAAAATCGATCTTTTAGGTGCCCAAAAGTCAATATGTGCATTCATCTTCTGTACCCGTTTATATCTCAAATTCAGGCTCCAAACACCCGAAAATTCGATATTTTCGGGTCCCAGAAGCGATCTGTACATGCCTACTCCGTGTTAGAGTATTTTCAAAATACAGGCAAAAAACATACTGAAAATCGATCTTTTAGGTGCCCAAAAGTCGACATGTGCAATTATCTTCTGTACCCGTTTATATCTCAAATTCAAGCTCCAAATACCCTAAAATTCGATATTTTGGGGTCCCAAAACCGATCTGTACTCAGTGCTAGAATATTTTCAAAATATAGGCTCAAAACATCCCAAAAATCGATATTTTAAGTGTCCAAAGTCGATATGTGCATGCATCTTCTGTACCCGTTTATATCTCAAATTCAGGCTCAAAACACCCGAAAATTAGATATTTTGGGGTCCCAGAAGCGAAGTGTACATGCATACTCCGTGTTAGAATATTTTCATAATACAGGCCCAAAACATGTTGAAAATCGATATTTTAGGTGCCCAAAGTCGATATCTCAAATTCAGGCCCAAAACACCCGCAAATTCGATATTTTCGGGTCCAAGAAGCGATCTGTACATGCCTACTCCGTGCTAGAGTATTTTTTGAAAATACAGGCCCAAAACATACTGAAAATCGATCTTTTAGGTGCCCAAAAGTCGATATGTGCATTCATCTTCTGTACCCGTTTATATCTCAAATTCAGGCTCCAAACACCCTAAAATTCGATATTTTGGGGTCCTTAAAGCAATCTGTACATGCCTACTCAGATACAGGCCCAAAACATGCTGAAAATCGATATTTTAGGTGCCCAGAGTCAATATGTGTATGGATCTTCTGCACCCGTTTATATCCCAAATTCAACCTCAAAACACCCGAAAATTCGATATTTTGGGGTCCCAGAAGCAATCTGTACATGCCTACTTAGTGCTAGAATGTTTTCAAAATATAGGCTCAAAACATGCTAGTAATCGATATTTTAAGTGTCCAAAGTCGATGTGTGCATGCATCTTCGGTACCCGTTTATATCTCAAATTCAGGCTCAAAACACCCGAAAATTCGATATTTTGGGGTCCCAGAAACGATCTGTACTCAGTGCTAGAATATTTTCAAAATATAGGCCCAAAACATGCTAAAATAGTGCATTTGTCGCGGCTTCTAGCCGCTTAAATTGTATTTATTGGTTTGTGAAACCAGTACAGCTGGTTGCTATAGAATAGGCCCCTTCACAAGCCCAGGCCCCGTGTAGGCATAATCTGGGTTGGAAGGGTCAATTCCGTGACGTTCATCAGAAGTAAATAAAATTCAAATCTGGCGCTGTACTGATAGTGGAGCCACCTGGAGGTGGTGAGGTGAGGTATTAAGCCCCTCCTCCGCTGAATACCGCTCGTCCACTCCAATGAGAAAGAAGTGAGTGTCTGCCGCATCGGGAGGTGGGTGGGACAGTAGAAGCTGTACTGGTTTCACAAACCAATAAATACAATTTAAGCGGCTAGAAGCCGCGACAAATGCACTATTATTGGTATAGTGAAACCAGTACAGCTGGTTGCTAAGCATGCGATGCGGTAGGTGGGAGGTGAGGTGGAGGCAATCACGTGCTAGTTAAGAGTGGTTGAGAGCGGAGGGCAGGAAAGGTAACCGAGCCCGGTGAGGCAGCAGCTAACGCCCCTCCCGACACTGGCTAGGTGAAACGCCATGGTGGGGGAGAAGTAGCGTATACCATATAACCGTAGACCATTCTGTTATAGACCAGAATTGTTACACATAAAGTCTTTATAGGTAGACTCGAGGGTTCGGGTCTAGGAGAGGAGGGGGGAGGTTCCCATGGATACTCCCCCCCCCCCCTTTTCCTCCCCCCTCCATTCCCCCCCCCCCCTTATTCAAGTCTTCTGAGTTAGGGCTATGGCCCTCGCTCAGGTAATGTAATCCCGAGGGGATGAAGGAGGACACTAGGATCCAGATATCCTGTGTAATAATATCTCCTGTCACTCATCTTAGTTAATAATTGTTTGGAAAATGAATACACAAGAATTCCGTAACAATGTAATTTATTATAGATTCTCTTTCACCATATGTACACGTGAAGAATGGGGATGAGTATGAAGCTGTACAAGATGTGGATGAGGTCTGGGATGATGTGACGGGACTTAAATCACCCGACCTTTTCTCTTCGGGCGGCCCCTCCCCCCCATGTGTCTCCCGCGGGGACCCTGGGGAATAGGAGGTGGAGTACCCATAGCCACACAGGGGGTAGGGGAGAGCGAGTGGAACAGGTACCTCGTCCTGAAGGAAGAAGTGGACGCCCAGCCCCCTAAATCCCTGACCCTCTCCACCGAGTGAGTCCTGAGGAAGGCGAGGGAGGCGGCCACGCCCCTAACGCTGTGAGCCCTCGGGGCGTGTCCGGGATCCCCGTTCTCTATCACTCGGCAGAGAAGGCGAGCGATTGACCTAGGGAAGAGAGGGTTACCGGACCTAGAGTTGTAGAAGAGGTGGTCCGGAGAAGCCCCTCTCGTCGCCTCCACGTATGCAACAAAGGCGTGGACTGGGCAGAGGGGGTGGAAATTTCCATCCCTCAGGAACGAGGGTACTGCGAGAGGGCCAATTCTGTCGTCAGCCTGCTCGTTCTTAGCTAGAAAAGCAGGGGAGGGGGAAATGGTTAAGGAAGTAAGGTTAGGGGTTACTGAAGAAAAGGCTGTGTGACGGGTCAGGGCTGCCAACTGAGAAGCCCTGTAACCTGTAGCTAAGGCGAGCAGGAAGAGAGCTTTCTGGAGGAGGTGACAAACCTCCAGAGGGACCCCCTCGAAGGTCAGGTAGGAAAGGACACGATGAAGGGACCAGGAGGGTGCCTGGGCCCGGTGAGGTGCGGTCCCCGCCCGAATCCCCATCCTCAGGAGAGAGAGAGGCCTCTCCGAAACCTTAATGTTAAAACCCAGGAGGAGGGGATCAGACAGGGCTGCGTGATGCGCAAGCACCGTCGCCGGGGCCCTGTTGGTGGAATCGGCGAGCCACGTGAGGAATTCCAGGACTGTGTCCTCCGAGATGACCCTGGAGGGGTGTCTTCGCAAGAAGTCCTGGAATCTTTTCCAGCACGATTCGTATTGTCGCACCGAAGACTGACGATGAGCCCTCAACATCTTGTCCACTGTCTCCTTAGTGAACCTTTTGCTGAGGACTCCCTGTAGAAACTCCAAGCGTGTAGTTTCAGTGACGCTTGGAGCGGTGCAGACAGGGTGCTGGAGAGGCACGCCGATCCCAACTGAAGGGGATGCGGGCACCACCGGGACAACTCTCCGAACCACGGCTGTGCTGGCCAGCGGGGGGCTATGAGGAGAACCCTCCCCCTGAAAGTGCGCAGCTTGAGGATCGCCTTCAGGAGGACTGAAGTGGCTGGGGGTGGGAAGAGGTAGAGATGACCCCACCTGTTCCAGTCCTCCGTGAAGGCGTCCGGGCCTCCCGCCTCTGTTCTGGATGAGAAAGTCAGGAACAGAGGGAGTAGGGCCGTGGATGGGGAGGCGAATAGGTCCACCTCCGGTGTCCCGTAGCGAAGGCAGAGAGACTCGAACACAAGGGGACGCAGTTGCCACTCGACTGACGTCCCCCTGAACCTGGATAGGGCGTCCGCCCAATCGTTCTCCCGCCCTGGCACGTAGCGGGCCGAGAGGTGAATGTCCCTCTTGGCCGCTATTGCGAAAATCTGTTCTGACAGGGACAGGAGAATTTCCGACCGTACGGTGCCCTGTTTCTGTAGGCACTGCACGGCCGCAACGTTGTCCATATCGAAGCGGACGCCTATCCTGGCAAACTGAGGGTGTCTGTTGAGCCATTCCTTCGCTACCATCAACTCCCGGGCGTTGATGTGCAGTAGCCTTTCCCCTTCCTTCCATCCCCCGCACCGTTGATGTCCCAGGCAAGACTGGTATCCCCAGCCTACGTCCGATGCGTCTGTCGCCACCGTAATCCCCGGGGGAGGGAACACCCAGGGGACCCGCTGACGCAGGGCACCGGGACGTAGCCAGGGGCGAAGGAGGCGGTGGAGAGAGGGGGACACTTGCCTGGGAAGGTCCCTGTGTGTGGGGGACAGGTGGAGGTTTACCTCCCGCGTCAGCCTCCTGTGTTTCAGTCGTCCCAGGGGCATTGCAGGGGCCGCGAAATTTAGGGACCCGAGCAATGATTCCCACTGGCGGCGAGAGAAAGTACGGGAAAAATGCGCCCGGCGGACGTGGCGGAGGGTCCGGCGGGCGTTGTCTGGAGCGAGAGAGAGGGTGGCCGAAAGAGAGTCCCACTCTATTCCTAGCCAACACAGCTTGCGAGTGGGGGTGAGAGAGGACTTGGGGATGTTCAACAGAAACCCCATTTCCTCTAGCACTCCCCTCGCTACCCGGACGTTGTTTGCTACCTGCTCCTTGGAAGGGGCGTGAAGCAACCAATCGTCCAGGTACATGAGGGTGGGGACACCCGCCTCTGCCAGACGGGATGCCACCACCCTCACGAGTTTTGTGAAGACTCGCGGAGCTAGAGAAAGACCGAAAGGGAGCCTGGTAAACTGGAACGTCTCGGTCCCCACCTGGAAGGCCAGAAAGCGGCGAAACCTGGGGTGGATCGGGACGTGCCAGTAAGCATCCTTGAGATCCAGGGATGCTAACCAGTCTCCCTTCCTCAGAACTGTGCGGACCTGAGCAACCGAAACCATCCTGAAATGTAATGTTTTCACGAATTTGTTTAGCCTGCTCAGGTCCATCACCAATCTCGTTTTTCCCTGATCCTTTTTGGGGACCGTGAATAAACGAGAAAGAAAGACCCTTCCCGTCGCCCGCTCCACTACCCCTTTTTCCCGCATTTCCCGCACATGCGGGACGACCGAAAGTGACACTTTGGTTGAGGCAGGAGGTAGACGTAGTGGCTGTAACGGGAGAAGACAGGTGTCAGTGAGAGTACCGTTAATCCTAATCCCCCGGGGCCCGAGGGACCCGGGGTGGTTGGGGGGAGAATGACAGGAGAGGCAGAGATTTTGACCGCAAGGGAAAATCTGATTTTGACCTAACGGTAGCCCAAGGACGGGATTAGGCATAATTCATATGTCAGACAGTAAGGATGACAGTTACTCACCGGAACAGTAATCCAGGGCCATGACAGGCCCTGGCGAATTATCCTTGCTGCCCAGCCATGGGTGGGCCAGGCTGCTGACCACCCTGTGAGGCAGCCCAGAGTGGGACCCTCAAGTGGCGCGGTCCTTCTGGGAGGGGTGGTTGAAGGATGACTTGGGCTTTGAGAAGGGCTTGGAGACCTGTCCCCTTCCTCGAAAGGGCTGCTGGCCCCTCTGGGAGGGCCTGTTGTGTGCTCTCGGGGGAGTGGGATAGGAGGGCCTCGGTAGTCTGGAGGGCTGGGAGGGCCTCCGGGGCTGGCAGGCTGGTCTGGCTGACTGTGGGGCACGTGGCCTACGGACAAACAGAATGATTAGGACCCAAAGTAGACCCGAAAATCCTTTCATTTCACCCCGTGACAACTCGGGTAAGACGAACACGAGAGGTACTTACTTGGAGGTGGAAGGCTTTGGTAAATTAATTACCGTTGGGAGGGAGGCGAAGATCGTGTCTGTCGCCGGTTGGTCAAAGAGGGCGGGGGACAAGGGGACAGCTCGTACCACTCCCCTCTGTGCCATTTCTGGCGCAGATTTAGCTGCCGCTTGGCGGGTTGCCAGTCTCGCCTCGGCGAACGCCTTCGCCTCCTCCCGCATGAAGTGGGTAGCCATTGCCGCCACGCCCTCCATCACGGTGGCCATGGAAGAGAGGGTGTCACTGTAAGGGGTAAACAAAGAAAGAACCGAGCGAACCCGGGGATAAGTACCCGGGAGTAACAGGGAGACCCTTTACCCAGCATCCCTACAAACATGATACACGAGAAAGGTACTCACGCTAGCTGTACACCCGACATCTCGTGGTAGGAGTTTGTTAGGGCGTTGAGGCAGTCCCTAATCAAAGAGGCGGCTGCTCCCGTGGAGATGGTGTGGGCCAGCTCCAGACGGGTAGCAGACTCCGCCTGCCTCAACTTACCATCGGGCTCCTTCAGCTGATAGGGGACCGGGGGCTCCTTCTCCGTCTTCCACAGGCACTCCCTCAAGCCCGGGGGAGCCCGGGAATGAGGGAGGATGACGGGGAAAGACGGAGGAGGGGGCTTCCTGGGCGCGTTGTTCCTCTGGTGGTCCAGGGACTTAAGGAGAAGGGCTGGAATATCCAGGTCCCCTTCACTCTTATCCCCCGGGAAGTACGCGTCCGGGGAAAGGAGGAGAGCCGTGTTACCGTGTGAGCGGTCAATCCTCCAAGCCCCGGACAAGTGTAGCTGGCTGTACTCCACCAGGAAACCCATCGCGTCCAGGGTAGCCGCAGAGGACACCCTAGCTGAAGTGGGTAAGGGCGCTGAGATAGGACGGACCTTGTAGAAGGGAATAGCCTCGCCCTTCTCATCCGCCCCCCACTTCACCACGACGTCATCCCTCCGGATCCACACGTCTGGTTGAGCTGTGTCCGGAGACCAGGCCACCAGTCTGCCCTCCTCCGAAGAGTGGGTCCAAGCAGGAGGGAGGAGAGACCAAGAGTAGGGAAGGTATCCGTCTCCTGAAGGAGGGGGTGACGGGGACGGGGGTGCGGAGGTAACCAACTCCTCAGCTACGTCCCCCGACGGAGACTCGAGCCCTGGGGAAACGGGAGGCACGAAAAGGACTCCCACATCCCCGGGAGGACTCGAGCCCTCGACGGGAGCAGCAGCGGGAGGCGGGGGAACAGGAGCGGGTTCCGTAGCGACAGCCTGAGGTTGCGCGACGGAAGCCCCAGGAAAAGCGTGAGGAATAAGGGTGTGGAAGATCTTAACTATCTTCCTCGACGAGGGGCTGTCCCCCCCCCGCTTACCCCTGCGGGAATTGCGGGCGGGCGAAGGAGAGCTCCCCGACGACGAAGAAGAGGAAGAGGACGACGAAGACGAGGAGGAAGGAGAACGGCGACGAGCACGGGACTTCCTGGAGTGGCGGGACCTTTTAGCCGAACGCTTGCGTCCTCTAGAGAGGCCTGAGGAGCCAGCTCTAGCAGGAGGCGAAGCTGGGGGTTCCCTGCTGGGCCCTTGTACCGGTGAGGCAGTCGGGGGAACCAGCGCGACAGACTCGCTCGCTTCCCGGGGGGATAAGCCCCGAGAAGGAGTCGTAGTACCGTCTAGGGAAGCAGGCTCAATCTCTCGGGCCTCAGGAGGTTCTAGCCCCTGAGACTCCGAGAGACAGGAAGAAGGGTAACGGGTCCTGAAAAAACCCAGGTCCGCTCCCAAAATCGGGTCCACCCACGCCAAAGAAGAACCGTCTCGTTTGTGGGCCATTCTCCTAGCCCTCGTCCACGCCATACGAAGAGAAGCAAGGGCAGGGAGCTTGGAGCGGGCAGAAGGGGAGGTAACCCGACACAACTCAGCCCAGGGGCGGCACACACCACACGCCAAAGGGTCGTAACCCAAGGGAGTGAAGCAGGGTGCGTGAGGAGAACAGTGCAGGTGTCCGTCAGGCGAGACCCGCACGGTACATCCTGAGGCAGCACAAAGGGCACGAGTAGGCTGGGGGAGAAAAGAATACACAAACATGGGTTAACACGTGCAAACACTGGAACACAAACCCATCCTCCCCGAAGGAAAGAAGCGCGGGACACGCCCGCTGAACCTGGGGACCAGAACACAATCCCCCACACTCGCGCAGCCGCCCAGGGAAAAAAACCCCGTAAAACCATAATCGTCCGCCACATGGAGCGGGTAAAAAAGGGGGCCCCCCCGGACCGATGAACCAGAAGGAGGGGTAGGAGGGGACCCGATAGCCTGAGAAGAAACACTCCAGGCTGAAATAATGGAAAAAACCCCAAATAAAATAAAAAACCCCCGCTCGGGAGAGGAAGAGAGAACCAGGGCACAATTCTCCCTCCCCCTTACCGAGAGGGGACACATAATAATCGGGGGAGGTAAGAGGAAGGGCTGCAAAGACCCCATGTGGTCACCACGTGGGGTGGGGAAGTCCCACGTGGCACCCACTAACCTCGCTAAAAACCCCAGAAAACCCCGATAAAATACACATGAAGAATGTACTAGTGGCAGGAGGGACAGTGAAATAGGGGACAGACGGAGAAAAACTCCGAAAACAGGGGCTGAAAAGCCCCCTTCGCTTAAGGAAAGAACTAAGTCCTAACAAAGAAAAAACCCCCATAAACACCTAAAAACCCTCCTAGAAAACACACAATATACATCTGCAAAGCAGGCCAGCCACTAGAACACAAAAGAAAAATTAGCAGGAACACGCGACACAATACCATAGCGTAGCAGCGAGGAGCGTAGATGTTGACAGGCGTGTGTTCCGCGACAGAGTGGACGAGCGGTATTCAGCGGAGGAGGGGCTTAATACCTCACCTCACCACCTCCAGGTGGCTCCACTATCAGTACAGCGCCAGATTTGAATTTTATTTACTTCTGATGAACGTCACGGAATTGACCCTTCCAACCCAGATTATGCCTACACGGGGCCTGGGCTTGTGAAGGGGCCTATTCTATAGCAACCAGCTGTACTGGTTTCACTATACCAATAATCGATATTTTAGGTGCCGAAAGTCGATATCTCAAATTCAGGCTCCAAACACCCGAAAATTCGATATTTTGGGGTCCCAGAAGCGATCTGTACATGCCTACTCCGTGTTAGAGTATTTTCAAAATACAGGCAAAAAACATACTGAAAATCGATCTTTTAGGTGCCCAAAAGTCGACATGTGCAGTTATCTTCTGTACCCGTTTATATCTCAAGTTCAAGCTCCAAACACCCTAAAATTCGATATTTTGGGGTCCCAGAAACGATCTGTACTCAGTGCTACAATATTTTCAAAATATAGGCTCAAAACATCCCAAAAATCGATATTTTAAGTGTCCAAAGTCGATATGTGCATGCATCTTCTGTACCCGTTTATATCTCAAATTCAGGCTCAAAACACCAGAAAATTAGATATTTTGGGGTCCCAAAAGCGAAGTGTACATGCATACTCCGTGTTAGAATATTTTCAAAATACAGGCCCAAAACATGTTGAAAATCGATATTTTAGGTGCCCAAAGTCGATATCTCAAATTCAGGCCCAAAACACCCGCAAATTCGATATTTTCGGGTCTCAGAAGCAATCTGTACATGCCTACTCAGTGCTAGAATGTTTTCAAAATATAGGCTCAAAACATGCTAGTAATCGATATTTTAAGTGTCCAAAGTCGATGTGTGCATGCATCTTCTGTACCCGTTTATATCTCAAATTCAGCCTCAAAACACCCGAAAATTCGATATTTTGGGGTCCCAGAAACGATCTGTACTCAGTGCTAGAATATTTTCAAAATATAGGCCCAAAACATGCTAAAATCGATATTTTATGTGCCCAAAGTCGATATCTCAAATTCAGGCCCAAAACACCCGAAAATTCGATATTTTGGGATCCCAGAAGCGATCTGTACATGTCTACTCCGTGTTAGAGTATTTTCAAAATACAGGCCCAAAACATATTGAAAATCGATCTTTTAGGTGCCCAAAAGTCAATATGTGCATTTATCTTCTGTACCCGTTTATATCTCAAATTCAGGCTCGAAACACCCGAAAATTCGATATTTTGGTGTCCCAGAAGCAATCTGTACATGTCTACTCATTGCTAGAATGTTTTCAAAATATAGTTCCAAAACATGCTAAAAATCGATATTTTAAGTGCATAAAGTCGATATCTCAAATTCAGGCCCAAAACATTCGAAAATTCGATATTTTGGGGTCCCAGAAGCAATCTGTACATGGCTACTCCGTGGTTGAGTATTTTCAAAATAGAGGCCCAAAACATACAGAAAATCGATCTTTTAGGTGCCCAAAAGTCAATATGTGCATGCATCTTCAGTACCCGTATATATCTCAAATTCAGGCTCAAAACATCCGAAAATTCGATATTTTGGGGTCCCAGAAATGATCTGTAATCAGTGCTAGAATATTTTTAAAATATAGGCCCAAAACATGCTAAAATCGATATTTTAGGTGCCCAAAGTCGATATCTCAAATTCAGGCCCAAAACACCCGAAAATTTGATATTTTGGGGTCCCAGAAGCGATCTGTACATGCCTACTCGTGTTAGAGTATTTTTAAAAATACGGGCCCAAAACATACTGAAAATCGATCTTTTATGTGCCCAAAAGTCAATATGTGCATTCATCTTCTGTACCCGTTTATATCTCAAATTCAGGCTCCAAACACCCGAAAATTCGATATTTTGGGGTCCCAGAAGCGATCTGTACATGCCTACTCCGTGTTAGAGTATTTTCAAAATACAGGCAAAAAACATACTAAAAATCGATCTTTTAGGTGCCCAAAAGTCGACATGTGCAATTATCTTCTGTACCCGTTTATATCTCAAATTCAAGCTCCAAACACCCTAAAATTCGATATTTTGGGGTCCCAGAAACGATCTGTACACAGTGCTACAATATTTTCAAAATATAGGCTCAAAACATCCCAAAAATCGATATTTTAAGTGTCCAAAGTCGATATGTGCATGCATCTTCTGTACCCGTTTATATCTCAAATTCAGGCCCAAAACAAACGAAAATTAGATATTTTGGGGTCCCAGAAGCGAAGTGTACATGCATACTCCGTGTTAGAATATTTTCAAAATACAGGCCCAAAACATGTTGAAAATCGATATTTTAGGTGCCCAAAGTCGATATCTCAAATTCAGGCCCAAAACACCCGCAAATTCGATATTTTCGGGTCCCAGAAGCGATCTGTACATGCCTACTCCGTGCTAGAGTATTTTCAAAATACATTCCCAAAACATACTGAAAATCGATCTTTTAGGTGCCCAAAAGTCGATATGTGCATTCATCTTCTGTACCCGTTTATATCTCAAATTCAGGCTCCAAAAGCCCTAAAATTCGATATTTTGGGGTCCTTAAAGCAATCTGTTCATGCCTACTCAGATACAGTCCCAAAACATGCTGAAAACCGATATTTTAGGTGCCCAGAGTCAATATGTGTATGGATCTTCTGCACCCGTTTATATCCCAAATTCAACCTCAAAACACCCGAAAATTCGATATTTTGGGGTCCCAGAAGCAATCTGTACATGGCTACTCCGTGGTTGAGTATTTTCAAAATAGAGGCCCAAAACATACTGAAAATCGATCTTTTAGGTGCCCAAAAGTCGATATGTGCATGCATCTTCAGTACCCGTATATATCTCAAATTCAGGCTCAAAACACCCGAAAATTCGATATTTTGGGGTCCCAGAAATGATCTGTACTCAGTGCTAGAATATTTTCAAAATATAGGCCCAAAACATGCTAAAATCGATATTTTAGGTGCCCAAAGTCGATATCTCAAATTCAGGCCCAAAACACCCGAAAATTCGATATTTTGGGGTCCCAGAAGCGATCAGTACATGCCTACTCCGTGTTAGAGTATTTTCAAAATACAGGCCCAAAACATACTGAAAATCGATCTTTTAGGTGCCCAAAAGTCGATATGTGCATTCATCTTCTGTAACCGTTTATATCTCAAATTCAGGCTCCAAACACCCTAAAATTCGATATTTTGGGGTCCTTAAAGCAATCTGTACATGCCTACTCAGATACTGGCCCAAAACATGCTGAAAATCGATATTTTAGGTGCCCAGAGTCAATATGTGTATGCATCTTCTGCACCCGTTTTATCCCAAATTCAACCTCAAAACACCCGAAAATTTGATATTTTGGGGTCCCAGAAGCAATCTGTACATGCCTACTCAGTGCTAGAATGTTTTCAAAATATAGGCTCAAAACATGCTAATAATCGATATTTTAAGTGTCCAAAGTCGATGTGTGCATGCATCTTCTGTACCCGTTTATATCTCAAATTCAGCCTCAAAACACCTGAAAATTCGATATTTTAAAGTCCCAGAAGCGATCTGTACATGCATACTCAGTGCTAGAATATTTTCAAAATATAGTTCCAAAACATGCTAAAAATCGATATTTTAAGTGTCCAAAGTCTATATGTGCATGCATCTTCTGTACCCGTTTATATCTCAAATTCAGGCTCAAAACACACGAAAATTCGGTATTTTTTGGGTCCTAGAAGCGATCTGTACATGCCTACTCCTAGTTAGAATGTTTTCAAGATACAGACCCAAAACATGCTAAAATCGATATTTTAGGTACCCAAAAGTCGATATGTGCATGCATCTTCAGTACCCGTTTATATCTCAAATGCAGGCTCAAAACACTCGAAAATTCGATATTTTGGGGTCCCAGAAGCGATCTGTACATGCCTACTCCTTGTTAGAGAGTTTTCAAAATACAGGCAGAAAACATGCTGAAAATAAATATTTTAGGTGCCCAAAGTCAATATGTGCATGCATCTTCTGTATCCGTTTATATCTCAAATTCAGGCTCGAAACACCCAAAAATTCGATATTTTGGGGTCCCAAAAACGATATGTACTCAGTGCTAGAATATTTTCAAAATATAGGCCCAAAACATGCTAAAATCGATATTTTAGGTGCCGAAAGTCGATATCTCAAATTCAGGCCCAAAACACCCGAAAATTTGATATTTTGGGGTCCCAGAAGCGATCTGTACATGCCTACTCGTGTTAGAGTATTTTTAAAAATACGGGCCCAAAACATACTGAAAATCGATCTTTTAGGTGCCCAAAAGTCAATATGTGCATTCATCTTCTGTACCCGTTTATATCTCAAATTCAGGCTCGAAACACCCGAAAATTCGGTATTTTGGGGTCCCAGAAGCAATCTGTACATGCCTACTCATTGCTAGAATGTTTTCAAAATATAGTTCCAAAACATGCTAAAAATCGATATTTTAAGTGCACAAAGTCGATATCTCAAATTCAGGCCCAAAACATTCGAAAATTCGATATTTTGGGGTCCCAGAAGCAATCTGTACATGGCTACTCCGTGGTAGAGTATTTTCAAAATATAGGCCCAAAACATACTGTAAATCGATCTTTTAGGTGCCCAAAAGTCGATATGTGCATGCATCTTCAGTACCCGTATATATCTCAAATTCAGGTCCAAACACCCAAAAATTCGATATTTTGGGGTCCCAAAAGCGATCTGTACATGCCTACTCCTAGTTAGAATGTTTTCAAGATACAGACCCAAAACATGCTAAAAATCGATATTTTATGTGCCCAAAAGTCGATATATGCATGCATCTTCAGTACCCGTTTATATCTCAAATTCAGGCTCAAAACACCCGAAAATTCGATATTTTGGGTTCCCAGAAGCAATCTGTACATGTCTACTCTGTGTTAGAGTATTTTCAAAATACAGGCCCAAAACATGCTGAAAATCGATATTTTAGGTGCCCAAAGTCAATATGTGCATGCACCTTCTGTACCCGTTTATATCTCAAATTCAGGCTCAAAATACCCGAAATTTCGATATTTTGGGGTCTCAGAAGCGATCTGTACATGCCTACTCAGTTCTAGAATATTTTCAAAATATAGACCCAATACATGCTAAAAATCGATATTTTAGGTGCCCAAAGTCGATATCTCAAATTCAGGCCCAAAACACTTGAAAATTCGATATTTTGGGGTCCCAGAAGCGATCTGTACATGCCTACTCAGTGCTAGAATGTTTTCAAAATATAGGCTCAAAACATGCTAATAATCGATATTTTAAGTGTCCAAAGTCGATGTGTGCATGCATCTTCTGTACCCGTTTATATCTCAAATTCAGCCTCAAAACACCTGAAAATTCGATATTTTAAAGTCCCAGAAGCGATCTGTACATGCATACTCAGTGCTAGAATATTTTCAAAATATAGTTCCAAAACATGCTAAAAATCGATATTTTAAGTGTCCAAAGTCTATATGTGCATGCATCTTCTGTACCCGTTTATATCTCAAATTCAGGCTCAAAACACACGAAAATTCGGTATTTTTGGGTCCTAGAAGCGATCTGTACATGCCTACTCCTAGTTAGAATGTTTTCAAGATACAGACCCAAAACATGCTAAAATCGATATTTTAGGTGCCCAAAAGTCGATATGTGCATGCATCTTCAGTACCCGTTTATATCTCAAATTCAGGCTCAAAACACTCGAAAATTCGATATTTTGGGGTCCCAGAAGCGATCTGTACATGCCTACTCCGTGTTAGAGAGTTTTCAAAATACAGGCAGAAAACATGCTGAAAATAAATATTTTAGGTGCCCAAAGTCAATATCTGCATGCATCTTCTGTACCCGTTTATATCTCAAATTCAGGCTCGAAACACCCGAAAATTCGATATTTTGGGGTCCCAGAAACGATCTGTACTCAGTGCTAGAAGATTTTCAAAAAATAGGTACAAAACATGCTAAAATCGATATTTTAGGTGCCCAAAGTCGATATCTAAAATTCAGGCCCAAAACACCCGAAAATTCGATATTTTGGGGTCCCAGAAACGATCTGTACTCAGTGCTAGAGTATTTTTAAAAATACAGGCCCAAAACATACTGAAAATCGATCTTTTAGGTGCCAAAAATTCGATATGTGCATTCATCTTCTGTACCCGTTTATATCTCAAATTCAGGCTCCAAACACCCTAAAATTCGATATTTTGGGGTCCTTAATTAAAGCAATCTGTACATGCCTACTCAGATACAGGCCCAAAACATGCTGAAACTCGATATTTTAGGTGCCCAGAGTCAATATGTGTATGCATCTTCTGCACCCGTTTGTATCCCAAGTTCAACCTCAAAACAGACGAAAATTCGTTATTTTGGGATCCCAGAAGCGATCTGTACATGCCTTCTCTGTGTTAGAGTATTTTCAAAATACTGGCCCAAAACATGTTAAAAATTGATCTTTTAGGTGCCCAAAAGTCGATATGTGCATGCATCTTCTGTACCCGTTTATATCTCAAATTCAGGCTCCAAACACATGAAAATTCGATATTTTGGGGTTCCAGAAGCGATCTGTACATGCCTATTCAGTGCTAAAATGTTTTCAAAACATAGGCTGAAAACATGGCAAAAATCGATATTTATGTTTCCAAAGTCGATATGTGCATGTACCTTTTGTAACCTTTTATATCTCAAATTCAGGCTCAAAACACCCGAAAATTCGATATTTTGGAGTCCCAGAAGCGTTCTGTACATGCCTACTCCGTGTTAGATTATTTTCAAAATACAGGCCCAAAACATGCAGAAAATAAATATTTTAGGTGCCCAAAGTCAATATGTACATGCATCTTCTGTACCCGTTTAAATCACAAATTCAGGCTCAATACACCCGAAAATTTGATATTTTGATGTCACAGAAGCGATCTGTACATGCCTACTCAGTGCTAGAATATTTTCAAAATATAGTCCCAAAACATTCTAAAAATCGATATTTTAGATGCCCAACGTCGATGTCTCAAAATCAGGCCCAAAACACCCGAAAATTCGATATTTTGTGGTCCCAGAAGCGATTTGAGCATACCTACTCCGTGTTAGAGTATTTTTAAAATACAAGCCCAAAACATACTGAAAATCGATCTTTTAGGTGCCCAAAAGTCGATATGTGCAAGCATCTTCTGTACCCGTTTATATCTCAAATTCAGGCTCCAAAAACCCGAAAATTCGATATTTTAGGGTCCCAGAAGCGATTTGTTCATGCATACACCGTGTTAGAGTATTTTCAATATACAGGCCCAAAACATGCTGAAAATCGATATTTTAGGTGCCCAAAGTCAATATGTGCATGCCTCATCTGTACCAGTTTTTATCACAAACTCAGGCTCAATACACTCGAAAATTTGATATTTTGATGTCCCAGAAGCGATCTGTACATGCCTACTCAGTGCTAGAATATTTTCAAAATACAGTCCAAAAACATGCTAAAAATCGATATTTTAGGTGCCCAAAGTCGATATCTCAAATTCAGGCCCAAAACACCCGAAAATTCGATATTTTGGCGTTCCAGAATCGATCTGTACATGCCTACTCCGTGTTAGAGCATTTTCAAAATACAGGCCCAAAACATACTGAAAATCGATCATTTATGTGCCCAAAAGTCGATATGTGCATGCATCTTCTGTACCCGTTTATATCTCAAATTCAGGCTCCAAACACCGGAAAATTCGATATTTTGGGGTCCTTAATTAAAGCAATCTGTACATGCCTACTCAGATACAGGCCCAAAACACGCTGAAAATCAAAATTTTAGGTGCCTAAAGTCAATATGTGTATGCATCTTCTGCACCCGTTTATATCCCAAATACAACCTCAAAACACCCGAAAAATCGGTATTTTTGGGTCCTAGAAGCGATCTGTACATGCCTACTCCTAGTTAGAATGTTTTCAAAATACAGGCCCAAAACATGCTGAAAATCGATATTATAGGTGCTCAAAGTCAATATGTGTATGAATCTTCTGCACCCGTTTATATCCCAAATTCAACCTCAAAACACCCGAAAAATCGATATTTTTGGGTCCCAGAAGCGATTTGTACATGCCTACTAAGCGCTAGATGATTTTCAAACTATAGGCCCAAAACATGCTAAAAATCGATATTTAAAGTGCACAAAGTCGATATCTCAAATTCAGGCTCCAAACACCCGAAAATTCGATATTTTGGGGTCCCAGAAGTGATCTGTACATGCCTACTCCTGGTTAGAATGTTTTCAAGATACAGACCCAAAACATGCTCAAAATCGATATCTTAGGTGCCCGAAAGTCGATATGTGCATGGATCATCAGTACCCGTTTATATCTCAAATTCAGGCTAAAAACACTCGAAAATTCGATATTTTGGGGTCACAGAAGCGATCTGTACATGCCTAGTCCGTGTTAGAGTATTTTCAAAAATACAGGCCCAAAACATACTGAAAATCGATCTTTTAGGTGCCCAAAAGTCGATATGAGCATGCATCTTCTGTACCCGTTTATATCTCAAATTCAGGCTCAAAACACCCGAAAATTCGATATTTTGGGGTCCCAGAAGCGATCTGTACATGCCTACTCCGTGTTAGAGTATTTTCAAAATACTGGCCCAAAACATGCTGAAAATCGATATTTTAGGTGCCCAAAGTCAATATGTGCATGCATCTTCTGTACCCGTTTATATCTCAAATTCAGCGTCAAAACACCCGAAAAATCGATATTTTGAGGTCCCAGAAGCGATCTGTACATGCCTACTTCGTGTTAGAGTATTTTCAAAATACAGGCCCAAAACATGTTAAAAATTGATCTTTTAGGTGCCCAAAAGTCGATATGTGCATGCATCTTCTGTACCCGTTTATATCTCAAATTCAGGCTCCAAACACCCGAAAATTCGATATTTTTGGGTTCCAGAAGCGATCTGTACATGCCTACTCAGTGCTAAAATGTTTTCAAAACATAGGCTGAAAACATGCCAAAAATCGATATTTTAAGTTTCCAAAGTCGATATGTGAATGTACCTTCTGTACCCTTTTATATCTCAAATTCAGGCTCAAAACACCCGAAAATTCGGTATTTTTGGGTCCTAGTAGCGATCTGTACATGCCTACTCCTGGTTAGAATGTTTTCAAGATACAGATCCAAAACATGCTCAAAATCGATATTTTAGGTGCCCAAAGTCAATATGTGCATGCATCTTCTGTACCCGTTTATATCTCAAATTCAGGCTCAAAACACCCGAAAATTCTGTATGTTTGGGTCCTAGAAGCGATCTGTACATGCCTACTCCGTGTTAGAGTATTTTCAAAATACAGGCCCAAAACATGCTGAAAATCGATATTTTAGGTGCCCAAAGTCAATATGTTCTTGCATCTTCTGTATCCGTTTATATCTCAAATTCAGGCTTAAAACACCCGAAACTTCGATATTTTGAAGTCCTAGAAGCGATCTGTGCATGCCTACTCAGTGCTAGAATATTTTCAAAATATAGTCCCAGAACATGCTAAAAAATCGATATTTTAGGTGCCCAAAGTCGATATCTCAAATTCAGACCCAAAACACCCGAAAATTCGATATTATTGGGTCCCAGAAGCGATCTGTACATGCCTAGTCAGTGCTAGAATGTTTTCAAAATATAGGCACAAAACATGGTAAAACTCGATATTTTAAGTTTCCAAAGTCGATATGTGCATGCATCTTCCGTAACCGTTTATATCTCAAATTCAGGGTCAAAGCACCCGAAAATTCGATATTTTTGGGTCCTAGAAGCGATCTGTACATGCCTACTCCTAGTTGGAATGTTTTCAAGATACAGACCCAAAACATGCTCAAAATCGATATTTTAGGTGCCCCAAAGTCGATATGTTCATGCATCTTCAGTACCCGTTTATATCCCAAATTCAGGCTCAAAACACCCCAAAATTCGATATTTTGGGGTCCCAGAAACGATCTGTACATGCCTACTTTGTGCTAGAATGTTTTCAAAATATAGGCCGAAAACATGCTAAAAATCGACATTTTAAGTGTCCAAAGACGATATGTGCATGCATCTTCTGTACCCGTTTATATCTCAAATTCAGGCTCAAAACACCCGAAAATTCGTTTTTTTTTGGGTCCTAGAAGCGATCTTTACATGCCTACTCCTAGTTTGAATGTTTTCAAGATACAGACCCAAACTTGCTCAAAATCGATATTTTAGGTGTCCAAAAGTCGATATGTGCATGCATCTTCAGTACCCGTTTATATCTCAAATTCAGGCTCAAAACACCCGAAAATTCGATATTTTGGGGTCCCAGAAGCGATCTCTACATGCCTACTCAGTACTAGAATGTTTTCAAAATATAGGCTCAAAACATTCTAAAAATCGATATTATAAGTGTCCAAAGTCGATATGTGCATGTACCTTTTGTACCCGTTTAAATCTCAAATTCAACCTCAAAACACCCGAAAATTCGGTATTTTTGGGTCCTAGAAGCGATATGTACATGCCTACTCCTAATTAGAATGTTTTCAAGATACAAACGCAATACATGCTCAAAATCGATATTTTGGGTGCCCAAAAGTCGATATGTGCATACATCTTCAGTACCCGTTTATATCTCAAATTCAGTCTTAAAACAACCGAAAATTCGATATTTTTGGGTCCCAGAAGCGATCTGTACATGCCTACTCTGTGTTAGAGTATTTTCAAAATACAGGCCCAAAACATGCTGAAAATCGATATTTTAGGTGCCCAAAGTCAATATGTGCATGCATCTTCTGTACCCGTATATATCTCAAATTCAGGCTCCAAACACCTGAAAATTCGACATTATGGGGTCCCACAAGCGATCTGTACATGCCTACACAGATACAGGCCCAAAACACGCTGAAAATCGATATTTTAGGTGCCCAAAGTCAATATGTGTATGCATCTTCTGCACCCGTTTATATCCCAAATTCAACCTCCAAACACCCGAAAATTCGATATTTTAGGGTCCCAGAGGCTATCTGTACATGCCTACACAGTGCTAGAATGCTTTCAAAATATAGGCTCAAAACATGCTAAAACTCGATATTTTAAGTTTCCAAAGTCGATATGTGCATACATCTTCTGTACCCGTTTATATCTCAAATTCAGGCTCAAAACACCCGAAAATTCGATATTTTGAGGTCCTAGAAGCGATCTGTGCATGCCTACTCAGTGCTAGAATATTTTCAAAACATAGTCCCAAAACATGCTAAAAAATCGATATTTTAGGTGCATAAAGTCGATATCTCAAATTCAGGCCTAAAACACCCGAAAATTCGATATTATTGGGTCCCAGAAGCGATCTGTACATGCCTACTCAGTGCTAGAATGTTTTCAAAATGTAGGCTCAAAACATGCTAAAACTCGATATTTTAATTTTCCAAAGTCGATATGTGCATGCATTTTATGTACCCGTTTATATCTCAAATTCAGGCTCAAAACACCCGAAAATTCGATATTTTTGGGTCCTAGAAGCGATCTGTACATACCTACTCCTAGTTAGAATGTTTTTAAGATACAGACCCAAAACATGCTCAAAATCGGTATTTTTGGTGCCCGAAAGTCGATATGTGCATGCATCTTCTGTACCCGTTTATATCCCAAATTCATGCCCAAAACACCAGAAAAATTCGATATTTTGGGGTCCCAGAAGCTATCTGTAAATGCCTACTCCGTGTTAAAGCCTTTTCAATATACAGGCCCAAAACATACTGAAAATCGATCTTTTAGGTGCCCAAAAGTCGATATTTGCTTGCATCTTCTGTACCCGTTTTTATCTCAAATTCAAGCTACAAACACCCGAAAATTCGATATTTTGGGGTCCCAGAAGTGATCTGTACATGCCTATTCAGATACAGGCCCAAAACATGCTAAAAAACGATATATTAGGTGCTTAAAGTCAATATGTGTATGCATCTTCTGCAACCTTTTATATCACAAATTCAACCTCATAACACCCGAAAATTCGATATTTTTGGGTCCCAGAAGCGATCTGTACATGCCTACTCCTAGTTAGAATGTTTTCAAGATACAGACCCAAAACATGCTCAAAATCGATATTTTAGGTGCCCAAAGGTCGGTATGTGCATGCATCTTCAGTACCCCTTTATATTCCAAATTCAGGGTTAAAACTTCCGAAAATTCGATATTTTGGGGTCCCAGTAGTAATCTGCACATGCCTACTCCGTGTTAGAGTATTTCAAAATACAGGCCCAAAACATGCTAAAAATCGATATTTTAGGTGCCCAAAGTCAATATGTGTATGTATCTTCTGCACCCGTTTATATCACAAATTCAACCTCAGAACACCCGAAAATTCGATATTTTTGGGTCCCAGAAGCGATCTGTACATGCCTACTCAGTGCTAGAATATTTTCAAAATATAATCCCAAAACAAACTAAAAATCGATATTTTTGGTGCCCAAAGTCGATATCTCAAATTCAGGCCCAAAACACCCGAAATATCGATATTTTGGGGTCTCAGAAGCGATCTGTACATGAATATTCAGATACAGGCCCAAAGCATGCTGAAAATCGATATATTAGGTGCCCAAAGTCAATATGTGTATGCATCTTCTGCAACCGTTTATATCACAAATTCAACCTCAGAACACCCGAAAATTCGATATTTTTGGGTCCCAGAAGCGATCTGTACATGCCTACTCAGTGCTAGAATGTTTTCAAAATATAGGCTAAAAATCGATATTTTAAGTGTCCAAAGTCGATATGTGCATGAATCTTCTGTACCCGTTTATATCTCAAATTCGGGATCAAAACACCCGAAAATTCGGAATTTTTGGGTCCTAGAAGCGATCTGTACATGCCTACTCCTAGTTAGAATGTTTTCAAGATACAGACCAATACATGCTCAAAATCGATATCTTTTGTGCCCAAAAGTCGATATGTGCATGCATCTTCAGTACCCGTTTTTATCTCAAATTCAGGGTTAAAACGCCCGAAAATTCGATATTTTGGGGTCATAGAAGCGATCTGTACATGTCTACTCCGTGTTAGAGTATTTTCAAAATACAGGCCCAAAACATGCTGAAAATCGATATTTTAGGTGCCCAAAGTCAATATGTGCATGCCTCTTCTCTACCCGTTTATATCTCAAATTCAACCTCAAAACATAATAAAATTCGGTATTTTTGGGTCCTAGAAGCGATCTGTACATGCCTACTCCTAGTTCGAATGTTTTCAAGATACAAACCCAAAACTTGCTCAAAATCGATATTTCAGGTGTCCAAAAGTCGATATGTGCATGTATCTTCAGTACCCGTTTTTATCTCAAATTCAGTGTTAAAACACCCGAAAATTCGATATTTTGGGGTCCCAGAAGCGATCTGTACATGCCTACTCAGTGCTAGAATTTTTTCAAAATATAGGCTCAAAACATGCTAAAAATCGATATTTTAAGTGTCCAAAGTCGATATGTGCATGCATCTTCTGTACCTGTATATTTCTTAAATTCAGGCTCAAAACACCCGAAAATTCGGTATTTTTGGGGTCCTACAAGCAATCTGTACATGCCTACTCCTAGTTCGAATGTTTTCAAGATACAAACCCAAAACTTGCTCAAAATCGATATTTTAGGTGTCAAAAAGTCGATATGTGCATTCATCTTTAGTACCCGTTTATATCTCAAATTCAGGCTCAAAACACCCGAAAATTCGATATTTTGGGGTCCCAGAAGTAATCTGCACATGCCTACTCCGTGTTAGAGTATTTCAAAATACAGGCCCAAAACATGCTAAAAATCGATATTTTAAGTGCCCAAAGTCAATATGTGTATGTATCTTCTGCACCCGTTTATATCACAAATTTAACCTCAGAACACCCGAAAATTAGATATTTTTGGGTCCCAGAAGCGATCTGTACATGCCTACTCAGTGCTAGAATATTTTCAAAATATAATTCCAAAACATGCTAAAAATCGATATTTTTGGTGCCCAAAGTCGATATCTCAAATTCAGGCCGAAAACACCCGAAATATCGATATTTTGGGGTCTCAAAAGCGATCTGTACATGAATATTCAGATACAGGCCCAAAGCATGCTGAAAATCGATATATTAGGTGCCCAAAGTCAATATGTGTATGCATCTTCTGCAACCGTTTATATCACAAATTCAACCTCAGAACACCTGAAAATTCGATATTTTTTGGTCCCAAAAGCGATCTGTACATGCCTACTCAGTGCTAGAATTTTTTTTAAAATATAGGCTCAAAACATGCTAAAAATCGATATTTTAAGTGTCCAAAGTCGATATGTGCAAGCATCTTCTGTACCCGTTTATATCTCAAATTCGGGATCAAAACACCCGAAATTTCGGTATTTTTGGTTCCCAGAAGAGATCTGTAGATGCCTTCTCCTAGTTAGAATGTTTTCAAGATACAGACCTAAAACATGCTCAAAATCGATATTTTATGTGCCCAAAAGTCGATATGTGCATACATCAACAGTACCCGTTTATATCTCAAAATCAGGGTTAAAACACCCGATAATTCGATATTTTGGGGTCCCAGAAGCGATCTGTACATGCCTTCTCCGTGTTAGAGTATTTTTAAAAATACAGGCCCAAAACATGCTGAAAATCGATATTTTAGGTACCCAAAGTCAATATGTGCATGCCTCTTCTCTACCCGTTTATATCTCAAATTCAACCTCAAAACACAAGAAAATTCGGTATTTTTGGGTCCTAGAAGCGATCTGTACATGCCTACTCCTAGTTCGAATGTTTTCAAGATACAAACCCAAAACTTGCTCAAAATCGATATTTTAGGTGTCCAAAAGTCGATATGTGCATGCATCTTCTGTACCCGTTTATATTTCAAATTCGGGATCAAAATACCCGAAAATTCGGTATTTTTGGTTCCCAGAAGAGATCTGTAGATGCCTACTCCTAGTTAGAATGTTATCAAGATACAGACCTAAAACATGCTCAAAATCGATATTTTAGGTGCCCAAAAGTCGATATGTGCATACATCTACAGTACCCGTTTATATCTCAAATTCAGGGTTAAAACACCTGATAATTCGATATTTTGGGGTCCCAGAAGCGATCTGTACATGCCTACTCAGTGCTAGATTTTTTTCAAAATATAGGCTCAAAACATGCTAGAAATCGATATTTTAAGTGTCCAAAGTCGATATGTGCATGCATCTTCTGTACCCGTTTATATCCCAAATTCAACCTCAAAACACCCGAAAATTCGATATTTTGGGGTCCCAGAAGTAATCTGCACATGCCTACTCCGTGTTAGAGTATTTTTCAAAATACAGGCCCAAAACATGCTAAAAATCGATATTTTAGGTGCCCAAAGTCAATATGTGTATGTATTTTCTGCACCCGTTTATATCACAAATTCAACCTCAGAACACCCGAAAATTCGATAGTTTTGGGTCCCAGAAGCGATCTGTACATGCCTACTCTGTGCTAGAATGTTTTCAAAATATAGGCTCAAAACATGCTAAAAATCGATATTTTAAGTGTCCAAAGTCGATTAGTGCATGCATCTACTGTACCCGTTTATATCTCAAATTCGGGATCAAAACACCCGAAAATTCGGTATTTTTGGTTCCTAAAAGAGATTTGTAGATGTCTACTCCTAGTTAGAATGTTTTCAAGATACAGACCCAAAACATGCTCAAAATCGATATTTTAGGTGCCCAAAAGTCGATATGTGCATGAATCTACAGTACCCGTTTATATCTCAAATTCAGGGTTAAAACACCCGATAATCCGATATTTTGGGGTCCCAGAAGCGATCTGTACATGCCTACTCCGTGTTAGAGTATTTTCAAAATACGGGCCCAAAACAAACTGAAAATCGATATTTTAGGTGCCCAAAGTCAATATGTGCATGCCTCTTCTCTACCCGTTTATATCTCAAATTCACGCTACAAACACCCGAAAATTCGATATTTTGGGGTCCCAGAAGCGATCTGTACATTTCTACTCAGTGCTAGAATGTTTTCAAAATATAGGCTTAAAACATGCTAAAAATCGATATTTTAAGTGTCCAAAGTCGATATGTGCATGCATCTTCTGTACCCGTTTATATCCCAAATTCAACCTCAAAACACCCGAAAATTCGATACTGAAAATCGATCATTTATGTGCCCAAAAGTCGATATGTGCATGCATCTTTTGTACCAGTTTATATCTCAAATTCAGGCTCCAAATACCCTAAAATTCGATATTTTGGGGTCCTTAAATAGAGCAATCTGTACATGCCTACTCAGATACAGGCCCAAAACATGCTGAAAATAGATATTTTAGGTGCCCAGAGTCAATATGTGTATGCATCTTCTGCACCCGTTTGTATCCCAAGTTCAACCTCAAAACAGACGAAAATTCGATATTTTGGAGTCCCAGAAGCGATCTGTACATGCCTACTCTGTGTTAGAATATTTTCAAAATACAGGCCCAAAACATGCAGAAAATAAATATTTTAGGTGCCCAAAGTCAATATGTACATGCATCTTCTGTACCCGTTTATATCACAAATTCAGGCTCAATACACCCGAAAATTTGATATTTTGATGTCCCAGAAGCGATCTGTACATGCCTACTCAGTGCTAGAATATTTTCAAAATATAGTCCCAAAACATTCGAAAAATCGATATTTTAGGTGCCCAACGTCGATGTCTCAAAATCAGGCCCAAAACACCCGAAAATTCGATATTTTGTGGTCCCAGAAGCGATTTGAGCATACCTACTCCGTGTTAGAGTATTTTTAAAATACAAGCCCAAAACATACTGAAAATCGATCTTTTAGGTGCCCAAAAGTCGATATGTGCATGCATCTTCTGTACCCGTTTATATCTCAAATTCAGGCTCCGAAAACCCGAAAATTCTATATTTTAGGGTCCCAGAAGCGATTTGTTCATGCATACACCGTGTTAGAGTATTTTCAATATACAGACCCAAATTATGCTGAAAATCGATATTTTAGGTGCCCAAAGTCAATATGTGCATGCCTCATCTGTACTCGTTTTTATCACAAACTCAGGCTCAATACACTCGAAAATTTGATATTTTGATGTCCCAGAAGCGATCTGTACATGCCTACTCCGTGTTAGAGCATTTTCAAAATACAGGCCCAAAACATACTGAAAATCGATCATTTATGTGCCCAAAAGTCGATATGTGCATGCATCTTTTGTACCCGTTTATATCTCAATTTCATTCTCCAAACACCCGAAAATTCGATATTTTGGGGTCCTTAATTAAAGCAATCTGTACATGCCTACTCAGATACAGGCCCAAAACACGCTGAAAATCAAAATTTTAGGTGCCTAAAGTCAATATGTGTATGCATCTTCTGTACCCGTTTATATCCCAAATTCAACCTCAGAACACCCGAAAAATCGGTATTTTTTGGTCCTAGAAGCGATCTGTACATGCCTACTCCTAGTTAGAATGTTTTCAAAATACAGGCCCAAAACATGCTGAAAATCGATATTATAGGTGCTCAAAGTCAATATGTGTATGAATCTTCTGCACCCGTTTATATCCCAAATTCAACCTCAAAACACCCGAAAATTCGATATTTTTGGGTCCCAGAAGCGATTTGTACATGCCTACTCAGCGCTAGATGATTTTCAAACTATAGGCCCAAAACATGCTAAAAATCGATATTTAAAGTGCACAAAGTCGATATCTCAAATACAGGCTCCAAACACCCAAAAATTCGATATTTTGGGGTCCCAGAAGTGATCTGTACATGCCTACTCCTGGTTAGAATGTTTTCAAGATACAGACCCAAAACATGCTCAAAATCGATATCTTAGGTGCCCGAAAGTCGATATGTGCATGGATCATCAGTACCCGTTTATATCTCAAATTCAGGCTAAAAACACTCGAAAATTCGATATTTTGGGGTCACAGAAGCGATCTGTACATGCCTACTCCGTGTTAGAGTATTTTCAAAATACAGGCAGAAAACATGATGAAAATAAATATTTTAGGTGCCCAAAGTCAATATGTGCATGCCTCTTCTCTACCCGTTTATATCTCAAATTCACGCTCGAAACACCCGAAAATTCGATATTTTGGGGTCCTAGAAACGATCTATACTCAGTGCTAGAATATTTTCAAAATATAGGCCCAAAACATGCTAAAATCGATATTTTGGGTGCCCAAAGTCGATATCTCAAATTCAGGCCCAAAACACCCGAAAATTTGATATTTTGGGGTCCCAGAAGCGATCTGTACATGTCTACTCCGTGTTAGAGTATTTTCAAAATACTGGCCCAAAACATGCTGAAAATCGATATTTTAGGTGCCCAAAGTCAATATGTGCATGCATCTTCTGTACCCGTTTATATCTCAAATTCAGCCTCAAAACACCCCAAAATTCGATATTTTGAGGTCCCAGAAGCGATCTGTACATGTCTACTCCGTGTTAGAGTATTTTCAAAATACTGGCCCAAAACATGCTGAAAATCGATATTTTAGGTGCCGAAAGTCAATATGTGCATGCATCTTCTGTACCCGTTTATATCTCAAATTCAGCCTCAAAACACCCCAAAATTCGATATTTTGAGGTCCCAGAAGCGATCTGTACATGCCTACTCAGTGCTAGAATATTTTCAAGATATAGTTCCAAAACATGTTAAAAATCGATATTTTAGGTGCACAAAGTCGATATCCCAAATTCATGCCCAAAACACCAGAAAAATTCGATATTTTGGGGTCCCAGAAGCTATCTGTAAATGCCTACTCCGTGTTAAAGCCTTTTCAATACACAGGCCCAAAACATACTGAAAATCGATCTTTTAGGTGCCCAAAAGTCGATATTTGCTTGCATCTTCTGTACCCGTTTATATCTCAAATTCAAGCTACAAACACCCGAAAATTAGATATTTTGGGGTCCCAGAAGTGATCTGTACATGCCTATTCAGATACAGGCCCAAAACATGCTAAAAAACGATATATTAGGTGCTTAAAGTCAATATGTGTATGCATCTTCTGCAACCTTTTATATCACAAATTCAACCTCAGAACACCCGAAAATTCGATATTTTTGGGTCCCAGAAGCGATCTGTACATGCCTACTCCTAGTTAGAATGTTTTCAAGATACAGACCCAAAACATGCTCAAAATCGATATTTTAGGTGCCCAAAAGTCGATATGTGCATACATCAACAGTACCCGTTTATATCTCAAAATCAGGGTTAAAACACCCGATAATTCGATATTTTGGGGTCCCAAAAGCGATCTGTACATGCCTTCTCCGTGTTAGAGTATTTTTAAAAATACAGGCCCAAAACATGCTGAAAATCGATATTTTAGGTACCCAAAGTCAATATGTGTATGCCTCTTCTCTACCCGTTTATATCTCAAATTCAACCTCAAAACACAAGAAAATTCGGTATTTTTGGGTCCTAGAAGCGATCTGTACATGCCTACTCCTAGTTCGAATGTTTTCAAGATACAAACCCAAAACTTGCTCAAAATCGATATTTTAGGTGTCCAAAAGTCGATATGTGCATGCATCTTCTGTACCCGTTTATTTTTCAAATTCGGGATCAAAATACCCGAAAATTCGGTATTTTTGGTTCCCAGAAGAGATCTGTAGATGCCTACTCCTAGTTAGAATGTTATCAAGATACAGACCTAAAACATGCTCAAAATCGATATTTTAGGTGCCCAAAAGTCGATATGTGCATACATCTACAGTACCCGTTTATATCTCAAATTCAGGGTTAAAACACCTGATAATTCGATATTTTGGGGTCCCAGAAGCGATCTGTACATGCCTACTCAGTGCTAGAGTTTTTTCAAAATATAGGCTCAAAACATGCTAAAAATCGATATTTTAAGTGTCCAAAGTCGATATGTGCATGCATCTTCTGTACCCGTTTATATCCCAAATTCAACCTCAAAACACCCGAAAATTCGATGTTTTTGGGTCCCAGAAGCGATCTGTACATGCCTACTCTGTACTAGAATGTTTTCAAAATATAGGCTCAAAACATGCTAAAAATCGATATTTTAAGTGTCCAAAGTCGATATGTGCATGCATCTTCTGTACCTGTATATTTCTCAAATTCAGGCTCAAACACCCGAAAATTCGAGATTTTGGGGTCCCTGAAGTAATCTGCACATGCCTACTCCGTGTTAGAGTATTTTTCAAAATACAGGCCCAAAACATGCTAAAAATCGATATTTTAGGTGCCCAAAGTCAATATGTGTATGTATTTTCTGCACCCGTTTATATCACAAATTCAATCTCAGAACACCCGAAAATTCGATATTTTTGGGTCCCAGAAGCGATCTGTACATGCCTACTCTGTGCTAGAATGTTTTCAAAATATAGGCTCAAAACATGCTAAAAATCGATATTTTAAGTGTCCAAAGTCGATATGTGCATGCATCTACTGTACCCGTTTATATCTCAAATTCGGGATCAAAACACCCGAAAATTCGGTATTTTTGGTTCCTAAAAGAGATTTGTAGATGTCTACTCCTAGTTAGAATGTTTTCAAGATACAGACCCAAAACATGCTCAAAATCGATATTTTAGGTGCCCAAAAGTCGATATGTGCATGAATCTACAGTACCCGTTTATATCTCAAATTCAGGGTTAAAACACCCGATAATCCGATATTTTGGGGTCCCAGAAGCGATCTGTACATGCCTACTCCGTGTTAGAGTATTTTCAAAATACGGGCCCAAAACAAACTGAAAATCGATATTTTAGGTGCCCAAAGTCAATATGTGCATGCCTCTTCTCTACCCGTTTATATCTCAAATTCACGCTACAAACACCCGAAAACTCGATATTTTGGGGTCCCAGAAGCGATCTGTACATTTCTACTCAGTGCTAGAATGTTTTCAAAATATAGGCTTAAAACATGCTAAAAATCGATATTTTTAGTGTCCAAAGTCGATATGTGCATGCATCTTCTGTACCCGTTTATATCCCAAATTCAACCTCAAAACACCCGAAAATTCGATACTGAAAATCGATCATTTATGTGCCCAAAAGTCGATATGTGCATGCATCTTTTGTACCAGTTTATATCTCAAATTCAGGCTCCAAATACCCTAAAATTCGATATTTTGGGGTCCTTAATTAGAGCAATCTGTACATGCCTACTCAGATACAGGCCCAAAACATGCTGAAAATAGATATTTTAGGTGCCCAGAGTCAATATGTGTATGCATCTTCTGCACCCGTTTGTATCCCAAGTTCAACCTCAAAACAGACGAAAATTCAATATTTTGGGGTCCCTGAAGCGATCTGTACATGCCTACTCTGTGTTAGAATATTTTCAAAATACAGGCCCAAAACATGCAGAAAATAAATATTTTAGGTGCCCAAAGTCAATATGTACATGCATCTTCTGTACCCGTTTATATCACAAATTCAGGCTCAATACACCCGAAAATTTGATATTTTGATGTCCCAGAAGCGATCTGTACATGCCTACTCAGTGCTAGAATATTTTCAAAATATAGTCCCAAAACATTCTAAAAATCGATATTTTAGGTGCCCAACGTCGATGTCTCAAAATCAGGCCCAAAACACCCGAAAATTCGATATTTTGGGGTTCCAGAAGCGATCTGTACATGCCTACTCAGTGCTAAAATGTTTTCAAAACATAGGCTGAAAACATGGCAAAAATCGATATTTTAAGTTTCCAAAGTCGATATTTGCATGTACCTTCTGTACCCGTTTATATCTCAAATTCGAGCTCAAAACGCCCAAAAATTCGGTATTTTTGGGTCCTAGAAGCGATCTGTACATGCCTACTCCTGGTTAGAATGTTTTCAAGATACAGACCCAAAATATGCTCAAAATCGATATTTTAGGTGCCCAAAAGTCGATATGTGCATGCATCATCAGTACCCGTTTATATCTCAAATTCAGGCTCAAAACACCCGAAAATTCGATATTTTGGAGTCCCAGAAGCGATCTGTACATGCCTACTCCGTGTTAGAGTATTTTCAAAATACAGGCCCAAAACATGCAGAAAATAAATATTTTAGGTGCCCAAAGTCAATATGTACATGCATCTTCTGTACCCGTTTATATCACAAATTCAGGCTCAATACACCCGAAAATTTGATATTTTGATGTCCCAGAAGCGATCTGTACATGCCTACTCAGTGCTAGAATATTTTCAAAATATAGTCCCAAAACATTCTAAAAATCGATATTTTAGGTGCCCAACGTCGATGTCTCAAAATCAGGCCCAAAACACCCGAAAATTCGATATTTTGTGGTCCCAGAAGCGATTTGAGCATACCTACTCCGTGTTAGAGTATTTTTAAAATACAAGCCCAAAACATACTGAAAATCGATCTTTTAGGTGCCCAAAAGTCGATATGTGCATGCATCTTCTGTACCCGTTTATATCTCAAATTCAGGCTCCGAAAACCCGAAAATTCGATATTTTAGGGTCCCAGAAGCGATTTGTTCATGCATACACCGTGTTAGAGTATTTTCAATATACAGGCCCAAAACATGCTGAAAATCGATATTTTAGGTGCCCAAGGTCAATATGTGCATGCCTCATCTGTACCCGTTTTTATCACAAACTCAGGCTCAATACACTCGAAAATTTGATATTTTGATGTCCCAGAAGCGATCTGTACATGCCTACTCAGTGCTAGAATATTTTCAAAATACAGTACAAAAACATGCTAAAAATCGATATTTTAGGTGCCCAAAGTCGATATCTCAAATTCAGGCCCAAAACACCCGAAAATTCGATATTTTGGCGTTCCAGAAGCGATCTGTACATGCCTACTCCGTGTTAGAGCATTTTCAAAATACAGGCCCAAAACATGTTAAAAATTGATCTTTTAGGTGCCCAAAAGTCGATATGTGCATGCATCTTCTGTACCCGTTTATATCTCAAATTCAGGCTCCAAACACCCGAAAATTCGATATTTTTGGGTTCCAGAAGCGATCTGTACATGCCTACTCAGTGCTAAAATGTTTTCAAAACATAGGCTGAAAACATGCCAAAAATCGATATTTTAAGTTTCCAAAGTCGATATGTGAATGTACCTTCTGTACCCTTTTATATCTCAAATTCAGGCTCAAAACACCCGAAAATTCGGTATTTTTGGGTCCTAGAAGCGATCTGTACATGCCTACTCCTGGTTAGAATGTTTTCATGATACAGATCCAAAACATGCTCAAAATCGATATTTTAGGTGCCCAAAGTCAATATGTGCATGCATCTTCTGTACCCGTTTATATCTCAAATTCAGGCTCAAAACACCCGAAAATTCGGTATGTTTGGGTCCTAGAAGCGATCTGTACATGCCTACTCCGTGTTAGAGTATTTTCAAAATACAGGCCCAAAACATGCTGAAAATCGATATTTTAGGTGCCCAAAGTCAATATGTTCTTGCATCTTCTGTATCCGTTTATATCTCAAATTCAGGCTTAAAACACCCGAAACTTCGATATTTTGAAGTTCTATAAGCGATCTGTGCATGCCTACTCAGTGCTAGAATATTTTCAAAATATAGTCCCAGAACATGCTAAAAAATCGATATTTTAGGTGCCCAAAGTCGATATCTCAAATTCAGACCCAAAACACCCGAAAATTCGATATTATTGGGTCCCAGAAGCGATCTGTACATGCCTAGTCAGTGCTAGAATGTTTTCAAAATATAGGCACAAAACATGGTAAAACTCGATATTTTAAGTTTCCAAAGTCGATATGTGCATGCATCTTCTGTACCCGTTTATATCTGAAATTCAGGCTCAAAACACCCGAAAATTCGTTTTTTTTTGGGTCCTAGAAGCGATCTTTACATGCCTACTCCTAGTTTGAATGTTTTCAAGATACAGACCCAAACTTGCTCAAAATCGATATTTTAGGTGTCCAAAAGTCGATATGTGCATGCATCTTCAGTACCCGTTTATATCTCAAATTCAGGCTCAAAACACCCGAAAATTCGATATTTTGGGGTCCCAGAAGCGATCTCTACATGCCTACTAAGTACTAGAATGTTTTCAAAATATAGGCTCAAAACATTCTAAAAATCGATATTATAAGTGTCCAAAGTCGATATGTGCATGTACCTTTTGTACCCGTTTAAATCTCAAATTCAACCTCAAAACACCCGAAAATTCGGTATTTTTGGGTCCTAGAAGCGATATGTACATGCCTACTCCTAATTAGAATGTTTTCAAGATACAGACGTAATACATGCTCAAAATCGGTATTTTGGGTGCCCAAAAGTCGATATGTGCATACATCTTCAGTTCCCGTTTATATCTCAAATTCAGTCTCAAAACAACCGAAAATTCGATATTTTTGGGTCCCAGAAGCGATCTGTACATGCCTACTCTGTGTTAGAGTATTTTCAAAATAGAGGCCCAAAACATACTGAAAATCGATCTTTTAGGTGCCCAAAAGTCGATATGTGAATGCATCTTCAGTACCCGTATATATCTCAAATTCAGGCTCAAAACCTCCGAAAATTCGATATTTTGGGGTCCCAGAAGCGATCTGTACATGCCTACTCCTGGTTAGAATGTTTTCAAGATACAGACCCAAAACATGCTCAAAATCGATATTTTAGGTGCCCAAAAGTCGATATGTGCATGGATCATCAGTACCCGTTTATATCTCAAATTCAGGCTCAAAACACTGGAAAATTCGATATTTTGGGGTCCCAGAGGCGATCTGTACATGCCTACTCCGTGTTAGAGTATTTTCAAAATACAGGCAGAAAACATGCTGAAAATCAATATTTTAGGTGCCCAAAGTAAATATGTGCTTGCATCTTCTGTACCCGTTTATATCTCAAATTCAGGCTCGAAACACCCTAAAATTCGATATTTTGGGTTCCCAGAAACGATCTGTACTCAGTGCTAGAATATTTTCAAAATATAGGCCCAAAACATGCTAAAATCGATATTTTAGGTGCCCAAAGTCGATATCTCAAACTCAGGCCCAAAACACCCGAAAATTCGATATTTTGGGGTCCCAGAAGCGATCTGTACATGCCTACTCCGTGTTAGAGTATTTTTTAAAATACAGGCCCAAAACATACTGAAAATCGATCTTTTAGGTGCCCAAAAGTCGATATGTGCATTCATCTTCTGTACCCGTTTATATCTCAAATTCAGGCTCCAAACACCCTAAAATTCGATATTTTGGGGTCCTTAAAGCAATCTGTACATGCCTACTCAGATACAGGCCCAAAACATGCTGAATATAGATATTTTAGGTGCCCAGAGTCAATATGTGTATGCATCTTCTGCACCCGTTTATATCCCAAGTTCAACCTCAAAACACCCGAAAATTCGATGTTTTGGGGTCCCAGAAGCAATCTGTACATGCCTACTCATTGCTAGAATGTTTTCAAAATATAGTTCCAAAACATGCAGAAAATCGATATTTTAAGTGCACCGAGTCGATATCTCAAATTCAGGCCCAAAACATTCGAAAATTCGATATTTTGGGGTCCCAGAAGCGATCTGTACATGGCTACTCCGTGTTAGAATATTTTCAAAATACAGGCCCAAAACATGTTAAAAATTGATCTTTTAGGTGCCCAAAAGTCGATATGTGCATGCATCTTCTGTACCCGTTTATATCTCAAATTTAGGCTCCAAACACCCGAAAATTCTATATTTTTGGGTCCCAGAAGCAATCTGTACATGCCTACTCAGTGCTAGAATGTTTTCAAAACATTGGCTGAAAACATGCCAAAAATCGATATTTTAAGTTTCCAAAGTCGATAATATTGTGCATGTACCTTCTGTACCCGTTTATATCTCAAATTCAGGCTCAAAACACCCGAAAATTAGGTATTTTTGGGTCCTAGAAGCGATCTGTACATGCCTACTCCTGGTTAGAATGTTTTTAAGATACAGACCCAAAACATGCTCAAAATCGATATTTTAGGTGCCCAAAAGTCGATATGTGCATGCATCTTCTGTACCCGTTTATATCTCAAATTCAGGCTCCAAACACCCGAAAATTCTATATTTTTGGGTCCCAGAAGCGATCTGTACATGCCTACTCAGTGCTAGTATGTTTTCAAAACATTGGCTGAAAACATGCCAAAAATCGATATTTTAAGTTTCCAAAGTCGATAATATTGTGCATGTACCTTCTGTACCCGTTTATATCTCAAATTCAGGCTCAAAACACCCGAAAATTAGGTATTTTTGGGTCCTAGAAGCGATCTGTACATGCCTACTCCTGGTTAGAATGTTTTTAAGATACAGACCCAAAACATGCTCAAAATCGATATTTTAGGTGCCCAAAAGTCGATATGTGCATGCATCTTCTGTACCCGTTTATATCTCAAATTCAGGCTCCAAACACCCGAAAATTCTATATTTTTGGGTCCCAGAAGCGATCTGTACATGCCTACTCAGTGCTAGTATGTTTTCAAAACATTGGCTGAAAACATGCCAAAAATCGATATTTTAAGTTTCCAAAGTCGATAATATTGTGCATGCATCTTCTGTACCCGTTTATATCTCAAATTCAGGCTCCAAACACCCGAAAATTCGACATTATGGGGTCGCACAAGCGATCTGTAAATGCCTACTCAGATACAGGCCCAAAACACGCTGAAAATCGAAATTTTAGGTGCCCAAAGTCAATATGTGTATGCATCTTCTGCACTCGTTTATATCCCAAATTCAACCTCAAAACACCCGAAAAATTGGTATTTTTGGGTCCTAGAAGCGATCTGTACATGCCTACTCCTAGTTAGAATGTTTTCAAAATACAGGCCCAAAACATGCTGAAAATCGATATTATAGGTGCCCAAAGTCAATATGTGTATGCATCTTCTGCACCCGTTTATATCCGAAATTCAACCTCAAAACACCCGAAAATTGGATATTTTGGGGTCCCAGAAGCAATCTGTACATGGCTACTCCGTGGTAGAGTATTTTCAAAATAGAGGCCCAAAACATACTGAAAATCGATCTTTAAGGTGCCCAAAAGTCGATATGTGAATGCATCTTCAGTACCCGTATATATCTCAAATTCAGGCTCAAAACCTCCGAAAATTCGATATTTTGGGGTCCCAGAAGCGATCTGTACATGCCTACTCCTGGTTAGAATGTTTTCAAGATACAGACCCAAAACATGCTCAAAATCGATATTTTAGGTGCCCAAAAGTCGATATGTGCATGGATCATCAGTACCCGTTTATATCTCAAATTCAGGCTCGAAACACCCTAAAATTCGATATTTTGGGGTCCCAGAAACGATCTGTACTCAGTGCTAGAATATTTTCAAAATATAGGCCCAAAACATGCTAAAATCGATATTTTAGGTGCCCAAAGTCAATATCTCAAACTCAGGCCCAAAACACCCGAAAATTCGATATTTTGGGGTCCCAGAAGCGATCTGTACATGCCTACTCCGTGTTAGAGTATTTTTTAAAATACAGGCCCAAAACATACTGAAAATCGATCTTTTTGGTGCCCAAAAGTCGATATGTGCATTCATCTTCTGTACCCGTTTATATCTCAAATTCAGGCTCCAAACACCCTAAAATTCGATATTTTGGGGTCCTTAAAGCAATCTGTACATGCCTACTCAGATACAGGCCCAAAACATGCTGAAAATAGATATTTTAGGTGCCCAGAGTCAATATGTGTATGCATCTTCTGCACCCGTTTATATCCCAAGTTCAACCTCAAAACACCCGAAAATTCGATGTGTTGGGGTCCCAGAAGCAATCTGTTCATGCCTACTCATTGCTAGAATGTTTTCAAAATATAGTTCCAAAACATGCTAAAAATCGATATTTTAAGTGCACCGAGTCGATATCTCAAATTCAGGCCCAAAACATTCGAAAATTCGATATTTTGGGGTCCCAGAAGCGATCTGTACATGGCTACTCCGTGTTAGAGTATTTTCAAAATACAGGCCCAAAACATGTTAAAAATTGATCTTTTAGGTGCCCAAAAGTCGATATGTGCATGCATCTTCTGTACCCGTTTATATCTCAAATTCAGGCTCCAAACACCCGAAAATTCTATATTTTTGGGTCCCAGAAGCAATCTGTACATGCCTACTCAGTGCTAGAATGTTTTCAAAACATTGGCTGAAAACATGCCAAAAATCGATATTTTAAGTTTCCAATGTCGATAATATTGTGCATGTACCTTCTGTACCCGTTTATATCTCAAATTTAGGCTCAAAACACCCGAAAATTAGGTATTTTTGGGTCCTAGAAGCGATCTGTACATGCCTACTCCTGGTTAGAATGTTTTTAAGAAACAGACCCAAAACATGCTCAAAATCGATATTTTAGGTGCCCAAAAGTCGATATGTGCATGCATCTTCTGTACCCGTTTATATCTCAAATTCAGGCTCAATACACCCGAAAATTCTATATTTTTGGGTCCCAGAAGCGATGTGTACATGCCTACTCAGTGCTAGAATATTTTCAAAATATAGTCCCAAAACATGCTAAAAATCGATATTTTAGGTGCCCAACGTCGATATCTCAAAATCAGGCCCAAAACACCCGAAAATTCGATATTTTGTGGTCCCAGAAGCGATTTGAGCATACCTACTCCGTGTTAGAGTATTTTTAAAATACAAGCCCAAAACATACTGAAAATCGATCTTTTAGGTGCCCAAAAGTCGATATGTGCATGCATCTTCTGTATCCGTTTATATCTCAAATTCAGGCTCCAAAAACCCGAAAATTCGATATTTTAGGGTCCCAGAAGCGATCTGTTCATGCATACACCGTGTTAGAGTATTTTCAATATACAGGCCCAAAACATGCTGAAAATCGATATTTTAGGTGCCCAAAGTCAATATGTGCATGCCTCTTCTGTACCCGTTTTTTCCACAAACTCTGGCTCAATACACCCGAAAATTTGATATTTTGATGTCCCAGAAGCGATCTGTACATGCCTACTCAGTGCTAGAATATTTTCAAAATATAGTCCCAAAACATGCTAAAAATCGATATTTTAGGTGCCCAGTGTCGATATCTCAAATTCAGGCCCAAAACACCGTAAAATTCGATATTTTGGGGTTCTAGAAGCGATCTGTACATGCCTACTCCGTGTTAGAGCATTTTCAAAATACAGGCCCAAAACATACTGAAAATCGATCATTTATGTGCCCAAAAGTCGATATGTGCATGCATCTTCTGTACCCGTTTATATCTCAAATTCAGGCTCCAAACACCCGAAAATTCGACATTATGGGGTCGCACAAGCGATCTGTACATGCCTACTCAGATACAGGCCCAAAACACACTGAAAATCGAAATTTTAGGTGCCCAAAGTCAATATGTGTATGCATTCTCTGCACCCGTTTATATCCCAAATTCAACCTCAAAATACCCGAAAAATCGGTATTTTTGGGTCCTATAAGCAATCTGTACATGCCTACTCCTAGTTAGAATGTTTTCAAATTCCAGGCCCAAAACATGCTGAAAATCGATATTATAGGTGCCCAAAGTCAATATGTGTATGCATCTTCTGCACCCGTTTATATCTCAAATTCAACCTCAAAACACCTGAAAATTCAATATTTTTGGGTCCCAGAAGCTAACTGTACATGCCTACTCAGCGCTAGATTATTTTCAAACTATAGGCCCAAAACATGCTAAAAATCGATATTTTAGGGGCCCAAAGTCGATATATCAAATTCAGACCCAAAACACCCGTAAATTCGATATTTTGGGGCCCCAGAAGCGATCTGTACGCAGTGCTAGAGTATTTTTAAAAATACAGGCCCAAAACATACTAAAAATCGATCTTTTAGGTGCCCAAAAGTCGATATGTGCATACATCTTCAGTACCCGTTTATATCTCAAATTCAGTCTCAAAACAACCGAAAAATCGATATTTTTGGGTCCCAGAAGCGATCTGTACATGCCTACTCTGTGTCAGAGTATTTTCAAAATACAGGCCCACAACATGCTGAAAATCGATATTTTAGGTGACCAAAGTCAATATGTGCATGCATCTTCTGTACCTGTTTATATCTCAAATTCAGGCTCCAAACACCCGAAAATTCGATATTTTGGGGTCCCAGAAGCAATCTGTACATGAATAATCATTGCTAGAATGTTTTCAAAATATAGTTCCAAAACATGCTAAAAATCGATATTTTAGGTGCCCACTGTCGATATCTCAAATTCAGGCCCAAAACACCCGAAAATTCGATATTTTGGGGTTCCAGAAGCGATCTGTACATGCCTACTCCGTGTTAGAGCATTTTCAAAATACAGGCCCAAAACATACTGAAAATCGATCATTTATGTGCCCAAAAGTCGATATGTGCATGCATCTTTTGTACAGGTTTATATCTCAAATTCAGGCTCCAAACACCCTAAAATTCGATATTTTGGGGTCCTTAATTAAAGCAATCTGTACATGCCTACTCAGATACAGGCCCAAAACATGCTGAAAATAGATATTTTAGGTGCCCAGAGTCAATATGTGTATGCATCATCTGCACCCGTTTGTATCCCAAGTTCAACCTCAAAACAGACGAAAATTCGATATTTTGGGGTCCCAGATGAGATCTGTACATGCCTACTCTGTGTTAGAATATTTTAAAAATACAGGCCCAAAACATGTTAAAAATTGATCTTTTAGGTGCCCAAAAGTCGATATGTGCATGCATCTTCTGTACCCGTTTATATCTCAAATTCAGGCTCCAAACACCCGAAAATTCGATATTTTCGGGTTCCAGAAGTGATCTGTACATGCCTACTCAGTGCTAAAATGTTTTCAAAACATAGGCTGAAAACATGGCAAAAATCGATATTTTAAGTTTCCAAAGTCGATATGTGCATGTACCTTCTGTATCCGTTTATATCTCAAATTCAAGCTCAAAACACCCAAAAATTCGGTATTTTTGGGTCCTAGAAGCGATCTGTACATGCCTACTCCTGGTTAGAATGTTTTCAAGATACAGACCCAAAATATGCTCAAAATCGATATTTTAGGTGCCCAAAAGTCGATATGTGCATGCATCATCAGTACCCGTTTATATATCAAATTCAGGCTCAAAACACCCGAAAATTCGATATTTTGGAGTCCCAGAAGCGATCTGTACATGCCTACTCCGTGTTAGAGTATTTTCAAAATACAGGCCCAAAACATGCAGAAAATAAATATTTTAGGTGCCCAAAGTCAATATGTACATGCATCTTCTGCACCCGTTTATATCACAAATTCAGGCTCAATACACCCGAAAATTTGATATTTTGATGTCCCAGAAGCGATCTGTACATGCCTACTCAGTGCTAGAATATTTTCAAAATATAGTCCATAAACATGCTAGAAATCGATATTTTAGGTGCCCAAAGTCGATATCTCAAATTCAGGCCCAAAACACCCGAAAATTCGATATTTTGGGGTTCCAGAAGCGATCTGTAAATGCCTACTCCGTGTTAGAGCATTTTCAAAATACAGGCCCAAAACATACTGAAAATCGATCATTTATGTGCCCAAAAGTCGATAAGTGCATGCATCTTTTGTACCCGTTTATATCTCAAATTCAGGCTCCAAATACTCTAAAATTCGATATTTTGGGGTCGTTAATTAAAGCAATCTGTACATGCCTACTCAGATACAGGCCCAAAACACGCTGAAAATCGAAATTTTAGGTGCCCAAAGTCAATATGTGTATGCATCTTCTGCACCCGTTTATATCCCAAATTCAACCTCAAAACACCCGAATAATCGGTATTTTTGGGTCCTAGAAGCGATCTGTACATGCCTACTCCTAGTTAGAATGTTTTCAAAATACAGGCCCAAAACATGCTGAAAATCGATATTATAGGTGCACTAAGTCAATATGTGTATGAATCTTCTGCACCCGTTTATATCCCAAATTCAACCTCAAAACACCCGAAAATTCGATATTTTTGGGTCCCAGAAGCAATCTGTACGTGCCTACTCATTGCTAGAATGTTTTCAAAATATAGTTCCAAAACATACTAAAAATCGATATTTTAAGTTTCCAAAGTCGATATGTGAATGTACCTTCTGTACCCGTTTATATCTCAAATTCAGGCTCAAAACACCCGAAAATTCGGTATTTTTGGGTCCTAGTAGCGATCTGTACATGCCTACTCCTGGTTAGAATGTTTTCAAGATACAGACCCAAAACATGCTCAAAATCGATCATTTATGTGCCCAAAAGTCGATATGTGCATGCATCATCAGTACCCGTTTATATCACAAATTCAGGCTCAATACACCCGAAAATTTGATATTTTGATGTCCCAGAAGCGATCTGTACATGCCTACTCAGTGCTAAAATATTTTCAAAATTTAGTCCCAAAACATGCTAAAAATCGATATTTTAGATGCCCAACGTCGATATCTCAAAATCAGGCCCAAAACACCCGAAAATTCGATATTTTGTGGTCCCAGAAGCGATTTGAGCATACCTACTCCGTGTTAGAGTATTTTTAAAATACAAGCCCAAAACATACTGAAAATCGATCTTTTAGGTGCCCAAAAGTCGATATGTGCATGCATCATCTGTACCCGTTTATATCTCAAATTCAGGCTCCAAAAACCCGAAAATTCGATATTTTTGGGTCCCAAAAGCGATCTGTTCATGCATACACCGTGTTAGAGTATTTTCAATATACAGGCCGAAAACAAGCTGAAAATCGATATTTTAGGTGCCCAAAGTCAATATGTGCATGCATCTTCTGTACCCGTTTATATCACAAATTCAGGCTCAATACACCCGAAAATTTGATATTTTGAGGTCCCAGAAGCGATCTGTACATGCCTACTCAGTGCTAGAATATTTTCAAAATATAGTCCAAAAACATGCTAAAAATCGATATTTTAGGTGCCCAAAGTCGATATCTCAAATTCAGGCCCAAAACACCCGAAAATTCATTATTTTGGGGTTCCAGAAGCGATCTGTACGTGCTTACTCCGTGTTAGAGCATTTTTAAAACACAGGCCAAAAACATACTGAAAATCGATCGTTTTGTGCCCAAAGTCAATATGTGCATGCATCTTCTGTACACGTATATATCTCAAATTCAGGATCCAAACACCTGAAAATTCGACTTTATGGGGTCCCACAAGCGATCTGTACATGCCTACACAGATACAGGCCCAAAACACGCTGAAAATCGATATTTTAGGTGCCTAAAGTCAATATGTGTATGCATCTTCTGCACCCGTTTATATCCCAAATTCAACCTCCAAACACCCGAAAATTCGATATTTTTGGGTCCCAGAAGCTATCTGTACATGCCTACTCAGTGCTAGAATGCTTTCAAAATATAGGCTCAAAACAGGCTAAAACTCGATATTTTAAGTTTCCAAAGTCGATATGTGCATACATCTTCTGTACCCGTTTATATCTCAAATTCAGGCTCAAAACACCCGAAAATTCGGTATGTTTGGGTCCTAGAAGCGATCTGTACATGCCTACTCCGTGTTAGAGTATTTTCAAAATACAGGCCCAAAACATGCTGAAAATCGATATTTTAGGTGCCCAAAGTCAATATGTTCTTGCATCTTCTGTATTTGTTTATATCTCAAATTCAGGCTTAAAACCCCCAAAACTTCGATATTTTGAAGTCCTAGAAGCGATCTGTGCATGCCTACTCAGTGCTAGAATATTTTCAAAATATAGTCCCAAAACATGCTAAAAAATCGATATTTTAGGTGCCCAAAGTCGATATCTCAAATTCAGACCCAAAACACCCGAAAATTCGATATTTTGGGGTCCCAGAAGCGATCTGTACATGCCTACTCCTGGTTAGAATGTTTTCAAGATACAGACCCAAAACATACTCAAAATCGATATTTTAAGTGCCGAAAAGTCGATATGTCCATGGATCATCAGAACCCGTTTATATCTCAAATTCAGGCTCAAAACACTCGAAAATTCGATATTTTTGGGTCCCAGAAGCGATCTGTACATGCCTACTCCGTGTTAGAGTATTTTCAAAATACAGGCAGAAAACAAGCTGAAAATAAATATTTTAGGTGCCCAAAGTCAATATCTGCATGCATCTTCTGTACCCGTTTATATCTCAAATTCAGGCTCGAAACACCCGAAAATTCGATATTTTGGGGTCCCAAAAACGATCTGTAGTCAGCGCTAGAATATTTTCAAAATATAGGTACAAAACATGCTAAAATCGATATTTTAGGTGCCCAAAGTCGATATCTAAAATTCAGGCCCAAAACACCCGAAAATTCGATATTTTGGGGTCCCAGAAACGATCTGTACTCAGTGCTAGAGTATTTTTAAAAATACAGGCCCAAAACATACTGAAAATCGATCTTTTAGGTGCCCAAAAGTCGATATGTGCATTTATCTTCTGTACCCGTTTATATCTCAAATTCAGGCTCCAAACACCCTAAAATTCGATATTTTGGGGTCCTTAATTAAAGCAATCTGTACATGCCTACTCAGATACATGCCCAAAACATGCTGAAAATAGATATTTTAGGTGCTCAGAGTCAATATGTGTATGCATCTTCTGCACCCGTTTGTATCCCAAGTTCAACCTCAAAACAGACGAAAATTCGATATTTTGGGGTCCCAGAAAGGATCTGTACATGACTACTCTGTGATAGAGTATTTTCAAAATACAGGCCCAAAACATGTTAAAAATTGATCTTTTAGGTGCCCAAAAGTCGATATGTGCATGCATCTTCTGTACCCGTTTATATCTCAAATTCAGGCTCCAAACACATGAAAATTCGATATTTTGGGGTTCCAGAAGCGATCTGTACATGCCTACTCAGTGCTAAAATGTTTTCAAAACATAGGCTGAAAACATGGCAAAAATCAATATTTTAAGTTTCCAAAGTCGATATGTGCATGTACCTTCTGTACCCGTTTATATCTCAAATTCAGGCTCAAAACACCCGAAAATTCGGTATTTTTGGATCCTAGAAGCGATCTGTACATGCCTACTCCTGGTTAGAATGTTTTCAAGATACAGACCCAAAATATGCTCAAAATCGATATTTTAGGTGCCCAAAAGTCGATATGTGCATGCATCATCAGTACCCGTTTATATCACAAATTCAGGCTCAGAACACCCGAAAATTCGATATTTTAGGGTCCCAGAAGCGATCTGTACATGCCTACTCCGGGTTAGAGTATTTTCAAAATACAGGCCCAAAACATGCTGAAAATCGATATTTTAGGTGCCCAAAGTCAATATGTGCATGCCTCTTCTGTACCCGTTTTTATCACAAACTCAGGCTCAATACACCCGAAAATTTGATATTTTGATGTCCCAGAAGCGATCTTTACATGCCTACTCAGTGCTAGAATATTTTCAAAATATAGTCCAAAAACATGCTAGAAATCGATATTTTAGGTGCCCACAGTCGATATCTCAAATTCAGGCCCAAAACACCCGAAAATTCGATATTTTGGGGTTCCAGAAGCGATCTGTACATGCCTACTCCGTGTTAGAGCATTTTCAAAATACAGGCCCAAAACATACTGAAAATCGATCATTTATGTGCCCAAAAGTCGATATGTGCATGCATCTTTTGTACCCGTTTATATCTCAAATTCAGGCTTCAAACACCCTAAAATTCGATATTTTGGGGTCCTTAATTAAAGCAATCTGTACATGCCTACTCAGATACAGGCATAAAACATGATGAAAATAGATATTTTAGGTGACCAGAGTCAATATGTGTATGCATCTTCTGCACCCGTTTGTATCCCAAGTTCAACCTCAAAACAGACGAAAATTCGATATTTTGGGGTCCCAGAAGCAATCTGTACATGCCTACTCTGTGTTAGAATATTTTCAAAATACAGGCCCAAAACATTTTAAAAATTGATCTTTTAGGTGCCCAAAAGTCGATATGTGCATGCATCTTCTGTACCCGTTTATATCTCAAATTTAGGCTCCAAACACCCGAAAATTCGATATTTTGGGGTTCCAGAAGTGATCTGTACAAGCCTACTCAGTGCTAAAATGTTTACAAAACATAGGCTGAAAACATGGCAAAAATCGATATTTTAAATTTCCAAAGTCGATATGTGCATGTACCTTCTGTACCCGTTTATATCTCAAATTCAAGCTCAAAACACCCAAAAATTCGGTATTTTTGGGTCCTAGAAGCGATCTGTACATGCCTACTCCTGGTTAGAATGTTTTCAAGATACAGACCCAAAATATGCTCAAAATCGATATTTTAGGTGCCCAAAAGTCGATATGTGCATGCATCATCAGTACCCGTTTATATCTCAAATTCAGGCTCAAAACACCCGAAAATTCGATATTTTGGAGTCCCAGAAGCGATCTGTACATGCCTACTCCGTTTTAGAGTATTTTCAAAATACAGGCCCAAAACATGCAGAAAATAAATATTTTAGGTGCCCAAAGTCAATATGTACATGCATCTTCTGTACCCGTTTATATCACAAATTCAGGCTCAATACACCCGAAAATTTGATATTTTGATGTCCCAGAAGCGATCTGTACATGCCTACTCAGTGCTAGAATATTTTCAAAATATAGTCCAAAAACATGCTAAAAATCGATATTTTAGGTGCCCAAAGTCGATATCTCAAATGCAGGCCCAAAACACCCGAAAATTCGATATTTTGGGGTTCCAGAAGCGATCTGTACATGCCTACTCCGTGTTAGAGCATTTTCAAAATACAGGCCCAAAACATACTGAAAATCGATCAATTATGTGCCCAAAAGTCGATAAGTGCATGCATCTTCTGTACCCGTTTATATCTCAAATTCAGGCTCCAAACACCCTAAAATTCGATATTTTGGGGTCCTTAATTAAAGCAATCTGTACATGCCTACTCAGATACAGGCCCAAAATACGCTGGAAATCGAAATTTTAGGTGCCCAAAGTCAATATGTGTATGCATCTTCTGCACCCGTTTATATCCCAAATTCAACCTCAAAACACCCGAAAAATCGGTATTTTTGGGTCCTCGAAGCGATCTGTACATGCCTACTCCTAGTTAGAATGTTTTCAAAATACAGGCCCAAAACATGCTGAAAATCGATATTATAGGTGCCCAAAGTCAATATGTGTATGAATCTTCTGCACCCGTTTATATCCCAAATTCAACCTCAAAACACCCGAAAATTCGATATTTTTGGGTCCCAGAAGCGATTTGTACATGCCTACTCAGCGCTAGATTATTTTCAAACTATAGGCCCAAAACATGCTAAAAATCGATATTTAAAGTGCACAAAGTCGATATCTCAAATTCAGGCTCCAAACACCCGAAAATTTGATATTTTGGGGTCCCAGAAGTGATCTGTACATGCCTACTCCTGGTTAGAATGTTTTCAAAATACAGGCCCAAAACATGATGAAAATAAATATTTTAGGTGCCCAAAGTCAATATGTGCATGCATCTTCTGTACCCGTTTATATCTCAAATTCAGGCTCGAAACACCCGAAAATTCGATATTTTGGGGTCCTAGAAATGATCTGTACTCAGTGCTAGAATATTTTCAAAATATAGGCCCAAAACATGCTAAAATCGATATTTTAGGTGCCCAAAGTCGATATCTCAAATTCAGGCCCAAAACACCCGAAAATTCGATATTTTGGGGTCCCAGAAGCGATCTGTACATGCTTACTCCGTGTTAGAGTATTTTTAAAAATACAGGCCCAAAACATACTGAAAATCGATCTTTTAGGTGCCCAAAAGTCGATATGTGCATTCATCTTCTGTACCCGTTTATATCTCAAATTCAGGCTCCAAACACACTAAAATTTGATATTTTGGGGTCCTTAATTAAAGCAATCTGTACATGCCTACTCAGATATAGGCCCAAAACATGCTGAAAATAGATATTTTAGGTGCCCAGAGTCAATATGTGTATGCATCTTCTGCACCCGTTTATATCCCAAGTTCAACCTCAAAACACCCGAAAATTCGATATTTTGGGGTCCCAGAAGCAACCTGTACGTGCTTACTCATTGCTAGAATGTTTTCAAAATATAGTTCCAAAACATGCTAAAAATCGATATTTTAAGTGCACAAAGTCGATATCTCAAATTCAGGCCCAAAACATTCGAAAATTCGATATTTTGGGGTCCCAGAAGCGATCTGTACATGGCTACTCCGTGGTAGAGTGTTTTTAAAATATAGGCCCAAAACATACTGAAAATCGATCTTTTAGGTGCCCAAAAGTCGATATGTGCATGCATCTTCTGTACCCGTTTATATCTCAAATTCAGGCTCCAAACACCCGAAAATTCGATATTTTTGGGTTCCAGAAGCGATCTGTACTTGCCTACTCAGTGCTAAAATGTTTTCAAAACATAGGCTGAAAACATGCCAAAAATCGATATTTTAAGTTTCCAAAGTCGATATGTGAATGTACCTTCTGTACCCGTTTATATCTCAAATTCAGGCTCAAAACACCCGAAAATTCGGTATTTTTGGGTCCTAGTAGCGATCTGTACATGCCTACTCCTGGTTAGAATGTTTTCAAGATACAGACCCAAAACATGCTCAAAATCGATATTTTAGGTGCCCCAAAGTCAATATGTGCATGCATCTTCTGTACCCGTTTATATCTCAAATTCAGCCTCAAAACACCCGAAAAATCGATATTTTGAGGTCCCAGAAGCGATCTGTACATGCCTACTTCGTGTTAGAGTATTTTCAAAATACTGGCCCAAAACATGTTAAAAATTGATCTTTTAGGTGCCCAAAAGTCGATATGTGCATGCATCTTCTGTACCCGTTTATATCTCAAATTCAGGCTCCAAACACCCGAAAATTCGATATTTTTGGGTTCCAGAAGCGATCTGTACTTGCCTAGTCAGTGCTAAAATGTTTTCAAAACATAGGCAGAAAACATGCCAAAAATCGATATTTTAAGTTTCCAAAGTCGATATGTGAATGTACCTTCTGTACCCGTTTATATCTCAAATTCAGGCTCAAAACACCCGAAAATTCGGTATTTTTGGGTCCTAGTAGCGATCTGTACATGCCTACTCCTGGTTAGAATGTTTTCAAGATATAGACCCAAAACATGCTCAAAATCGATATTTTAGGTGCCCCAAAGTCGATATGTTCATGCATCTTCAGTACCCGTTTATATCCCAAATTCAGGCTCAAAACACCCCAAAATTCGATATTTTGGGGTCCCAGAAGCGATCTGTACATGACTACTCCGTGTTAGAGTATTTTCAAAATACAGGCCCAAAACATAATGAAAATCGATCTTTTAGGTGCCCAAAAGTCGATATGTGCATGCATCTTCTGTACCCGTTTATATTCCAAATTCAACCTCAAAACACCCGAAAATTCGATATTTTTGGGTCTCAGAAGCGATCTGTACATGCCTACTCTGTTCTAGAATGTTTTCAAAATACAGGCCCAAAACATGCTGAAAATCGATATTTTAGGTGCCCAAAGTCAATATGTTCTTGCATCTTCTGTATCCGTTTATATCTCAAATTCAGGCTTAAAACACCCGAAACTTCGATATTTTGAAGTCCTAGAAGCGATCTGTGCATGCCTAGTCAGTGCTAGAATATTTTCAAAATATAGTCACAAAACATGCTAAAAAATCGATATTTTAGGTGCCCAAAGTCGATATCTCAAATTCAGACCCAAAACACCCGAAAATTCGATATTATTGGGTCCCAGAAGCGATCTGTACATGCCTAGTCAGTGCTAGAATGTTTTCAAAATATAGGCTCAAAACATGGTAAAACTCGATATTTTAAGTTTCCAAAGTCGATATGTGCATGCATCTTCCGTAACCGTTTATATCTCAATTTTAGGGTCAAAGCACCCGAAAATTCGATATTTTTGGGTCCTAGAAGCGATCTGTACATGCCTACTCCTAGTTAGAATGTTTTTAAGATACAGACCCAAAACATGCTCAAAATCGGTATTTTTGGTGCCCGAAAGTCGATATGTGAATGCATCTTCTGTACCCGTTTATATCTCAAATTCAGGCTACAAACTCCCGAAAATTCGATACTTTGGGGTCCTACAAGCGATCTTTACATGCCTACTCCTAGTTGGAATGTTTTCAAGATACAGACCCAAAACATGCTAAAAAATCGATATTTTAGGTGCCCCAAAGTCGATATGTTCATGCATCTTCAGTACCCGTTTATGTCCCTAATTCAGGCTCAAAACACCCCAAAATTCGATATTTTGGGGTCCCAGAAGCGATCTGTACATGACTACTCCGTGTTAGAGTATTTTCAAAATACAGGCCCAAAACATAATGAAAATCGATCATTTAGGTGCCCAAAAGTCGATATGTGCATGCATCTTCTGTACCCGTTTATAATCCAAATTCAGGCTCAAAACACCCGAAAATTCGATATTTTTGGGTCTCAGAAGCGATCTGTACATGCCTACTCTGTGCTAGAATGTTTTCAAAATATAGGCCGAAAACATGCTAAAAATCGACATTTTAAGTGTCCAAAGACGATATGTGCATGCATCTTCTGTACCCGTTTATATCTCAAATTCAGGCTCAAAACACCCGAAAATTCGTTTTTTTTTGGGTCCTAGAAGCGATCTGTACATGCCTACTCCTAGTTTGAATGTTTTCAAGATACAGACCCAAACTTGCTCAAAATCGATATTTTAGGTGTCCAAAAGTCGATATGTGCATGCATCTTCAGTACCCGTTTATATCTCAAATTCAGGCTCAAAACACCCGAAAATTCGATAGTTTGGGGTCCCAGAAGCGATCTGTACATGCCTACTCAGTGCTAGAATGTTTTCAAAATATAGGCTCAAAACATTCTAAAAATCGATATTATAAGTGTCCAAAGTCGATATGTGCATGTACCTTTTGTACCCGTTTAAATCTCAAATTCAACCTCAAAACACCCGAAAATTCGGTATTTTTGGGTCCTAGAAGCGATCTGTCCATGCCTACTCAGTGCTAGAATGTTTTCAAAACATTGGCTGAAAACATGCCAAAAATCGATATTTTAAGTTTCCAAAGTAAATATGTGCATGTGCATTCTGTACCCGTTTATATCTCAAATTCAGGCTCAAAACACCCGAAAATTCGGTATTTTTGGGTCCTAGAAGCGATCTGTACATGCCTACTCCTGGTTAGAATGTTTTCAAGATACAGACCCAAAACATGCTCAAAATCGATCTTTTAGGTGCCCAAAAGTCGATATTTGCTTGCATCTTCTGTACCCGTTTATATCTCAAATTCAAGCTACAAACACCCGAAAATTCGATATTTTGGGGTCCCAGAAGTGATCTGTACATGCCTATTAAGATACAGGCCCAAAACATGCTAAAAAACGATATATTAGGTCCTTAAATTCAATATGTGTATGCATCTTCTGCAACCTTTTATATCACAAATTCAACCTCAAAACACCGGAAAATTCGATATTTTTGGGTCCCAGAAGCGATCTGTACATGCCTACTCCTAGTTAGAATGTTTTCAAGATACAGACCCAAAAGATGCTCAAAATCGATATTTTAGGTGCCCAAAAGTCGATATGTGCATGCATCTTCAGTACCCGTTTATATTCCAAATTCAGGGTTAAAACTTCCGAAAATTCGATATTTTGAGGTCCCAGAAGTAATCTGCACATGCCTACTCCGTGTTAGAGTATTTCAAAATACAGGCCCAAAACATGCTAAAAATCGATATTTTAGGTGCCGAAAGTCAATATGTGTATGTATCTTCTGCACCCGTTTATATCACAAATTCAACCTCAGAACACCCGAAAATTCGATATTTTTGGGTCCCAGAAGCGATCTGTACATGCCTACTCAGTGCTAGAATATTTTCAAAATATAATCCCAAAACATGCTAAAAATCGATATTTTTGGTGCCCAAAGTCGATATCTCAAATTCAGGCCCAAAACACCCGAAATATCGATATTTTGGGGTCTCAGAAGCGATCTGCACATGAATATTCAGATACAGGCCCAAAGCATGCTGAAAATCGATATATTAGGTGCCCAAAGTCAATATGTGTATGCATCTTCTGCAACCGTTTATATCACAAATTCAACCTCAGAACACCTGAAAATTCGATATTTTTGGGTCCCAGAAGCGATCTGTACATGCCTACTCAGTGCTAGAATGTTTTCAAAATATAGGCTAAAAATCGATATTTTAAGTGTCCAATGTCGATATGTGCATGAATCTTCTGTACCCGTTTATATCTCAAATTCGGGATCAAAACACCCGAAAATTCGGAATTTTTGGGTCCTAGAAGCAATCTGTACATGCCTACTCCTAGTTAGAATGTTTTCAAGATACAGACCAATACATGCTCAAAATCGATATCTTAGGTGCCCAAAAGTCGATATGTGCATGCTTCTTCAGTACCTGTTTTTATCTCAAATTCAGGGTTAAAACACCCGAAAATTCGATATTTTGGGGTCATAGAAGCGATCTGTACATGCCTATTCCGTGTTAGAGTATTTTCAAAATACAGGCCCAAAACATGCTGAAAATCGATATTTTAGGTGCCCAAAGTAAATATGTACATGCATCTTCTCTACCCGTTTATTTCTCAAATACAACTTCAAAACACACGAAAATTCGATTTTTTGGGGTCCCAGAAGCGATCTGTACGGCACTCAGTGCTAGAATTTTTTCAAAATATAGGCTCAAAACATGCTAAAAATCGATATTTTAAGTGTCCAAAGTCGATATGTGCATGCATCTTCTGTACCTGTATATTTCTCAAATTCAGGCTCAAAGCACCCGAAAATTCGGTATTTTGGGGGTCCTACAAGCAATCTGTACATGCCTACTCCTAGTTCGAATGTTTTCAAGATACAAACCCAAAACTTGCTCAAAAACGATATTTTAGGTGTCCAAAAGTCGATATGTGCATGCATCTTCAGTACCCGTTTTTATCTCAAATTCAGGGTTAAAACACCCGAAAATTCGATATTTTTGGGTCCCAGAAGCGATCTGTACATGCCTACTCAGTGCTAGAATATTTTCAAAATATAATCCCAAAACATGCTAAAAATCGATATTTTTGGTGCCCAACGTCGATATCTCAAATTCACGCCCAAAACGCCCGAAATATCGATATTTTGGGGTCTCAGAAGCGATCTGTACATGAATATTCAGATACAGGCCCAAAGCATGCTGAAAATCGATATATTAGGTGCCCAAAGTCAATATGTGTATGCATCTTCTGCAACCGCTTATATCACAAATTCAACCTCAGAACACCTGAAAATTCGATATTTTTGGGTCCCAGAAGCGATCTGTACATGCCTACTCCTAGTTAGAATGTTTTCAAGATACAGACCCAAAACATGCTCAAAATCGATATTTTAGGTGCCCAAAAGTCGATATGTGCATGCATCTTCAGTACCCGTTTATATTCCAAATTCAGGGTTAAAACTTCCGAAAATTCGATATTTTGAGGTCCCAGAAGTAATCTGCACATGCCTACTCCGTGTTAGAGTATTTCAAAATACAGGCCCAAAACATGCTAAAAATCGATATTTTAGGTGCCGAAAGTCAATATGTGTATGTATCTTCTGCACCCGTTTATATCACAAATTCAACCTCAGAACACCCGAAAATTCGATATTTTTGGGTCCCAGAAGCGATCTGTACATGCCTACTCAGTGCTAGAATATTTTCAAAATATAATCCCAAAACATGCTAAAAATCGATATTTTTGGTGCCCAAAGTCGATATCTCAAATTCAGGCCCAAAACACCCGAAATATCGATATTTTGGGGTCTCAGAAGCGATCTGCACATGAATATTCAGATACAGGCCCAAAGCATGCTGAAAATCGATATATTAGGTGCCCAAAGTCAATATGTGTATGCATCTTCTGCAACCGTTTATATCACAAATTCAACCTCAGAACACCTGAAAATTCGATATTTTTGGGTCCCAGAAGCGATCTGTACATGCCTACTCAGTGCTAGAATGTTTTCAAAATATAGGCTAAAAATCGATATTTTAAGTGTCCAATGTCGATATGTGCATGAATCTTCTGTACCCGTTTATATCTCAAATTCGGGATCAAAACACCCGAAAATTCGGAATTTTTGGTTCCTAGAAGCAATCTGTACATGCCTACTCCTAGTTAGAATGTTTTCAAGATACAGACCAATACATGCTCAAAATCGATATCTTAGGTGCCCAAAAGTCGATATGTGCATGCTTCTTCAGTACCTGTTTTTATCTCAAATTCAGGGTTAAAACACCCGAAAATTCGATATTTTGGGGTCATAGAAGCGATCTGTACATGCCTATTCCGTGTTAGAGTATTTTCAAAATACAGGCCCAAAACATGCTGAAAATCGATATTTTAGGTGCCCAAAGTAAATATGTACATGCATCTTCTCTACCCGTTTATTTCTCAAATACAACTTCAAAACACACGAAAATTCGATTTTTTGGGGTCCCAGAAGCGATCTGTACGGCACTCAGTGCTAGAATTTTTTCAAAATATAGGCTCAAAACATGCTAAAAATCGATATTTTAAGTGTCCAAAGTCGATATGTGCATGCATCTTCTGTACCTGTATATTTCTCAAATTCAGGCTCAAAGCACCCGAAAATTCGGTATTTTGGGGGTCCTACAAGCAATCTGTACATGCCTACTCCTAGTTCGAATGTTTTCAAGATACAAACCCAAAACTTGCTCAAAAACGATATTTTAGGTGTCCAAAAGTCGATATGTGCATGCATCTTCAGTACCCGTTTTTATCTCAAATTCAGGGTTAAAACACCCGAAAATTCGATATTTTTGGGTCCCAGAAGCGATCTGTACATGCCTACTCAGTGCTAGAATATTTTCAAAATATAATCCCAAAACATGCTAAAAATCGATATTTTTGGTGCCCAACGTCGATATCTCAAATTCACGCCCAAAATGCCCGACATATCGATATTTTGGGGTCTCAGAAGCGATCTGTACATGAATATTCAGATACAGGCCCAAAGCATGCTGAAAATCGATATATTAGGTGCCCAAAGTCAATATGTGTATGCATCTTCTGCAACCGCTTATATCACAAATTCAACCTCAGAACACCTGAAAATTCGATATTTTTGGGTCCCAGAAGCGATCTGTACATGCCTACTCAGTGCTAGAATGTTTTCAAAATATAGGCTCAAAACATGCTAAAAATCGATATTTTAAGTGTCCAAAGTCGATATGTGCATGCATCTTCTATACCCGTTTATATCTCAAATTCGGGATCAAAATCCCCGAAAATTCGGTATTTTGGATTCCCAGAAGAGATCTGTAGATGCCTACTCCAAGTTAGAATGTTTTCAAGATACAGACCTAAAACATGCTCAAAATCGATATTTTAGGTGCCCAAAAGTCGATATGTGCATACATCTACAGTACCCGTTTATATCTCAAATTCAGGGTTAAAACACCCGATAATTCGATATTTTGGGGTCCCAGAAGCGATCTGTACATGCCTACTCTGTGTTAGAGTATTTTCAAAATACAGGCCCAAAACATACTGAAAATCGATATTTTAGGTGCCCAAAGTCAATATGTGAATGCCTCTTCTCTACCCGTTTATATCTCAAATTCAACCTCAAAACACAAGAAAATTCGGTATTTTTGGGTCCTAGAAGCGATCTGTACATGCCTACTCCTAGTTCGAATGTTTTCAAGATACAAACCCAAAACTTGCTCAAAATCGATATTTTAGGTGTCCAAAAGTCGATATGTGCATGCATCTTCAGTACCCGTTTTTATCTCAAATTCAGGGTTAAAACACCCGAAAATTCGATATTTTGGGGTCCCTGAAGCGATCTGTACATGCCTACTCAGTGCTAGAATTTTTTCAAGATATAGGCTCAAAACATGCTAAAAATCGATATTTTAAGTGTCCAAAGTCGATATGTGCATGCATCTTCTGTACCTGTATATTTCTCAAATTCAGGCTCAAAACACCCGAAAATTCGGTATTTTTGTGGTCCAACAAGCAATCTGTACATGCCTACTCCTAGTTCGAATGTTTTCAAGATACAAACCCAAAACTTGCTCAAAATCGATATTTTAGGTGTCAAAAAGTCGATATGTGCATTCATCTTCAGTACCCGTTTATATCTCAAATTCAGGCTCAAAACACCCGAAAATTCGATATATTGGGGTCCCAGAAGTAATCTGCACATGCCTACTCCGTGTTAGAGTATTTCAAAATACAGGCCCAAAACATGCTAAAAATCGATATTTTTGGTGCCCAAAGTCAATATGTGTATGTATCTTCTGCACCCGTTTATATCACAAATTCAACCTCAGAACACCCGAAAATTCGATATTTTTGGGTCCCAGAAGCGATCTGTACATGCCTACTCAGTGTTAGAATATTTTCAAAATATAATCCCAAAACATGCTCAAAATCGATATTTTTGGTGCCCAAAGTCGATATCTCAAATTCAGGCCCAAAACACCCGAAATATCGATATTTTGGGGTCTCAGAAGCGATCTGTACATGAGTATTCAGATACAGGCCCAAAGCATGCTGAAAATCGATATATTAGGTGCCCAAAGTCAATATGTGTATGCATCTTCTGCAACCGCTTATATCACAAATTCAACCTCAGAACACCTGGAAATTCGATATTTTTTGGTCCCAGAAGCGATCTGTACATGCCTACTCAGTGCTAGAATGTTTTTAAAATATAGGCTCAAAACATGCAAAAAATCGATATTTTAAGTGTCCAAAGTCGATATGTGCATGCATCTTCTGTACCCGTTTATATCTCAAATTCGGGATCAAAACACCCGAAATTTCGGTATTTTTGGTTCCCAGAAGAGATCTGTAGATGCCTACTCCTAGTTAGAATGTTTTCAAGATACAGACCTAAAACATGCTCAAAATCGATATTTTATGTGCCCAAAAGTCGATATGTGCATATATCTACAGTACCCGTTTATATCTCAAAATCAGGGTTAAAACACTCGATAATTCAATATTTTGGGGTCCCAGAAGCGATCTGTACATGCCTACTCCGTGTTAGAGTATTTTCAAAATACAGGCCCAAAACATGCTGAAAATCGATATTTTAGGTGCCCAAAGTCAATATGTGCATGCCACTTCTCTACCCGTTTATATCTCAAATTCAACCTCAAAACACAAGAAAATTCGGTATTTTTGGGTCCTAGAAGCGATCTGTACATGCCTACTCCTAGTTTGAATGTTTTTAAGATACAAACCGAAAACTTGCTCAAAATCGATATTTTAGTTGTCCAAAAGTCGATATGTGCATGCATCTTCATTTACCCGTTTTTATCTCAAATTCAGGGTTAAAACACCCGAAAATTCGATATTTTGCGGTCCCTGAAGCGGTCTGTACATGCCTACTCAGTGCTAGAATTCTTTCAAAATATAGGCTCAAAACATGCTAAAAATCGATATTTTAAGTGTCCAAAGTCGATATGTGCATGCATCTTCTGTACCCGTTTATATCCCAAATTCAACCTCAAAACACCCGAAAATACGATATTTTGGGGTCCCAGAAGTAATCTGCACATGCCTACTCCGTGTTAGAGTATTTCAAAATACAGGCCCAAAACATGCTAAAAATCGATATTTTAGGTGCCCAAAGTCAATATGTGTATGTATCTTCTGCACCCGTTTATATCACAAATTCAACCTCAGAACTCCCGAAAATTCGTTATTTTTGGGTCCCAGAAGCGATCTGTACATGCGTACTCTGTGCTAGAATGTTTTCAAAATATAGGCTCAAAACATGCTAAAAATCGATATTTTAAGTGTCCAAAGTCGATATGTGCATGCATCTTCTGTACCCGTTTATATCCCAAATTCAACCTCAAAACACCCGAAAATTCGATATTTTTGGGTCCCAGAAGCGATCTGTTCATGCCTACTCCTAGTTAGAATGTTTTCAAGATACAGACCCAAAACATGCTCAAAATTGATCTTTTAGGTGCCCAAAAGTCGATATGTGCATGCATCTTCAGTACCCGTATATATCTCAAATTCAGGCTCAAAACACCCGAAAATTCGATATTTTGGGGTCCCAGAAGCGATCTGTACATGCCTACTCTGTGTTAGAGTATTTTCAAATTACAGGCCCAAAACATGCTGAAAATAAATATTTTAGGTGCCCAAAGTCAATATGTGGATGCATCTTCTGTACCCGTTTATATCTCAAATTCAGGCTCGAAACACCCGAAAATTCGATATATTGGGGTCCTAGAAACGATCTGTACTCAGTGCTAGAATATTTTCAAAATATAGGCCCAAAACATGCTAAAATCGATATCTTAGGTGACCAAAGTCGATATCTCAAATTCCGGCCCAAAACACCCGAAAATTCGATATTTTGGGGTCCAAGAATCAATCTGTACATGCCTACTCAGATACAGCGCCAAAACAAGCTGAAAATCGATATTTTAGGTGCCCAGAGTCAATATGTGTATGCATCTTCTGCACCCGTTTAAATCCCAAGTTCAACCTCAAAACACCCGAAAATTCGATATTTTGGGGTCCCAGAAGCAATCTGTACATGCCAACTCAGTGCTAGAATGTTTTCAAAATATAGTTCCAAAACATGCTAAAATCGATATTTTAAGTGCACAAAGTCGATATCTCAAATTCAGGCCCAAAACATTCGAAAATTCGATATTTTGGGGTCCCAGAAGCGATCTGTACATGGCTACTCCGTGGTAGAGTATTTTCAAAAGAGAGGCCCAAAACATACTGAAAATCGATCTTTTAGGTGCCCAAAAGTCGATATGTGCATGCATCTTCAGTACCCGTATATATCTCAAATTCAGGCTCAAAACACCCGAAAATTCGATATTTTGGGGTCCCAGAAGCGATCTGTACATGCCTACTCTGTGTTAGTGTATTTTCAAATTACAGGCCCAAAACATGCTGAAAATAAATATTTAGGTGCCCAAAGTCAATATGTGGATGCATCTTCTGTACCCGTTTATATCTCAAATTCAGGCTCGAAACACCCGAAAATTCGATATATTGGGGTCCCAGAAACGATCTGTACTCAGTGCTAGAATATTTTTAAAATATAGGCCCAAAACATGCTAAAATCGATATTTTAGGTGCCCAAAGTCGATATCTCAAATTCAGGCCCAAAACACCCGAAAATTCGATATTTTGGGGTCCCAGAAGCAATCTGTACAGGCCTACTCAGTGCTAGAATGTTTTCAAAATATAGTTCCAAAACATGCTAAAAATCGATATTTTAAGTGCACAAAGTCGATATCTCAAATTCAGGCCCAAAACATTCGAAAATTCGATATTTTGGTGTCCCAGAAGCAATCTGTACATGGCTACTCCGTGGTAGAGTATTTTCAAAATAGAGGCCCAAAACATGTTAAAAATTGATCTTTTAGGTGCCCAAAAGTCGATATGTGCATGCATCATCAGTACCCGTTTATATCTCAAATTCAGGCTCAAAACACCCGAAAATTCGATATTTTGGGGTCCCAGAAGCGATCTGTACATGCCTACTCCGTGTTAGAGTATTTTCAAAATACAGGCCCAAAACATGCAGAAAATAAATATATTAGGTGTCTAATGTCAATATGTGCATGTATCTTCTGTTCCCGGTTATATCACAAATTCAGGCTCAATACACCCGAAAATTCGATATTATGGGGTGTCAGAAGCGATCTGTACATGCCTACTCAGTGCTAGAATATTTTCAAAATATAGACCCAATACATGCTAAAAATCGATATTTTTGGTGCCCAAAGTCGATATCTCAAATTCAGGCCCAAAACACCAGAAAATTCGATATTTTGGGGTCCCAGAGGCGATCTGTACATGCCTACTCAGTGTTAGAATATTTTCAAAATATAGGCCAAAAACATACTGAAAATCGATCTTTTATGTGCCCAAAAGTCGATATGTGCATGCATCATCAGTACCCGTTTATATCTCAAATTCAGGCTCAAAACACCCGAAAAATCGATATTTTGGGGTCCCAGAAGCGATCTGTACATGCCTACTCCGTGTTAGAGTATTTTCAAAATACAGGCCCAAAACATGCAGAAAATCAATATTTTAGGTGCCGAAAGTCAATATGTGCATGCAACTTCTGTACCCGTTTATATCACAAATTCAGGCTCAATACACCCGAAAATTTGATATTTTGATGTCCCAGAAGCGATCTGTACATGCCTACTCAGTGCTAGAATATTTTCAAAATATAGTCCCAAAACATGCTAAAAATCGATATTTTAGGTGGCCAACGTCGATATCTCAAAATCAGGCCCAAAACACCCGAAAATTCGATATTTTGTGGTCCCATAAGCGATTTGAACATACCTACTCCGTGTTAGAGTATTTTTAAAATACAAGCCCAAAACATACTGAAAATCGATCTTTTAGGTGCCCAAAAGTCGATATGTGCATGCATCTTCTGTACCTGTTTATATCTCAAATTCAGGCTCCCAAAACCCGAAAATTCGATATTTTTGGGCCCCAGAAGCGATCTGTTCATGCATACACCGTGTTAGAGTATTTTCAATATACAGGCCCAAAACATGCTGAAAATCGATATTTTATGTGTCCAAAGTCAATATGTGAATGCATCTTCTGTACCCGTTTATATCTCAAATTCAGGCTCGAAACACCCGAAAACTCGATATTTTCGGGTCCCAGAAACGATCTGTACTCAGTGCAAGAATATTTTTAAAATATAGACCTAAAACATGCTAAAATCGATATTTTAGGTGCCCCAAGTCGATATCTGAAATTCAAGCCCAAACCACCCGAAAATTCGATATTTTGGGGTCCCAGAAGCGATCTGTACATGATTACTTCGTGTTAGAGTATTTTTAAAAATACAAGCCCAAAACATACTGAAAATCGATCTTTTAGGTGCCCAAAAGTCGATATGTGCATTCATCTTCTGTACCCGTTTATATCTCAAATTCAGGCGCCAAACACCCTAAAATTCGATATTTTGGGGTCCTTAAAGCAATCTGTACATGCCTACTCATTGCTAGAATGTTTTCAAAATATAGTTCCAAAACATGCTAAAAATCGATATTTTAAGTGCACAAAGTCGATATCTCAAATTCAGGCCCAAAACATTCGAAAATTCGATATTTTGGGGTCCATGAAGCGATCTGTACATGGCTACTCCGTGGTAGAGTATTTTCAAAATAAAGGCCCAAAATATACTGAAAATCGATCTTTTAGGTGCCCAAAGTCAATATGTGCATGCATCTTCTGTACCCGTTTATATCTCAAATTCAGCCTCAAAACACCCGAAAAATCGATATTTTGAGGTCCCAGAAGCGATCTGTACATGCCTACTCCGTGTTAGAGTTTTTTCAAAATACTGGCCCAAAACATACTGAAAATCGATATTTTAGGCGTCTAAAGTCAATATGTGCATGCATCTTCTGTACCCGTTTATATCTCAAATTCAGGCTCGAAACACCCGAAAAATCGATATTTTCGGGTCCCAGAAACGATCTGTACGCAGTGCTAGAATATTTTCAAAATATAGGCCAAAAACATGCTAAAATCAATATTTTAGGTGCCCAAAGTCGATATCTCAAATTCAGGCGCAAAACACCCGAAAATTCGATATTTTGGGGTCCTAGAAGCGATCTGTACATGGCTACTCCGTGGTAGAGTATTTTCAAAATAGAGGCCCAAAACATGCAGAAAATCAATATTTTAGGTGCCCAAAGTCAATATGTGCATGCATCTTCTGTACCCGGTTATATCACAAATTCAGGCTCAATACACCCGAAAATTCGATATTATGGGGTCTCAGAAGCGATCTGTACATGCCTACTCAGTGCTAGAATATTTTTAAAATATAGACCCAATACATGCTAAAAATCGATATTTTTGGTGCCCAAAGTCGATATCTCAAATTCAGGCCCAAAACACCAGAAAATTCGATATTTTGGGGTCCCAGAGGCGGTCTGTACATGCCTACTCAGTGTTAGAATATTTTCAAAATATAGGCCCAAAACATACTGAAAATCGATCTTTTATGTGCCCAAAAGTCGATATGTGCATGCATCTTCTGTACCCGTTTATATCTCAAATTCAGGCTTCAAACACCCGAAAATTCGATATTTTTGGGTCCTAGAAGCGATCTGTCCATGCCTACTCAGTGCTAGAATGTTTTCAAAACATTGGCTGAAAACATGCCAAAAATCGATATTTTAAGTTTCCAAAGTAAATATGTGCATGTGCATTCTGTACCCGTTTATATCTCAAATTCAGGCTCAAAACACCCGAAAATTCGGTATTTTTGGGTCCTAGAAGCGATCTGTACATGCCTACTCCTGGTTAGAATGTTTTCAAGATACAGACCCAAAACATGCTCAAAATCGATATTTTAGGTGCCCAAAAGTCGATATGTGCATGAATCATCAGTACCCGTTTATATCTCAAATTCAGGCTCAATACACCCGAAAATTCGATATTTTGGGGTCCCTGAAGCGATCTGTACATGCCTACTCCGTGTTAGAATATTTTCAAAATATAGGCCCAAAACAAACTGAAAATCGATCTTTTATGTGCCCAAAAGTCGATATGTGCATGCATCTTCTGTACCCGTTTATATCACAAATTCAGGCTCCAAACACCCGAAAATTTGATATTTTTGGGTCCCTGAAGCGATCTGTACATGCCTACTCAGTGCTAGAATATTTTCAAAATATAGTCCCAAAACATGCTAATAATCGATATTTTAGGTGCCCAACGTCGATATCTCAAAATCAGGCCTAAAACACCCGAAAATTCGATATTTTGTGGTCCCAGAAGCGATTTGAGCATCCCTACTCCGTGTTAGAGTATTTTTAAAATACAAGCCCAAAACATACTGGAAATCGATCTTTTAGGTGTCCAAAAGTCGATATGTGCATGCATCTTCTGTACCCGTTTATATCTCAAATTGAGGCTCCAAAAACCCGAAAATTCGATTTTTTAGGGTCCCAGAAGCGATCTGTTCATGCATACAACGTGTTAGAGTATTTTCAATATACAGGCCCAAAACATGCTGAAAATCGATATTTTAGGCGTCTAAAGTCAATATGTGCATGCATCTTCTGTACCCGTTTATATCTCAAATTCAGGCTCCAAACACCCGAAAATTCGATATTTTGGGGTCCCAGAAGCGATCTGTACATGCCAACTCCTGGTTAGAATGTTTTCAAGATACAGAATTAAAACATGCTCAAAATCGATATTTTAGGTACCCAAAAGTCGATATGTGCATGGATCATCAGTACCCGTTTATATCTCAAATTCAGGCTCAAAACACTCGAAAATTCGATATTTTGGGATCCCAGAAGCGATCTGTACATGCCTACTCCGTGTTAGAGTATTTTCAAAATACAGGCAGAAAACATTCTGAAAATAAATATTTTAGGTGCCCAAAGTCAATATGTGCATGCATCTTCTGTACCCGTTTATATCTCAAATTCAGGCTCGAAACACCCGAAAAATCAATATTTTCGGGTCCCAGAAACGATCTGTACTCAGTGCTAGAATATTTTCAAAATATAGGCCCAAAACATGCTAAAATCAATATTTTAGGTGCCCAAAGTCGATATCTCAAATTCAGGCGCAAAACACCCGAAAATTCGATATTTTGGGGTCCCAGAAGCGATCTGTACATGCCTACTTCGTGTTAGAGTATTTTTAAAAATACAAGCCCAAAACATACTGAAAATCGATCTTTTAGGTGCCCAAAAGTCGATATGTGCATTCATCTTTTGTACCCGTTTATATCTCAAATTCAGGCTCCAAACACCCTAAAATTCGATATTTTGGGGTCCTTAAAGCAATCTGTACATGCCTACTCAGATACAAGCCCAAAACATGCTGAAAATAGATATTTTAGGTGCCCAGAGTCAATATGTGTATGCATCTTCTGCACCCGTTTATATCCCAAGTTCAACCTCAAAACACCCGAAAATTCGATATTTTGGGGTCCCAGAAGCAATCTGTACATGCCTACTCATTGCTAGAATGTTTTCAAAATATAGTTCCAGAACATGCTACAAATCGATATTTTAAGTGCACAAAGTCAATATCTCAAATTCAGGCCCAAAACATTCGAAAATTCGATATCTTGGGGTCCCAGAAGCGATCTGTACATGGCTACTCCGTGGTAGAGTATTTTCAAAATAGAGGCCCAAAACATACTGAAAATCGATCTTTTAGGTGACCAAAGTCAATATGTGCATGCATCTTCTGTACCCGTTTATATCTCTAATTCAGCCTCAAAACACCCGAAAAATTGATATTTTGAGGTCCCAGAAGCGATCTGTACATGCCTACTCCGTGTTAGAGTATTTTCAAAATACAGGCCCAAAACATGTTAAAAATTGATCTTTTAGGTGCCCAAAATTCGATATGTGCATGCATCATCAGTACCCGTTTATATCTCAAATTCAGGCTCAAAACACCCGAAAATTCGATATTTTGGGGTCCCAGAAGCGATCTGTACATGCCTACTCCGTGTTAGAGTATTTTCAAAATAAATCCCCAAAACATGCAGAAAATCAATATTTTAGGTGCCCAAAGTCAATATGTGGATGCATCTTCTGTACCCGGTTATATCACAAATTCAGGCTCAATACACCCGAAAAATCGATATTATGGGGTCTCAGAAGCGATCTGTACATGCCTACTCAGTGCTAGAATATTTTCAAAATATAGACCCAATACATGCTAAAAATCGATATTTTAGGTGCCCAAAGTCGATATCTGAAATTCAGGCCCAAAACACCAGAAAATTCGATATTTTGAGGTCCTAGAAGCGATCTGTACATGCCTACTCAGTGTTAGAATATTTTCAAAATATAGGCCCAAAACAAACTGAAAATCGATCTTTTATGTGCCCAAAAGTCGATATGTGCATGCATCTTCTGTACCCGTTTATATCTCAAATTCAGGCTCCAAACACCCTAAAATTTGATATTTTTGGGTCCCAGAAGCGATCTGTACATGCCTACTCAGTGCTAGAATATTTTCAAAATATAGTCCCAAAACATGCTACAAATCGATATTTTAGGTGCCCAACGTCGATATCTCAAAATCAGGCCCAAAACACCCGAAAATTCGATATATTGTGGTCCCAGAAGCGATTTGAGCATACCTACTCCGTGTTAGAGTATTTTTAAAATACAAGCCCAAAACATACTGAAAATCGATCTTTTAGGTGACCAAAAGTCGATATGTGCATGCATCTTCTGTACCCGTTTATATCTCAAATTCAGGCTCCCAAAACCCGGAATTTCGATATTTTAGGGTCCCAGAAGCGATATGTTCATGCATAGACATTGGGTAAGAGTATTTTCAATATACAGGCCCAAAACATGCTGAAAATCGATATTTTAGGTGTCCAAAGTCAATATGTGCATGCATCTTCTGTACCCGTTTTTATCACAAATTCAGGCTCAATACACCCGAAAATTTGATATTTTGAGGTCCCAGAAGCGATCTGTACATGCCTACTCAGTGCTAGAATATTTTCAAAATATAGTCCAAAAACATGCTAAAAATCGATATTTTAGGTGCCCAAAGTCGATATCTCAAATTCAGGCCCAAAACACCCGAAAATTCGATATTTTGCAGTTTCAGAAGCGATCTGTACATGCCTACTAAGTGTTAGAGCATTTTCAAAATACAGGCCCAAAACATACTGAAAATCAATCGTTTATGTGACCAAAAGTCGATATGTGCATGCATCTTCTGTACCCGTTTATATCTCAAATTCAGGCTCCAAACACCCGAAAACTCGACATTATGGGGTCGCACAAGCGATCTGTACATGCCTACTCAGATACAAGCCCAAAACACGCTGAAAATCGAAATTTTAGGTGCCCAAAGTCAATATGTGGATGCATCTTCTGTACCCGTTTATATTTCAAATTCAGGCTCCAAACACCCGAAAATTCGATATTTTTTGGTCCCAGAAGCGATCTGTACATGCCTACTCAGTGCTAGAATGTTTTCAAAACATTGGCAGAAAACATGCCAAAAATCGATATTTTAAGTATCCAAAGTCGATATGTGCATGTACCTTCTGTACCCGTTTATATCTCAAATTCAGGCTTAAAACACCCGAAAATTCGATTTTTTGGGGTCCCAGAAGCGATCTGTTCATGCATACACCGTCTTAGAGTATTTTCAAAATACATGCCCAAAACATGCAGAAAATCAATATTTTAGGTGCCCAAAGTCAATATGTGCATGCATCTTCTGTACCCGTTTATATCTAAAATTCAGCCTCAAAACACCCGAAAAATCGATATTTTGAGGTCCCAGAAGCGATCTGTACATGCCTACTCCGTGTTAGAGTATTTTCAAAATACAGGCCCAAAACATGTTAAAAATTGATCTTTTAGGTGCCCAAAAGTCGATATGTGCATGCATCTTCTGTACCCGTTTATATCTCAAATTCAGGCTCCAAAAACCCGAAAATTCGATATTTTATTGTCCCAGAAGCGATCTGTTCATGCATACACCGTCTTAGAGTATTTTCAATGTACAGGCCCAAAACATGCTAAAAATCGATATTTTAGGTGCCGAAAGTCAATATCTGCATGCATCTTCTGTATCCGTTTATATCTCAAATTCAGCCTCAAAACACCCGAAAAATCGATATTTTGAGGTCCCAGAAGCGATCTGTACATGCCTACTCCGTGTTAGAGTATTTTCAAAATACAGGCCCAAAACATGTTAAAAATTGATCTTTTAGGTGCCCAAAAGTCGATATGTGCATGCATCTTCTGTACCCGTTTATATCTCAAATTCAGGCTCCAAACACCCGAAAAATCGATATTTTGGGGTCCCAGAAGCGATCTGTACATGCCTACTCCGTGTTAGAGTATTTTCAAAAAACAGGCCCAAAACATGCAGAAAATCAATATTTTAAGTGCCCAATGTCAATATGTGCATGCATCTTCTGTACCCGTTTATATCACAAATTCAGGCTCAATACACCCGAAAATTTGATATTTTGATGTCCCAGAAGTGATCTGTACATGCCTACTCAGTGCTAGAATATTTTCAAAATATAGTCCCAAAACATGCTAAAAATCGATATTTTAGGTGCCCAACGTCGATATCTCAAAATCAGGCCCAAAACACCCGAAAATTCGATTTTTTGTGGTCCCAGAAGCGATTTGAGCATACCTACTCCGTGTTAGAGTATTTTTAAAATACAAGCCCAAAACATACTGAAAATCGATCTTTTAGGTGCCCAAAAGTCAATATGTGCATTCATCTTCTTTACCCGTTTATATCTCAAATTCATGCTCCAAAAACCCGAAAATTCGATAATTTAGGGTCCCAGAAGCGATCTGTTCATGCATACACCGTGTTAGAGTATTTTCAATGTACAGGCCCAAAACATGCTGAAAATCGATATTTTAGGTGCCCAAAGTCAATATGTGCATGCATCTTCTGTACCCTTTTATATCTCAAATTCAACCTCAAAACACCCGAAAAATCGATATTTTGAGGTCCTAGAAGCGATCTGTACATGCCTACTCCGTGTTAGAGTATTTTCAAAATACAGGCCCAAAACATGCAGAAAATCAATATTTTAGGTGCCCAAAGTCAATATGTGCATGCATCTTCTGTTCCCGTTTATATCACAAATTCAGGCTCAATACACCCGAGAATTTGATATTTTGAGGTCCCAGAAGCGATCTGTACATGCCTACTCAGTGATAGAATATTTTAAAAAAATAGTCCAAAAACATGCTAAAAATCGATCTTTTAGGTGCCCAAAGTCGATATCTCAAATTCAGGCCCAAAACGCCCGCAGATTCGATATTTTGGGGTTCCAGAAGCGATTTGAGCATACCTACTCCGTGTTAGAGTGTTTTTAAAATACAAGCCCAAAACATACTGAAAATCGATCTTTTAGGTGCCCAAAAGTCGATATGTGCATTCATCTTCTTTTCCCGTTTATATCTCAAATTCAGTATCCAAAAACCCGAAAATTCGATATTTTAGGGTCCCAGAAGCGATCTGTTCATGCATACACCGTGTTAGAGTATTTTCAATATACAGGCCTAAAACATGCTGAAAATCGATATTTTAGGTGCCCAAAGTCAATATGTGCATGCATCTTCTGTACCCGTTTATATCACAAATTCAGGCTCAGTACACCAGAAAATTTGATATTTTGAGGTCCCAGAAGCGATCTGTACATGCCTACTCATTGCTAGAATATTTTAAAATTATAGTCCAAAAACATGCTAAAAATCGATATTTTAGGTGCCCAAAGTCGATATCTCAAATTCAGGCCCAAAACACCCGCAGATTCGATATTTTGGGGTTCCAGAATCGATCTGTACATGCCTACTCCGTGTTAGAGCATTTTCAAAATACAGGCCCAAAACATACTGAAAATCGATCTTTTAGGTGCCCAAAGTCAATATGTGCATGCATCTTCTGTACCCGTTTATATCTCAAATTCAGCCTCAAAACACCCGAAAAATCGATATTTTGAGGTCCCAGAAGCAATTTGTACATGCCTACTCCGTGTTAGAGTATTTTCAAAATACAGGCCCAAAACATGTTAAAAATTGATCTTTTAGGTGCCCAAAAGTCGATATGTGCATGCATCTTCTGTACCCGTTTATATCTCAAATTCAGGCTCCAAACACCCGAAAATTCGATATTTTTGGGTCCCAGAAGCGATCTGTACATGCCTACTCAGTGCTAGAATGTTTTCAAAAAACTGGCTGAAAACATGCCAAAAATCGATATTTTAAGTTTCCAAAGTCGATATGTGCATGTACCTTCTGTACCCGTTTATATCTCGAATTCAGGCTCAAAACACCCGAAAATTCGGTATTTTTGGGTCCTAGAAGCGATATGTACATGCCTACTCCTGGTTAGAATATTTTTAAGATACAGAAACAAAACATGCTCAAAATCGATATTTTAGGTGCCCAAAAGTCGATATGTGCATGCATCATAAGTACCCGTTTATATCTCAAATTCTGGCTCAAAACACCCGAAAATTCGATATTTTGGGGTCCCAGAAGCGATCTGTACATGCCTACTCCGTGTTAGAGTATTTTAAAAAAACAGGCCCAAAACATGCAGAAAATCAATATTTTAAGTGCCCAATGTCAATATGTGCATGCATCTTCTGTACCCGTTTATATCACAAATTCAGGCTCAATACACCCGAAAATTTGATATTTTGATGTCCCAGAAGTGATCTGTACATGCCTACTCAGTGCTAGAATATTTTCAAAATATAGTCCCAAAACATGCTAAAAATCGATATTTTTAGGTGCCCAACGTCGATATCTCAAAATCAGGCCCAAAACACCCGAAAATTCGATTTTTTGTGGTCCCAGAAGCGATTTGAGCATACCTACTCCGTGTTAGAGTATTTTTAAAATACAAGCCCAAAACATACTGAAAATCGATCTTTTAGGTGCCCAAAAGTCAATATGTGCATTCATCTTCTTTACCCGTTTATATCTCAAATTCATGCTCCAAAAACCCGAAAATTCGATAATTTAGGGTCCCAGAAGCGATCTGTTCATGCATACACCGTGTTAGAGTATTTTCAATGTACAGGCCCAAAACATGCTGAAAATCGATATTTTAGGTGCCCAAAGTCAATATGTGCATGCATCTTCTGTACCCTTTTATATCTCAAATTCAACCTCAAAACACCCGAAAAATCGATATTTTGAGGTCCTAGAAGCGATCTGTACATGCCTACTCCGTGTTAGAGTATTTTCAAAATACAGGCCCAAAACATGCAGAAAATCAATATTTTAGGTGCCCAAAGTCAATATGTGCATGCATCTTCTGTTCCCGTTTATATCACAAATTCAGGCTCAATACACCCGAGAATTTGATATTTTGAGGTCCCAGAAGCGATCTGTACATGCCTACTCAGTGATAGAATATTTTAAAAAAATAGTCCAAAAACATGCTAAAAATCGATATTTTAGGTGCCCAAAGTCGATATCTCAAATTCAGGCCCAAAACGCCCGCAGATTCGATATTTTGGGGTTCCAGAAGCGATTTGAGCATACCTACTCCGTGTTAGAGTGTTTTTAAAATACAAGCCCAAAACATACTGAAAATCGATCTTTTAGGTGCCCAAAAGTCGATATGTGCATTCATCTTCTTTTCCCGTTTATATCTCAAATTCAGTATCCAAAAACCCGAAAATTCGATATTTTAGGGTCCCAGAAGCGATCTGTTCATGCATACACCGTGTTAGAGTATTTTCAATATACAGGCCTAAAACATGCTGAAAATCGATATTTTAGGTGCCCAAAGTCAATATGTGCATGCATCTTCTGTACCCGTTTATATCACAAATTCAGGCTCAGTACACCAGAAAATTTGATATTTTGAGGTCCCAGAAGCGATCTGTACATGCCTACTCATTGCTAGAATATTTTAAAATTATAGTCCAAAAACATGCTAAAAATCGATATTTTAGGTGCCCAAAGTCGATATCTCAAATTCAGGCCCAAAACACCCGCAGATTCGATATTTTGGGGTTCCAGAATCGATCTGTACATGCCTACTCCGTGTTAGAGCATTTTCAAAATACAGGCCCAAAACATACTGAAAATTGATCTTTTAGGTGCCCAAAAGTCGATATGTGCATGCATCTTCTGTACCCGTTTATATCTCAAATTCAGGCTCCAAACACCCGAAAATTCGATATTTTTGGGTCCCAGAAGCGATCTGTACATGCCTACTCAGTGCTAGAATGTTTTCAAAAAACTGGCTGAAAACATGCCAAAAATCGATATTTTAAGTTTCCAAAGTCGATATGTGCATGTACCTTCTGTACCCGTTTATATCTCGAATTCAGGCTCAAAACACCCGAAAATTCGTTATTTTTGGGTCCTAGAAGCGATATGTACATGCCTACTCCTGGTTAGAATATTTTCAAGATACAGAAACAAAACATGCTCAAAATCGATATTTTAGGTGCCCAAAAGTCGATATGTGCATGCATCATAAGTACCCGTTTATATCTCAAATTCTGGCTCAAAACACCCGAAAATTCGATATTTTGGGGTCCCAGAAGCGATCTGTACATGCCTACTCCGTGTTAGAGTATTTTCAAAAAACAGGCCCAAAACATGCAGAAAATCAATATTTTAAGTGCCCAATGTCAATATGTGCATGCATCTTCTGTACCCGTTTATATCACAAATTCAGGCTCAATACACCCGAAAATTTGATATTTTGATGTCCCAGAAGTGATCTGTACATGCCTACTCAGTGCTAGAATATTTTCAAAAAATAGTCCCAAAACATGCTAAAAATCGATATTTTAGGTGCCCAACGTCGATATCTCAAAATCAGGCCCAAAACACCCGAAAATTCGATATTTTGTGGTCCCAGAAGCGATTTGAGCATACCTACTCCGTGTTAGAGTATTTTTAAAATACAAGCCCAAAACATACTGAAAATCGATCTTTTAGGTGCCCAAAAGTCAATATGTGCATTCATCTTCTTTACCCGTTTATATCTCAAATTCATGCTCCAAAAACCCGAAAATTCGATAATTTAGGGTCCCAGAAGCGATCTGTTCATGCATACACCGTGTTAGAGTATTTTCAATGTACAGGCCCAAAACATGCTGAAAATCGATATTTTAGGTGCCCAAAGTCAATATGTGCATGCATCTTCTGTACCCTTTTATATCTCAAATTCAGCCTCAAAACACCCGAAAAATCGATATTTTGAGGTCCTAGAAGCGATCTGTACATGCCTACTCCGTGTTAGAGTATTTTCAAAATACAGGCCCAAAACATGCAGAAAATCAATATTTTAGGTGCCCAAAGTCAATATGTGCATGCATCTTCTGTTCCCGTTTATATCACAAATTCAGGCTCAATACACCCGAGAATTTGATATTTTGAGGTCCCAGAAGCGATCTGTACATGCCTACTCAGTGCTAGAATATTTTAAAAATATAGTCCAAAAACATGCTAAAAATCGATATTTTAGGTGCCCAAAGTCGATATCTCAAATTCAGGCCCAAAACGCCCGCAGATTCGATATTTTGGGGTTTCAGAAGCGATTTGAGCATACCTACTCCGTGTTAGAGTGTTTTTAAAATACAAGCCCAAAACATACTGAAAATCGATCTTTTAGGTGCCCAAAAGTCGATATGTGCATTCATCTTCTTTACCCGTTTATATCTCAAATTCAGTATCCAAAAACCCGAAAATTCGATATTTTAGGGTCCCAGAAGCGATCTGTTCATGCATACACCGTGTTAGAGTATTTTCAATATACAGGCCCAAAACATGCTGAAAATCGATATTTTAGGTGCCCAAAGTCAATATGTGCATGCATCTTCTGTACCCGTTTATATCACAAATTCAGGCTCAATACACCCGAAAATTTGATATTTTGATGTCCCAGAAGTGATCTGTACATGCCTACTCAGTGCTAGAATATTTTCAAAATATAGTCCCAAAACATGCTAAAAATCGATATTTTAGGTGCCCAACGTCGATATCTCAAAATCAGGCCCAAAACACCCGAAAATTCGATATTTTGTGGTCCCAGAAGCGATTTGAGCATACCTACTCCGTGTTAGAGTATTTTTAAAATACAAGCCCAAAACATACTGAAAATCGATCTTTTAGGTGCCCAAAAGTCAATATGTGCATTCATCTTCTTTACCCGTTTATATCTCAAATTCATGCTCCAAAAACCCGAAAATTCGATAATTTAGGGTCCCAGAAGCGATCTGTTCATGCATACACCGTGTTAGAGTATTTTCAATGTACAGGCCCAAAACATGCTGAAAATCGATATTTTAGGTGCCCAAAGTCAATATGTGCATGCATCTTCTGTACCCTTTTATATCTCAAATTCAGCCTCAAAACACCCGAAAAATCGATATTTTGAGGTCCTAGAAGCGATCTGTACATGCCTACTCCGTGTTAGAGTATTTTCAAAATACAGGCCCAAAACATGCAGAAAATCAATATTTTAGGTGCCCAAAGTCAATATGTGCATGCATCTTCTGTTCCCGTTTATATCACAAATTCAGGCCCAAAACATCCGAAAATTCGATATTTAGGGGTTCCAGAATCGATCTGTACATGCCTACTCCGTGTTAGAGCATTTTCAAAATACAGGCCCAAAACATACTGAAAATCGATCTTTTAGGTGCCCAAAGTCAATATGTGCATGCATCTTCTGTACCCGTTTATATCTCAAATTCAGCCTCAAAACACCCGAAAAATCGATATTTTGAGGTCCCAGAAGCAATTTGTACATGCCTACTCCGTGTTAGAGTATTTTCAAAATACAGGCCCAAAACATGTTAAAAATTGATCTTTTAGGTGCCCAAAAGTCGATATGTGCATGCATCTTCTGTACCCGTTTATATCTCAAATTCAGGCTCCAAACACCCGAAAATTCGATATTTTTGGGTCCCAGAAGCGATCTGTACATGCCTACTCAGTGCTAGAATGTTTTCAAAAAACTGGCTGAAAACATGCCAAAAATCGATATTTTAAGTTTCCAAAGTCGATATGTGCATGTACCTTCTGTACCCGTTTATATCTCGAATTCAGGCTCAAAACACCCGAAAATTCGGTATTTTTGGGTCCTAGAAGCGATATGTACATGCCTACTCCTGGTTAGAATATTTTCAAGATACAGAAACAAAACATGCTCAAAATCGATATTTTAGGTGCCCAAAAGTCGATATGTGCATGCATCATAAGTACCCGTTTATATCTCAAATTCTGGCTCAAAACACCCGAAAATTCGATATTTTGGGGTCCCAGAAGCGATCTGTACATGCCTACTCCGTGTTAGAGTATTTTCAAAAAACAGGCCCAAAACATGCAGAAAATCAATATTTTAAGTGCCCAATGTCAATATGTGCATGCATCTTCTGTACCCGTTTATATCACAAATTCAGGCTCAATACACCCGAAAATTTGATATTTTGATGTCCCAGAAGTGATCTGTACATGCCTACTCAGTGCTAGAATATTTTCAAAAAATAGTCCCAAAACATGCTAAAAATCGATATTTTAGGTGCCCAACGTCGATATCTCAAAATCAGGCCCAAAACACCCGAAAATTCGATATTTTGTGGTCCCAGAAGCGATTTGAGCATACCTACTCCGTGTTAGAGTATTTTTAAAATACAAGCCCAAAACATACTGAAAATCGATCTTTTAGGTGCCCAAAAGTCAATATGTGCATTCATCTTCTTTACCCGTTTATATCTCAAATTCATGCTCCAAAAACCCGAAAATTCGATAATTTAGGGTCCCAGAAGCGATCTGTTCATGCATACACCGTGTTAGAGTATTTTCAATGTACAGGCCCAAAACATGCTGAAAATCGATATTTTAGGTGCCCAAAGTCAATATGTGCATGCATCTTCTGTACCCTTTTATATCTCAAATTCAGCCTCAAAACACCCGAAAAATCGATATTTTGAGGTCCTAGAAGCGATCTGTACATGCCTACTCCGTGTTAGAGTATTTTCAAAATACAGGCCCAAAACATGCAGAAAATCAATATTTTAGGTGCCCAAAGTCAATATGTGCATGCATCTTCTGTTCCCGTTTATATCACAAATTCAGGCTCAATACACCCGAGAATTTGATATTTTGAGGTCCCAGAAGCGATCTGTACATGCCTACTCAGTGCTAGAATATTTTAAAAATATAGTCCAAAAACATGCTAAAAATCGATATTTTAGGTGCCCAAAGTCGATATCTCAAATTCAGGCCCAAAACGCCCGCAGATTCGATATTTTGGGGTTTCAGAAGCGATTTGAGCATACCTACTCCGTGTTAGAGTGTTTTTAAAATACAAGCCCAAAACATACTGAAAATCGATCTTTTAGGTGCCCAAAAGTCGATATGTGCATTCATCTTCTTTACCCGTTTATATCTCAAATTCAGTATCCAAAAACCCGAAAATTCGATATTTTAGGGTCCCAGAAGCGATCTGTTCATGCATACACCGTGTTAGAGTATTTTCAATATACAGGCCCAAAACATGCTGAAAATCGATATTTTAGGTGCCCAAAGTCAATATGTGCATGCATCTTCTGTACCCGTTTATATCACAAATTCAGGCTCAATACACCCGAAAATTTGATATTTTGATGTCCCAGAAGTGATCTGTACATGCCTACTCAGTGCTAGAATATTTTCAAAATATAGTCCCAAAACATGCTAAAAATCGATATTTTAGGTGCCCAACGTCGATATCTCAAAATCAGGCCCAAAACACCCGAAAATTCGATATTTTGTGGTCCCAGAAGCGATTTGAGCATACCTACTCCGTGTTAGAGTATTTTTAAAATACAAGCCCAAAACATACTGAAAATCGATCTTTTAGGTGCCCAAAAGTCAATATGTGCATTCATCTTCTTTACCCGTTTATATCTCAAATTCATGCTCCAAAAACCCGAAAATTCGATAATTTAGGGTCCCAGAAGCGATCTGTTCATGCATACACCGTGTTAGAGTATTTTCAATGTACAGGCCCAAAACATGCTGAAAATCGATATTTTAGGTGCCCAAAGTCAATATGTGCATGCATCTTCTGTACCCTTTTATATCTCAAATTCAGCCTCAAAACACCCGAAAAATCGATATTTTGAGGTCCTAGAAGCGATCTGTACATGCCTACTCCGTGTTAGAGTATTTTCAAAATACAGGCCCAAAACATGCAGAAAATCAATATTTTAGGTGCCCAAAGTCAATATGTGCATGCATCTTCTGTTCCCGTTTATATCACAAATTCAGGCCCAAAACATCCGAAAATTCGATATTTAGGGGTTCCAGAATCGATCTGTACATGCCTACTCCGTGTTAGAGCATTTTCAAAATACAGGCCCAAAACTTACTGAAAATCGATCTTTTAGGTGCCCAAAGTCAATATGTGCATGCATCTTCTGTACCCGTTTATATCTCAAATTCAGCCTCAAAACACCCGAAAAATCGATATTTTGAGGTCCCAGAAGCGATTTGTACATGCCTACTCCGTGTTAGAGTATTTTCAAAATACAGGCCCAAAACATGTTAAAAATTGATTTTTTAGGTGCCCAAAAGTCTATATGTGCATGCATCTTCTGTACCCGTTTATATCTCAAATTCAGGCTCCAAACACCCGAAAATTCGATATTTTTGGGTCCCAGAAGCGATCTGTACATGCCTACTCAGTGCTAGAATGTTTTCAAAAAACTGGCTGAAAACATGCCAAAAATCGAAATTTTAAGTTTCCAAAGTCGATATGTGCATGTACCTTCTGTACCCGTTTATATCTCGAATTCAGGCTCAAAACACCCGAAAATTCGGTATTTTTGGGTCCTAGAAGCAATATGTACATGCATACTCCTGGTTAGAATATTTTCAAGATACAGAAACAAAACATGCTCAAAATCGATATTTTAGGTGCCCAAAAGTCGATATGTGCATGCATCATAAGTACCCGTTTATATCTCAAATTCTGGCTCAAAACACCCGAAAATTCGATATTTTGGGGTCCCAGAAGCGATCTGTACATGCCTACTCCGTGTTAGAGTATTTTCATAAAACAGGCCCAAAACATGCAGAAAATCAATATTTTAAGTGCCCAATGTCAATATGTGCATGCATCTTCTGTACCCGTTTATATCACAAATTCAGGCTCAATACACCCGAAAATTTGATATTTTGATGTCCCAGAAGTGATCTGTACATGCCTACTCAGTGCTAGAATATTTTCAAAATATAGTCCCAAAACATGCTAAAAATCTATATTTTAGGTGCCCAACGTCGATATCTCAAAATCAGGCCCAAAACACCCGAAAAATCGATATTTTGTGGTCCCAGAAGCGATTTGAGCATACCTACTCCGTGTTAGAGTATTTTTAAAATACAAGCCCAAAACATACTGAAAATCGATCTTTTAGGTGCCCAAAAGTCAATATGTGCATTCATCTTCTTTACCCGTTTATATCTCAAATTCATGCTCCAAAAACCCGAAAATTCGATAATTTAGGGTCCCAGAAGCGATCTGTTCATGCATAAACCGTGTTAGAGTATTTTCAATGTACAGGCCCAAAACATGCTGAAAATCGATATTTTAGGTGCCCAAAGTCAATATGTGCATGCATCTTCTGTACCCTTTTATATCTCAAATTCAGCCTCAAAACACCCAAAAAATCGATATTTTGAGGTCCTAGAAGCGATCTGTACATGCCTACTCCGTGTTAGAGTATTTTCAAAATACAGGCCCAAAACATGCAGAAAATCAATATTTTAGGTGCCCAAAGTCAATATGTGCATGCATCTTCTGTTCCCGTTTATATCACAAATTCAGGCTCAATACACCCGAGAATTTGATATTTTGAGGTCCCAGAAGTGATCTGTACATGCCTACTCAGTGCTAGAATATTTTAAAAATATAGTCCAAAAACATGCTAAAAATCGATATTTTAGGTGCCCAAAGTCGATATCTCAAATTCAGGCCCAAAACGCCCGCAGATTCGATATTTTGGGGTTCCAGAAGCGATTTGAGCATACCTACTCCGTGTTAGAGTGTTTTTAAAATACAAGCCCAAAACATACTGAAAATCGATCTTTTAGGTGCCCAAAAGTCGATATGTGCATTCATCTTCTTTACCCGTTTATATCTCAAATTCAGTATCCAAAAACCCGAAAATTCGATATTTTAGGGTCCCAGAAGCGATCTGTTCATGCATACACCGTGTTAGAGTATTTTCAATATACAGGCCCAAAACATGCTGAAAATCGATATTTTAGGTGCCCAAAGTCAATATGTGCATGCATCTTCTGTACCCGTTTATATCACAAATTCAGGCTCAATACACCCGAAAATTTGATATTTTGATGTCCCAGAAGTGATCTGTACATGCCTACTCAGTGCTAGAATATTTTCAAAATATAGTCCCAAAACATGCTAAAAATCGATATTTTAGGTGCCCAACGTCGATATCTCAAAATCAGGCCCAAAACACCCGAAAATTCGATATTTTGTGGTCCCAGAAGCGATTTGAGCATACCTACTCCGTGTTAGAGTATTTTTAAAATACAAGCCCAAAACATACTGAAAATCGATCTTTTAGGTGCCCAAAAGTCAATATGTGCATTCATCTTCTTTACCCGTTTATATCTCAAATTCATGCTCCAAAAACCCGAAAATTCGATAATTTAGGGTCCCAGAAGCGATCTGTTCATGCATACACCGTGTTAGAGTATTTTCAATGTACAGGCCCAAAACATGCTGAAAATCGATATTTTAGGTGCCCAAAGTCAATATGTGCATGCATCTTCTGTACCCTTTTATATCTCAAATTCAGCCTCAAAACACCCGAAAAATCGATATTTTGAGGTCCTAGAAGCGATCTGTACATGCCTACTCCGTGTTAGAGTATTTTCAAAATACAGGCCCAAAACATGCAGAAAATCAATATTTTAGGTGCCCAAAGTCAATATGTGCATGCATCTTCTGTTCCCGTTTATATCACAAATTCAGGCTCAATACACCCGAGAATTTGATATTTTGAGGTCCCAGAAGCGATCTGTACATGCCTACTCAGTGCTGGAATATTTTAAAAATATAGTCCAAAAACATGCTAAAAATCGATATTTTAGGTGCCCAAAGTCGATATCTCAAATTCAGGCCCAAAACGCCCGCAGATTCGATATTTTGGGGTTCCAGAAGCGATTTGAGCATACCTACTCCGTGTTAGAGTGTTTTTAAAATACAAGCCCAAAACATACTGAAAATCGATCTTTTAGGTGCCCAAAAGTCGATATGTGCATTCATCTTCTTTACCCGTTTATATCTCAAATTCAGTATCCAAAAACCCGAAAATTCGATATTTTAGGGTCCCAGAAGCGATCTGTTCATGCATACACCGTGTTAGAGTATTTTCAATATACAGGCCCAAAACATGCTGAAAATCGATATTTTAGGTGCCCAAAGTCAATATGTGCATGCATCTTCTGTACCCGTTTTTATCACAAATTCAGGCTCAGTACACCTGAAAATTTGATATTTTGAGGTCCCAGAAGCGATCTGTACATGCCAACTCATTGCTAGAATATTTTAAAATTATAGTCCAAAAACATGCTAAAATCGATATTTTAGGTGCCCAAAGTCGATATCTCAAATTCAGGCCCAAAACACCCGCAGATTCGATATTTTGGGGTTCCAGAATCGATCTGTACATGCCTACTCCGTGTTAGAGCATTTTCAAAATACAGGCCCAAAACATACTGAAAATCGATCTTTTAGGTGCCCAAAGTCAATATGTGCATGCATCTTCTGTACCCGTTTATATCTCAAATTCAGCCTCAAAACACCAGAAAAATCGATATTTTGAGGTCCCAGAAGTGATCTGTACATGCCTACTCAGTGCTAGAATATTTTCAAAATATAGTCCCAAAACATGCTAAAAATCGATATTTTAGGTGCCCAACGTCGATATCTCAAAATCAGGCCCAAAACACCCGAAAATTCGATATTTTGTGGTTCCAGAAGCGATTTGAGCATACCTACTCCGTGTTAGAGTATTTTTAAAATACAAGCCCAAAACATACTGAAAATCGATCTTTTAGGTGCCCAAAAGTCAATATGTGCATTCATCTTCTTTACCCGTTTATATCTCAAATTCATGCTCCAAAAACCCGAAAATTCGATAATTTAGGGTCCCAGAAGCGATCTGTTCATGCATACACCGTGTTAGAGTATCTTCAATGTACAGGCCCAAAACATGCTGAAAATCGATATTTTAGGTGCCCAAAGTCAATATGTGCATGCATCTTCTGTACCCTTTTATATCTCAAATTCAGCCTCAAAACACCCGAAAAATCGATATTTTGAGGTCCTAGAAGCGATCTGTACATGCCTACTCCGTGTTAGAGTATTTTCAAAATACAGGCCCAAAACATGCAGAAAATCAATATTTTAGGTGCCCAAAGTCAATATGTGCATGCATCTTCTGTTCCCGTTTATATCACAAATTCAGGCTCAATACACCCTAGAATTTGATATTTTGAGGTCCCAGAAGCGATCTGTACATGCCTACTCAGTGCTAGAATATTTTAAAAATATAGTCCAAAAACATGCTAAAAATCGATATTTTAGGTGCCCAAAGTCGATATCTCAAATTCAGGCCCAAAACGCCCGCAGATTCGATATTTTGGGGTTCCAGAAGCGATTTGAGCATACCTACTCCGTGTTAGAGTGTTTTTAAAATACAAGCCCAAAACATACTGAAAATCGATCTTTTAGGTGCCCAAAAGTCGATATGTGCATTCATCTTCTTTACCCGTTTATATCTCAAATTCAGTATCCAAAAACCCGAAAATTCGATATTTTAGGGTCCCAGAAGCGATCTGTTCATGCATACACCGTGTTAGAGTATTTTCAATATACAGGCCCAAAACATGCTGAAAATCGATATTTTAGGTGCCCAAAGTCAATATGTGCATGCATCTTCTGTACCCGTTTTTATCACAAATTCAGGCTCAGTACACCTGAAAATTTGATATTTTGAGGTCCCAGAAGCGATCTGTACATGCCAACTCATTGCTAGAATATTTTAAAATTATAGTCCAAAAACATGCTAAAAATCGATATTTTAGGTGCCCAAAGTCGATATCTCAAATTCAGGCCCAAAACACCCGCAGATTCGATATTTTGGGGTTCCAGAATCGATCTGTACATGCCTACTCCGTGTTAGAGCATTTTCAAAATACAGGCCCAAAACATACTGAAAATCGATCTTTTAGGTGCCCAAAGTCAATATGTGCATGCATCTTCTGTACCCGTTTATATCTCAAATTCAGCCTCAAAACACCAGAAAAATCGATATTTTGAGGTCCCAGAAGTGATCTGTACATGCCTACTCCGTGTTAGAGTATTTTCAAAATACAGGCCCAATACAAGTTAAAAATTGATCTGTTAGGTGCCCAAAAGTCGATATGTACATGCATCTTCTGTACCCGTTTATATCTCAAATTCAGGCTCCAAAAACCCGAAAATTCGATATTTTTAGGTCCTAGAAGCGATCTGTACATGCCTACTCAGTGCTAGAATGTTTTCAAAACATTGGCTGAAAAAATGCCAAAAATCGATATTTTAAGATTCCAAAGTCGATATGTGCATGTACCTTCTGTACCCGTTTATATCTCAAATTCAGGCTCAAAACACCCGAAAATTCGGTATTTTTGGGTCCTAGAAGCGATCTGTACATGCCTACTCAGTGCTAGAATATTTTCAAAATATAGTCCAAAAACATGCTAAAAATCGATATTTTAGATGCCCAAAGTCGATATTTCAAATTCAGGCCCAAAACACCCGAAAATTCGATATTTTGGGGTTCCAGAAGCGATCTGTACATGCCTACTCCGTGTTAGAGCATTTTCAAAATACAGGCCCAAAACATACTGAAAATCGATCGTTTATGTGCCCAAAAGTCGATATGTGCATGCATCTTCTGTACCCGTTTATATCTCAAATTCAGGCTCCAAACAACCGAAAATTCGACATTATGGGGTCGCACAAGCGATCTGTACATGCCTACTCAGATACAGGCCCAAAATACGCTGAAAATCGAAATTTTTGGTGCCCAAAGTCAATATGTGTATGCATCTTCTGCACCCGTTTATATCTCAAATTCAACCTTGAAACACCCGAAAAATCGGTATTTTTGGGTCCTAGAAGCGATCTGTACATGCCTACTCCTAGTTAGAATGTTTTCAAAATACAGGCCCAAAACATGCTGAAAATCGATATTATAGGTGCCCAAAGTCAATATGTGTATGCATCTTCTGCACCCGTTTATATCCCAAATTCAACCTCAAAACACCCGAAAATTTGATATTTTTGGGTCCCAGAAGCGATCTGTACATACCTACTCAGTGCTAGATTATATTCAAACTATAGGCCCAAAACATGCTAAAAATCGATATTTTAGGGGCCCAAAGTCGATATCTCAAATTGAGTCCCAAAACACCCGTAAATTCGATATTTTGGGGGTCCAGAAGCAATCTGTACATGCCTACTCCTTGCTAGAGTATTTTCAAGATACAGGCCCAAAACATGTTGAAAATCGATATTTTAGGTGCCCAAAGTCAATATGTGTATGTATCTTCTGCACCCGTTTATATCCCAAATTCAACCTCAAAACACTCGAAAATTCGATATTTTTGGTTCCCAGAAGCGATCTCTACATGCCTACTCAGTGCTAGAATGTTTTCAAAATATAGGCTCAAAACATTCTAAAAATCGATATTATAATTGTCCAAAGTCGATATGTGCATGTACCTTTTGTACCCGTTTATATCTCAAATTCAACCTGAAAACACCCGAAATCTCGGTATTTTTGGGTCCTAGAAGCGATCTGTATATGCCTCCTCCTAATTAGAATGTTTTCAAGATACAGACGCAAAACATGCTCAAAATCGATATTTTAGGTGCCCAAAAGTCGATTTGTGCATACATCTTCTGTACCCGTAAATATCTCAAATTCAGTCTCAAAACAACCGAAAATTCGATATTTTTGGGTCCCAGAAGCGATCTGTACATGCCTACTCTGTGTTAGAGTATTTTCAAAATACAGGCCCAAAACATGCTGAAAATCCATATTTTTGGTGCCCAAAGTCGATATCTCAAATTCAGTCCCAAAACAAACGAAAATTCGATATTTTTGGGCCCCAAAAGCGAACTGTACATGCCTACTTCGTGTTAGTGTATTTTCCAAATACAGGCCCAAAACATTTTGAAAATAGATCTTTTAGGTGCCCAAAAGTCGATATGTGCATGCATCTTCTGTACCCGTATATATCTCAAATTCAGGCTTAAAACACGCGAAAATTCGATATTTTGGGGTCGCAGAAGCGATCTGTACATGCCTACTCAGTACTAGAATATTTTCCAATATAGGCCAAAAACATGCTAAAAATCGATATTTTAGGTTCCCAAAGTCGATATCTCAAATTCAGTCCCAAAACACCCGAAAATTCGATATTTTGGGGCCCAAAAAGCGATCTGTATATGCCTACTTCGTGTTAGAGTATTTTCAAAATACAAGCCTAAAACATACTGAATATCGATCTTTTAGGTGCCCAAAAGTCGATATGTGCATGCATCTTCTGTACCCGTTTATATCTCAAATTCAGGCTCCAAACACCCGAAAATTCGATATTTTGGGTTCCCAAAAGCGATCTGTACATGCCTATTCAGATACAGGCCCAAAACATGCTGAAAATCGATATATTAGGTGCCCAAAAGTCGATATGTTCATGCATCTTCTGTACCCGTTTATATCCCAAATTCAACCTCAAAACAACCGAAAATTCGGTATGTTTGGGTCCCAAAGGGATCTGTACATGCCTACTCAGTGCTAGAATGCTTTTAAAATATAGACTCAAAACATGCTAAAACTCGATATTTTAAGTTTCCAAAGTCGATATGTGCATGCATCTTCTGTACCCGTTTATATCTCAAATTCAGGCTTAAAACACCCGATAATTCGGTATGTTTGGGTCCTAGAAGCGATCTGTACATGCCTACTCCGTGTTAGAGTATTTTCAAAATACAGGCCCAAAACATGCTGAAAATCGATATTTTAGGTGCCAAAAAGTCAATATGTGCATGCATCTTCTGTATCCGGTTATATCTCAAATTCAGGCTTAAAACACCCGAAACTTCGATATTTTGAGGTCCTAGAAGCGATCTGTGCATGCCTACTCAGTGGTAGAATATTTTCAAAATATAGTCCCAAAACAAGCTAAAAAATCGATATTTTAGGTGCCCAAAGTTGATATCTCAAATTCAGGCCCAAAACACCCGAAAATTCGATATTATTGGGTCCCAGAAGCGATTTGTACATGCCTATTCAGTGCTAGAATGTTTTGAAAATATAGGCTCAAATCATGCTAAAACTCGATATTTTAAGTTTTCAAAGCCGATATGTGCATGCATCTTCTGTACCCGTTTATATCTCAAATTCAGGCTCAAAACACCCGAAAATTCGATATTTTTGGGTCCTAGAAGCAATCTGTACATGCCTACTCCTAGTTAGAATTTGTTTAAGATACAGACCCAAAACATGCTCAAAATCGGTATTTTTGGTGCCCGAAAGTCGATATGTGCATGCATCTTCTGTACCCGTTTATATCTCAACTTCTGGCTACAAACTCCCGAAAATTCGATATTTTGGGGTCCTACAAGCGATCTGTACATGCCTAGTCCTAGTTGGAATGTTTTCAAGATACAGACCCAAAACATGCTCAAAATCGATATTTTAGGTGCCCAAAAGTCGATATGTTTATGCATCTTCAGTACCCGTTTATATCCCAAATTCAGGCTCAAAACACCCCAAAATTTGATATTTTGGGGTCCCAGAAGCGATCTGTACATGCCTACGCAGTGCTAGAAAATTTTCAAAATATAGGCCCAAAACATGCTAAAAATCGATATTTTAGGTGCCCAAAGTCGATATCTCAAATAGAGGCCCAAAACACCCGAAAATTCTATATTTTAAGGTCCAAGAAGCGATCTGTACATGCCTACTCTGTGTTAGAGTATTTTCAAAATACAGGCCCAAAACATAATTAAAATCGATCTTTCAGGTTCCCAAAAGTCGATATGTGCATGCATCTTCTGTACCCGTTTATATTCCAAATTCAACCTCAAAACACACGAAAATTCGATATTTTGGGGTCCCAGAAGCGATATGTACATCCCTACTCAGATACAGGCCCAAAACATGCTGAAAATCGATATTTTAGGTGCCCAAAGTCAAAATGTGTATGCATCATCTGCGCCCGTTTATATCGCAAATTCAACCTCAAAACACCCGAAAATTCGATATTTTTGGGTCCCAGAAGCGATCTGTACATGCCTACTCTGTGCTAGAATGTTTTCAAAATATAGGCCCAAAACATGCTAAAAATCGACATTTTAAGTGTCCAAAGACGATATGTGCATGCATCTTCTGTACCCGTTTATATCTCAAATTCAGGTTCAAAACACCCGAAAATTCGGTATTTTTGGGTCCTAGAAGCGATCTGTACATGCCTACTCCTAGTTTGAATGTTTTCAAGATACAGACCCAAACTTGCTCAAAATCGATATTTTAGGTGTCCAAAAGTCGATATGTGCATGCATCTTCAGTACCCGTTTATATCTCAAATTCAGGCTCAAAACACTCGAAAATTCGATATTTTGGGGTCCCAGAAGTGATCGGTACATGCCTACTCCGTGTTAGAATATTTCAAAATACAAGCCCACAACATGCTAAAATTCGATATTTTAGGTGCCCAAAGTCGATATCGCAAATTCAGGCCCAAAACCCCTGAAAATTCGATATTTTTGGGTCCTAGAAGCAATCTGTACATGCCTACTCCTAGTTAGAATGTTTTTAAGATACAGACCCAAAACATGCTCAAAATCGGTATTTTTGGTGCCCGAAAGTCGATATGTGCATGCATCTTTTGTACCCGTTTATATCTTAACTTCAGGCTACAAACTCCCGAAAATTCGATATTTTTGGGTCCTACAAGCGATCTGTACATGCCTACTCCTAGGTGGAATGTTTTCAAGATACAGACCCAAAACATGCTCAAAATCGATATTTTTAGGTGCCCAAAAGTCGATATGCTCATGCATCTTCAGTACCCGTTTATATCCCAAATTCAGGCTCAAAACACCCCAAAATTCGATATTTTGGGGTCCCAGAAGCGATCTGTACATGCCTACGCAGTGCTAGAATATTTTAAAAATATAGGCCCAAAACATGCTAAAAATCGATATTTTAGGTGCCCAAAGTCGATATCTCAAATAGAGGCCCGAAACACCCAAAAATTCTATATTTTAAGGTCCAAGAAGCGATCTGTACATGCCTACTCCGTGTTAGAGTATTTTCAAAATACAGGCCCAAAACATAATGAAAATCGATCTTTTGGGTTCCCAAAAGTCGATATGTGCATGCATCTTCAGTACCCGTTTACATCTCAAATTCAGGCTCAAAACACCCGAAAATTCGATATTTTGGGGTCGCAGAAGCGATCTGTACATGCCTATTCAGATAAAGGCCCAAAATATGCTAAAAATCGATATATTAGGTGCCCAAAGTCAATATGTGTATGCATCTTCTGCAACCGTTTATATCACAAATTCAACCTCAGAACACCGGAAAATTCGATATTTTTGGGTCCCAGAAGCGATCTGTACATGCCTACTCAGTGCTAGAATGCTTTCAAAATATTGGCTCAAAACATGCTAAAAATCGATATTTTAAGTGTCCAAAGTCGATATGTTCATTCATCTTCTGTACCCGTTTATATCTCAAATTCGGGATCAAAACACCCGAAAATTCAGTATTTTTGGGTCCTAGAAGCGATTTGTACATGCCTACTCCTAGTTAGAAAGTTTTCAAGATACAGACCCAAAACATGCTCAAAATCGATATTTTAGGTGCCAAAAAGTCGATATGTTCATGAATCTTCAGTACCGGTTTATATCTCAAATTCAGGCTCAAAACACCCGAAAATTCGATATTTTGAGGTCTCAGAAGCGATCTGTACATGCCTAATCAGTGCTAGAATATTTTCAAAATATAGTCCAAAAACATGCTAAAAATCGATATTTTTTGGTGCCCAAAGTCGATATCTCAAATTCAGGCCCGAAACACCCGTAAATTCAATATTTTGGGGTCCCAAAAGCTATCTGTACATGCCTACTCCGTGTTAGAGTATTTTCAAAATACAGGCCCAAAAAATACTGAAAATCGATATTTTAGGTTCCCAAAAGTCGATAAGTGCATGCATCTTCTGAGCCCGTTTATATCCCAAATTCAACCTCAAAACACCCGAAAATTCGATATTTTTGCGTCCCAGAAGCGATCTGTACATGTCTACTCTGTGCTAGAATATTTTCAAAATATAGGCTCAAAACATGCTAAAAATCGATATTTTAAGTGACCAAAATCGATATGTGCATTCATTTTCTGTACCCTTTTATATCTCAAATTCAGGCTCAAAATACTCGAAAATTCGGTATGTTTGGGTCTTACAAGCGACCTGTACATGCCTACTCCTAGTTGGAATGTTTTTTTAAGATACAGACCCAAAACATGCTCAAAATCGATATTTTAGGTGCCAAAAAGTCGATATGTTTATGTATCTTCAGTACCCGTTTATATCTAAAATTCAGGTTACAAACACCCGAAAATTCGATATTTTGAGGTCCCAAAAGCGATCTGTACATGCCTATTCAGATACAGGCCCAAAACATGCTTAAAATCGATATATTAGGTGCCCAAAGACAATATGTGTATGCATCATCTGCAACCGTTAATATCACAAATTAAACCTCAGAACACCCGAAAATTCGATATTTTTGGGTCCCAGAAGCGATCTGTACATGCCTACCCTGTGCTAGAATGTTTTCAAGATACAGACCTTAAACATGCTCAAAATCGATATTTTAGGTGCCCAAAAGTCGATATGTGCATGCATCTTCAGTACCCGTTTATATCTCAGATTCAGGGTTAAAAAACCCGAAAATTTCGATATTTTGATGTTCCAGATACGATCTGTACATGCCTACTCCGTGTTAGAGTATTTTCAACATACAGGCCCAAAACATGCTGAAAATCGATATTTTAGGTGCCTAAAGTCAATATGTGCATGCATCTTCTGTACCCGTTTATATCTCAAATTCAACCTCAAAACACACGAAAATTCGATATTTTGGGGTCCCAGAAGCGATCTGTACATGCCTACTCAGTGCTAGAATATTTTCAAAATATAGGCCCAAAACATGCTAAAAATCGATATCTTAGGTGCCCAAAGTCGATATCTCAAATTCAGGCCCAAAACACCCGCAAATTCGATATTTTGGGGTCCCAAAAGCGATCTGTACAGCCTACTCCGATTTAGAGCATTTTATAAATACAAGCCCAAAACATACTGAAAATCGATCTTTTAGGTGCCCACAAGTCGATATGTGCATGCATCTTCTGTACCCGTTTATATCTCAAATTGAGGCTCTAAACACCCATAATTTCGATATTTTGGGGTCCCAAAAGGGATCTATACATGCCTACTCAGATACAGGCTCAAAAAATGCTGAAAATCGATATTTTAGTTGCCCAAAGTCAAAATGTGGATGCATCTTCTGTGCCCGTTTATATCTCAAATTCGACCTCAAAACACTCGAAAATTCGATATTTTTGGGTCCCAGAAGCGATCTGTACATGCCTACTCCTAGTTAGAATGTTTTCAAGATACAGACCCAAAACATGCTCAAAATCGATATTTTAGGTGCCCAAAAGTCGATATGTGCATGCATCTTCAGTTCCCGTTTAAATTTTAAATTCAGGGTTAAAACTCCCGAAAATTCGATATTTTTGGGTTCCAGAAGCGATCTGTACATGCCTACTCCGTGTTGGAGTATTTTCAAAATACAGTCCCAAAACATGCTAAAAATTGATATTTTAGGTGTCCAAAAGTCGATATGTGCATGCATCTTCAGTACCCGTTTACATCTCAAATTCAGGCTCAAAACACCCGAAAATTCGATATTTTGGGGTCGCAGAAGCGATCTGTACATGCCTATTCAGATAAAGGCCCAAAATATGCTAAAAATCGATATATTAGGTGCCCAAAGTCAATATGTGTATGCATCTTCTGCAACCGTTTATATCACAAATTCAACCTCAGAACACCGGAAAATTCGATATTTTTGGGTCCCAGAAGCGATCTGTACATGCCTACTCAGTGCTAGAATGCTTTCAAAATATTGGCTCAAAACATGCTAAAAATCGATATTTTAACTGTCCAAAGTCGATATGTTCATTCATCTTCTGTACCCGTTTATATCTCAAATTCGGGATAAAAACACCCGAAAATTCAGTATTTTTGGGTCCTAGAAGCGATTTGTACATGCCTACTCCTAGTTAGAAAGTTTTCAAGATACAGACCCAAAACATGCTCAAAATCGATATTTTAGGTGCCAAAAAGTCGATATGTTCATGAATCTTCAGTATCGGTTTATATCTCAAATTCAGGCTCAAAACACCCGAAAATTCGATATTTTGAGGTCTCAGAAGCGATCTGTACATGCCTAATCAGTGCTAGAATATTTTCAAAATATAGTCCAAAAACATGCTAAAAATCGATATTTTTTGGTGCCCAAAGTCGATATCTCAAATTCAGGCCCGAAACACCCGTAAATTCAATATTTTGGGGTCCCAAAAGCTATCTGTACATGCCTACTCCGTGTTAGAGTATTTTCAAAATACAGGCCCAAAAAATACTGAAAATCGATATTTTAGGTTCCCAAAAGTCGATAAGTGCATGCATCTTCTGAGCCCGTTTATATCCCAAATTCAACCTCAAAACACCCGAAAATTCGATATTTTTGCGTCCCAGAAGCGATCTGTACATGCCTACTCTGTGCTAGAATGTTTTCAAAATATAGGCTCAAAACATGCTAAAAATCGATATTTTAAGTGACCAAAATCGATATGTGCATTCATTTTCTGTACCCTTTTATATCTCAAATTCAGGCTCAAAATACTCGAAAATTCGGTATGTTTGGGTCTTACAAGCGACCTGTACATGCCTACTCCTAGTTGGAATGTTTTTTTAAGATACAGACCCAAAACATGCTCAAAATCGATATTTTAGGTGCCAAAAAGTCGATATGTTTATGTATCTTCAGTACCCGTTTATATCTAAAATTCAGGTTACAAACACCCGAAAATTCGATATTTTGAGGTCCCAAAAGCGATCTGTACATGCCTATTCAGATACAGGCCCAAAACATGCTTAAAATCGATATATTAGGTGCCCAAAGACAATATGTGTATGCATCATCTGCAACCGTTAATATCACAAATTAAACCTCAGAACACCCGAAAATTCGATATTTTTGGGTCCCAGAAGCGATCTGTACATGCCTACCCTGTGCTAGAATGTTTTCAAGATACAGACCTTAAACATGCTCAAAATCGATATTTTAGGTGCCCAAAAGTCGATATGTGCATGCATCTTCAGTACCCGTTTATATCTCAGATTCAGGGTTAAAAAACCCGAAAATTTCGATATTTTGAGGTTCCAGATACGATCTGTACATGCCTACTCCGTGTTAGAGTATTTTCAACATACAGGCCCAAAACATGCTGAAAATCGATATTTTAGGTGCCTAAAGTCAATATGTGCATGCATCTTCTGTACCCGTTTATATCTCAAATTCAACCTCAAAACACACGAAAAATCGATATTTTGGGGTCCCAGAAGCGATCTGTACATGCCTACTCAGTGCTAGAATATTTTCAAAATATAGGCCCAAAACATGCTAAAAATCGATATCTTAGGTGCCCAAAGTCGATATCTCAAATTCAGGCCCAAAACACCCGCAAATTCGATATTTTGGGGTCCCAAAAGCGATCTGTACAGCCTACTCCGATTTAGAGCATTTTATAAATACAAGCCCAAAACATACTGAAAATCGATCTTTTAGGTGCCCACAAGTCGATATGTGCATGCATCTTCTGTACCCGTTTATATCTCAAATTGAGGCTCTAAACACCCATAATTTCGATATTTTGGGGTCCCAAAAGGGATCTATACATGCCTACTCAGATACAGGCCCAAAAAATGCTGAAAATCGATATTTTAGTTGCCCAAAGTCAAAATGTGGATGCATCTTCTGTGCCCGTTTATATCTCAAATTCGACCTCAAAACACTCGAAAATTCGATATTTTGGGGTCCCAGATGCGATCTGTACATGACTACTCAGTGCTAGAATATTTTCAAAATATAGGCCCAAAACATGCTAAAAATCGAACTTTTAGATGCCCAAAAGTCGATATGTGTATGCATCTTCTGAGTCCGTTTATATCCCAAATTCAACCTCAAAACACCCGAAAATTCGATATTTTTGCGTCCCAGAAGCGATCTGTACATGCCTACTCTGTGCTAGAATGTTTTCAAAATATAGGCTGAAAACATGCTAAAAATCGAAATTTTAAGTGTCCAAAATTGATATGTGCATGCATCTCCTGTACCCGTTTATATCTCAAATTCAGGCTCAAAATACCCGAAAATTCGGTATTTTTGGGTCCTACAAGCGATCTGTACATGCCTACTCCTAGTTAGAATGTTTTCAAGATACAGACCCAAAACATGCTCAAAATCGATATTTTAGGTGCCACAAAGTCGATATGTTCATGCACCTTCAGTACCCGTTTATATCTCAAATTCAGGCTCAAAACACCCGAAAATTCGATATTTTGAGGTCCCAGAAGCGATCTGTACATGCCTACTCAGTGCTAGAATATTTTCAAAATATAGTCCAAAAACATGCTAAAAATCGATATTTTTTAGTGCCCAAAGTCGATATTTCAAATTCAGGCCCAAAACACCCGTAAATTCAATATTTTGGGGTCCCAAAAGCTATCTGTAAATGCCTACTCCGTATTAGAGTATTTTCAAAATGCAGGCCCAAAAAATACTGAAAATCGATATTTTTGGTGCCCAAAAGTCGATAAGTGCATGCATCTTCTAAGCCCGTTTATATCCCAAATTCAACCTCAAAACACCCGAAAATTCGATATTTTTGCGTCCCAGAAGCGATCTGTACATGCCTACTCTGTGCTAGAATGTTTTCAAAATATAGGCTTAAAACATGCTAAAAATCGATATTTTAAGTGACCAAAGTCGATATGTTCATTCATCTTCTGTACCCGTTTATATCTCAAATTCAGGCTCAAAATACCCGAAAATTCGGTATTTTTGGGTCCTACAAGCGATCTGTACATGCCTACTCCTAGTTAGAATGTTTTCAAGATACAGACCCAAAACATGCTCAAAATCGATATTTTAGGTGCCACAAAGTCGATATGTTCATGCATCTTCAGTACCCGTTTATATCTCAAATTCAGGCTCAAAACACCCGAAAATTCGATATTTTGAGGTCCCAGAAGCGATCTGTACATGCCTACTCAGTGCTAGAATATTTTCAAAATATAGTCCAAAAACATGCTAAAAATCGATATTTTTTAGTGCCCAAAGTCGATATCTCAAATTCAGGCCCAAAACACCCGTAAATTCAATATTTTGGGGTCCTAAAAGCTATCTGTAAATGCCTACTCCGTATTAGAGTATTTTCAAAATGCAGGCCCAAAAAATACTGAAAATCGATATTTTTGGTGCCCAAAAGTCGATAAGTGCATGCATCTTCTAAGCCCGTTTATATCCCAAATTCAACCTCAAAACACCCGAAAATTCGATATTTTTGCGTCCCAGAAGCGATCTGTACATGCCTACTCTGTGCTAGAATGTTTTCAAAATATAGGCTTAAAACATGCTAAAAATCGATATTTTAAGTGACCAAAATCGATATGTGCATTCATTTTCTGTACCCTTTTATATCTCAAATTCAGGCTCAAAATACCCGAAAATTCGGTATTTTTGGGTCCTACAAGCGATCTGTACATGCCTACTCCTAGTTAGAATGTTTTTTTAAGATACAGACCCAAAACATGCTCAAAATCGATATTTTAGGTGCCAAAAAGTCGATATGTTTATGTATCTTTAGTACCCGTTTATATCTAAAATTCAGGCTACAAACACCCGAAAATTCGATATTTTGAGGTCCCAAAAGAGATCTGTACATGCCTATTCAGATACAGGCCCAAAACATGCTAAAAATCGATATATTAGGTGCCCAAAGACAATATGTGTATACATCATCTGCAACCGTTAATATCACAAATTAAACCTCAGAACACCCGAAAATTCGATATTTTTGGGTCCCAGAAGCGATCTGTACATGCTTACCCTGTGCTAGAATGTTTTCAAGATACAGACCTTAAACATGCTTAAAATCGATATTTTAGGTGCCCAAAAGTCGATATGTGCATGCATCTTCAGTACCCGTTTATATCTCAAATTCAGGGTTAAAAAACCCGAAAATTTCGATATTTTGAGGTTCCAGATGCGATCTGTACATGCCTACACCGTGTTAGAGTATTTTCAACATAAAGACCCAAAACATGCTGAAAATCGATATTTTAGGTGCCTAAAGTCAATATGTGCATGCATCTTCTGTACCCGTTTACATCTCAAATTCAACCTCAAAACACCCGAAAATTCGATATTTTTGCGTCCCAGAAGCGATCTCTACATGCCTACTCTGTGCTAGAATGTTTTCAAAATATAGGCTTAAAACATGCTAAAAATCGATATTTTAAGTGAAAAAATCGATATGTGCATTCATTTTCTGTACCCTTTTATATCTCAAATTCAGGCTCAAAATACCCGAAAATTCGGTATTTTTGGGTCCTACAAGCGATCTGTACATGCCTACTCCTAGTTAGAATGTTTTTTTAAGATACAGACCCAAAACATGCTCAAAATCGATATTTTAGGTGCCAAAAAGTCGATATGTTTATGTATCTTTAGTACCCGTTTATATCTAAAATTCAGGCTACAAACACCCGAAAATTCGATATTTTGAGGTCCCAAAAGCGATCTGTACATGCCTATTCAGATACAGGCCCAAAACATGCTAAAAATCGATATATTAGGTGCCCAAAGACAATATGTGTATACATCATCTGCAACCGTTAATATCACAAATTAAACCTCAGAACACCCGAAAATTCGATATTTTTGGGTCCCAGAAGCGATCTGTACATGCTTACCCTGTGCTAGAATGTTTTCAAGATACAGACCTTAAACATGCTTAAAATCGATATTTTAGGTGCCCAAAAGTCGATATGTGCATGCATCTTCAGTACCCGTTTATATCTCAAATTCAGAGTTAAAAAACCCGAAAATTTCGATATTTTGGGGTCCCAGAAGCGATCTCTACATGCCTACTCAGTGCTAGAATATTTTCAAAATATAGGCCCAAAACATGCTAAAAATCGATATTTTAGGTGCCCAAAGTCGATATCTCAAATTCAGGCCCAAAACACCCGAAAATTCGATATTTTGGGGTTCCAAAAGCGATCTGTAAAGCCTACTCCGATTTAGAGTATTTTATAAATACAGGCCCAAAACATACTGAAAATCGATCTTTTAGGTGCCCACAAGTCGATTTGTGCATGCATCTTCTGTACCCGTTTATATCTCAAATTGAGGGTCTAAACACCCATAATTTCGATATTTTGGGGTCCCAAAAGCGATCTGTACATGCCTACTCAGATACAGGCCCAAAACATGCTGAAAATCGATATTTTAGTTGCCCAAAGTCAATATGTGGATGCATCTTCTGTGCCCGTTTATATCTCAAATTCAACCTCAAAACACACGAAAATTCGATATTTTGGGGTCCCAGAAGCGATCTGTACATGCCTACTTAGTGCTAAAATATTTTCAAAATATAGGCCCAAAACATGCTAAAAATCGATCTTTTAGGTGCCCAAAAGTCGATATGTGTATGCATCTTCGGAGCCCGTTTATATCCCAAATTCAACCTCAAAACACCCGAAAATTCGATATTTTTGGGTCCAAGAAGCGATCTGTACATGCCTACTAAGTGCTAGAATATTTTCAAAATATAGTCCAAAAACATGCTAAAAATCGATATTTTTTGGTGCCCAAAGTCGATATCTCAAATTCATGCCCAAAACACCCGAAAATTCAATATTTTGGGGTCCCAGAAGCTATCTGTAAATGCCTACTCCGTGTTAGAGTATTTTCAAAATACAGGCCCAAAAAATGCTGAAAATCGATATTTTAGGTACCCAAAAGTCGATAAGTAAATGCATCTTCTGTACCCGTTTATATCTCAAATTGAGGCTCTAAACACACAAAAGTTCGATATTTTGGGGTACCAAAAGCGATCTGTACATGCCTATTCAGATACAGGCCCAAAAACATGCTAAAAATCGATATTTTAGGTGCCCAAAGTCAAAATGTGGATGCATCTTCTGCGCCCGTTTATATCCCAAATTCAACCTCAAAACACCCGAAAATTCGATATTTTTGGAACCAGAAGCGATCTGTACATGCCTACTCTGTGCTAGAATGTTTTCATAATATAGGCACAAAACATGCTAAAAATCGATATTTTAAGTGTCCAAAGTCGATATGTGCATGCATCTTCTGTACCCGTTTATATCTCAAATTTAACCTTAAAACACACGAAAATTCGATATTTTGGGGTCCCAGAAGCGATCTGAACATGCCTACTCAGTGCTAGAATACTTTCAAAATATAGGCCCAAAACATGCTAAAAATCGATATTTTAGGTGCCCAAAGTCTATATCTCAAATTCAGGCCCAAAACACATGAAAATTCGATATTTTGGGGTCCCAGAAGCGATCTGTACATGCCTACTCCGTGTTAGAGTATTTTTAAAATACAGGCCAAAAACATGCTGAAAATCAATATTTTAGGTGCTCAAAGTCAATATGTGCATGCATCTTCTTTACCCGTTTATATCCCAAATTCGACCTCAAAACACCCGAAAATTCGATATTTTTGGGTCCCAGAATCGATCTGTACATGCCTACACAGTGCTAGAACGTTTTAAAAAAAAAGGCTCAAAACATGCTAAAAATCGATATTTTAATTGTCCAAAGTCGATATGTGCATGGATCATCTGTACCTGTTTATATCTTAAATTCAGGCTCAAAAGACCCGAAAATTCGGTATTTTGGTGTCCCAGAAGCGATCTGTACATGCCTACTACTAGTTAGAATGTTTTTAAGATGCTGACCCAAAGCATGCTCAAAATCGATATTTTAGGTGCCAAAAAGTCGATATATTCATGTCTTTTCAGTACTCGTTTATATCTCAAATTCAGGCTCAAAACACCTGAAAATTCGAAAAATTTGAGGTCCCAGAAGCGATCTGTACATGCCTACTCAGTGCTAGAATATTTTCAAAATATAGTCCAAAAACATGCTAAAAATCGATATTTTAGGTGCCTAAAGTCGATATCTCAAATTCAGGCTCAAAACACCCGAAAATTCAATATTTTGGGGTCGCAGAAGCTATCTGTAAATGCCTTCTCTGTGTTAGAGTATTTTTATAATACAGGCCCAAAACATACTGAAAATCGATATTGTAGGTGCCCAAAAGTCGATATGTGCAAGCATCTTCTGTACCCGTTTATATCTCAAATTGAGGCTCTAAACACCCAAAAATTCGATATTTTGGGGTCCCAAAAGCGATCTGTACATGCCTACTCAGATACAGGCCCAAAACATGCTGAAAATCGATATTTTAGGTGCCCAAAGTCAAAATGTGGATGCATCTTCTGTACCCGTTTATATCTCAAATTCAGGCTAAAAACACCCGAAAATTCGGTAATTTTGGGTCCTAAAAGCGATCTGTACATGCCTACTCCTCGTTAGAATGTTTTCAAGATACAGACCCAAAACATGCTCAAAATCGATATTTTAGATGCCCAAAAGTTGATAGGTGCATGCATCTTCAGTACCCGTTTATATCCCAAATTCAAGCTCAAAACACCCGAAAATTCGATATTTTTGGGTCCAAGAAGCGATCTGTACATGCCTACTCAGTGCTAGAATGTTTTCAAATTACAGGCACAAAAACAAGTTGAAAATCGATATTTTACGTGCCCAAAATCGATATGTGCATGCATTTTCTGTACCCGTATATATCTCAAATTCAGGCTCAAAACATCCAAAAAAATGATATTTTTGGGTCAAAGATACGATCTGTACATGCATAGTCAGTGCTAGAATATTTTCAAAATACAGGCACAGAACAAGCTGAAAATCGATATTTTTGGTGCCCAAGTCAATATGTGCATGCATCTTCTGTACCCGTTTACATCCTAAATTCAGGCTCAAATCACCCAAAAATTCGATATTTTTGTATCCCAATAGCGATCTGTACATGCCTACTCCTTGCTGGAATGTTTTTAAGATAAAGACCCAAAACATGCTCAAAATCGATATTTTAGGTGCTAAAAGTCGATATGTGCAAGCATCTTCAGTACACGTTTATATCTCAAATTCTGGCTCAAAACACCCGAAAATTCGATATTTTTGGGTCCCAGAAGCGATCTTTACATGCCTACTCCGTGTTAGAGTATTTTCATAATATAGGCCCAAAACATGTTGAAATTCGACCTATTAGGTGCAAAAAGTCAATATGTGCATGCATATTCTGTACCCGTTTATATTTTATATTCAGGCTCAAAACACCCGAAAATTCGATATTTTTGGGTCCCTGAAGCGATCTGTACATGCATACTCAGTGCTAGAATACTTTCAAAATATAGGCCCAAAACATGCTGAAATTCTATATTTTAGTTGCAAAAAGTCGATATGTGCATGCATATTTTGTACTTATTTATATTCCAAATTCAGGCACAAAACACCCGAAAATTAGATATTTTTGGGTCCCAGAAGCGAGCTGTACATGTCTACTCACTCTTAGAATAATTTCAAAATATAGGCCCAAAGCATACTAAAAATCGATATTTTTTGTGCCCAAAGTCGATATGTGCATGCATCTTCTGTACCCGTTTATATCTCAAATTCAGACTCAAAACACCCGAAAATTCAATATTTTTGGGTCCCAGAAGCGATCTGTACATGGTTACTCCTTGCTAAATTGTTTTAAAGATACAGACCCAAAACATGCGTAAAATCGATATTTTAAGGTGCAAAAAGTTGATATGTGCATGCATCTTCAGTACACGTTTATATCCCAAATTCAAGCTCAAAACACCCGAAAATTCGATATTTTTGGGTCCAAGAAGCGATCTGTACATGCCTAGTCAGTGCTAGAATGTTTTCAAATTACAGGCACAAAAACAAGTTGAAAATCGATATTTTACGTGCCCAAAATCGATATGTGCATGCATTTTCTGTACCCGTATATATCTCAAATTCAGGCTCAAAACACCCAAAAAAATGATATTTTTGGGTCAAAGATGCGATCTGTACATGCATAGTCAGTGCTAGAATATTTTCAAAATACAGGCACAGAACAAGCTGAAAATCGATATTTTTGGTGCCCAAGTCAATATGTGCATGCATCTTCTGTACCCGTTTACATCCTATATTCAGGCTCAAATCACCCAAAAATTCGATATTTTTGTATCCCAATAGCGATCTGTACATGCCTACTCCTTGCTGGAATGTTTTTAAGATAAAGACCCAAAACATGCTCAAAATCGATATTTTAGGTGCTAAAAGTCGATATGTGCAAGCATCTTCAGTACACGTTTATATCTCAAATTCTGGCTCAAAACACCCGAAAATTCGATATTTTTGGGTCCCAGAAGCGATCTTTCCATGCCTACTCCGTGTTAGAGTATTTTCATAATATAGGCCCAAAACATGTTGAAATTCGACCTATTAGGTGCAAAAAGTCAATATGTGCATGCATATTCTGTACCCGTTTATATTTTATATTCAGGCTCAAAACACCCGAAAATTCGATATTTTTGGGTCCCAGAAGCGAGCTGTACATGTCTACTCACTCTTAGAATAATTTCAAAATATAGACCCAAAGCATACTAAAAATCGATATTTTTTGTGCCCAAAGTCGATATGTGCATGCGTTTTCTGTACCCGTTTATTTCACAAATCCTGGCTCAAAATACCCGAAAATTCGATATTTTTGGTTCCCAGAAGCGATCTATACATGCATATTCAGCAATAGAATATTTTCAAAATACAGGCCCATCAAATGCCGAAATTCGATATTTTAGGTACCCAAAGTCGATATGTGCATGCATCTTCTGTACTCGTTTATATCCCAAATTCATGCTCAAAACACCAGAAAATTCGATATTTTTGGGTCCCAGAAGCGATCGGTACATGTCTACTCAATGCTAGAATATTTTCAAAGTACAGGCACAAAACATGCTAAATATCGAAATTTTAGGTGCATAAAGTCGATATGTGCATGCATCTTCTGTACCGGTTTGATATCTAAAATTCATGCTCAAAACACCCGAAAATTCGATATTTTTGGGTCCCGAAAGCGATCTGTAAATGCCTACTCAGTGCTAGAATATTTTCAAAATATAAGCCGAAAACATGCTAAAAATCGATATTTGTTGTTCAAAAAGTCATTCATGGGATGGTGGGTGTGTGGTTGTCAGTACAGTGCGTGGATAGTAAATATCAACAGTCAATCATGGGGTATGTGGGTGTCAATATAGTGATTGTATTGTAAATATCAACAGTCATTCATGGTGTGGTTTGTGTTATTACAGTGCTTGGACTGTAAATATAAACAGTCATTCATGAGGTCGTGGGTGTGTGGGTTTCATTACAGTGCTTGGACTGTACATATCAACAGTCATTCATGGGGTCGTGGGTGTGTGGGTGTTATTACAGTGCTTGGAGTGTAAATATCAACCGTCATTCATGGGGTGGTGGGTGTCATTACAGTGCTTGTACTGTAAATATCAAGAGTCATTAATGCGGTGGTCGGTGTGTTGGTTTCATTACAGTGCTTGGACTGTAAATATCAACAGTCATTTAAGGGGTGGTGGGTGTGTGGGTGTCATTACAGAGCTTGGACTGTAAATATCAACAGTCATTTATGGGGTGGTGGGTGTTATTACAGTGCTTGGACTTTAAATATCAACAGTCATTAACCCTTAAATGCTTATTGACCAAATATCCTGTCACCGCGAATTTAGGCCTTGAAGCCGATTGACGTAATATTTAGCCGGTAGAAAAAAAACTGCTTGGGCTATATCCAGCCACTTCATTGGTAACACTGGTTAGGTTGGGCCTTGAATGAGTGGTGTGAGAAGGAAATGGTTCACTCGTCATATATACGCAATGAAAATACGCTCGCTCACGTTTTCTAATTTTAGGGGTTTTTTTAGGGGTAACTACTTTATTACTCATGGTGCTGCTGTACGCAAACCAGTGGACCTAGAAAGTTTTAGTTTACAGATTCTGGTGTGTAAAATCAAGCTCTACAAATCTGTAATAACAAAATTTACCTAAACGAAACTTTAAAAATCACCTTGTTTTTGCGGTTCACGCTCCAGTAGCGGTAGGGGGATTGCGGTTCTTAGGGGTTAATGTGGTGGTGGGTGTGTGGGTGTCATTACAGTGCTTGGACTATAAATATCAACTATCATTTATGGGGTGGTAGGTGTGTGGGTGTCATTAGAGTGCTTAGACTGTAAATATCAACATGCATTCATGGGATGTTGTGTGTGTGAGTATCATTACAGTGCTTGGACTGTAAATATCAACAGTCATTCAAAGGGTGGTGGGTGTGTGGATGTCATTACAGCACTTGGACTGCAAATATCAACAGTCATTCATGGGATGGTAAGTGTGTGGGTGTCATTACAGTTCTTGGACTGTTAATATCAACAGACATTTATGGGGTGGTGGGTGTGTGGGTATCATTACAATGCTTGGACTGTAAATCTCAACAGCCATTTATGGGGTGGGTGGTGTGTGGGTGTCATTACAGTGCTTGGACTGTAAATATCAACAGTTATTCATTGGGTGGTGGGTGTGTGGGTGTCATTACAGTGCTTGGACTATAAATATCAATGGTCATTATTGGGGTGGAGGGTGTGTGGGTGTCATTACAGTAATTGGACTGTAAATATCAACAATCATTCATGGGGTGGATGGTATGTGAGTGTCATTACAGTGCTTGGATTGTAAATATCAACAGTCATTAATGGGGTGATGGGTGTGTGGGTGTCATTACAGTACTTGGACTGTAAATATCAACTGTCATTCATGGTATGTGTGGGTGCTATTACAGAGTTTGGAGTGTAAATATCAAGTCATTCATAGGTTGGTGGGAGTGTGTGTCATTACAGTGATTGGACTGTAAATATCAACAGTCATTCTGGGCGTGGTGTGTGTGCAGGTGTAATTACAGTGCTTGGAGTGTAAATATCAAGTCATTTATGGGGTGGTGGGTGTCATTACAGTGCCTTGACTGTAAATATCAACAGTCATTCATGGGGTGATGGATGTGTGGGTGTCATTACAGTGCTTGGACTGTAAATATCAACAGTCATTAATGGGGTGGTAGGTGTCATTACATTGGTTGGACTGGAAATATCAACTGTCATTCATGGGAAGGTGGGTGTGTGGGTATCATTACAGTGATTGGACTGTAAATATCAACAGTCATTCATGGGGTGGTCGGTGTGTGGGTGATATTACAGTGCTTGGATTATAAATATTAACCATCATTCATATGGTTGTGGTTGTGTGGGTGTCATTACAGTGCTTTGACTGTAAATATCAACAGTCATTCATGGGGTGGTGGGTTGTTTGTGTCATTACAGTGCTTGGATTGTAATTATCAACAGTCATTCATTGGGTTTTGGGTGTGTGGGTGTCATTACAGTGCTTGAACTTTAAATACCAACAGTCATTCATGGGTTGATGTGTGTGTGTGTCATTACAGTGCTTGGACTGTAAATATCAACTGTCATTCATGGGGTGTGTCGGTAACATTACAGTGCTTGTACTGTAAATATCAACAGTCATTCATGGGTTGGTGGGTGTGTTTGCCATTACAGTGCTTGGACTGTAAATATCAACAGTCATTCATAGGGTGGTGGGTGTTTGTGTGTCATTACAGTGCTTGGACTGTTAATATATATCAATTATTTCGTGTATGTCTCCATACCTCGTCCTTCCCAGCCACCTGGAAAGAAGCCAATGTACAACCAATTCCCAAAAAAGGAGCTACCGCAAATCCATCAAATTACAGACCAATTGCCATCACGTCTACTCTCGGTAAAATATTTGAAATAGTTCTTAACAATCACTTTGTAAAGCACCTTGAGAAAAATCATCTGCTAAATGATAAGCAATATGGCTTTAGACAGAGACGATCTACTGTGGACCTGCTCTGTTATTTCACAGATAACATATTCCAATCAACTGATAAATATGGAGAGACTCACACAATTTGCCTTGATATATCTAAAGCCTTTGACAGAGTATGGCACAGATCATTACTGTCTAAGCTTCCACATTATGGCCTTCAATCTTTTGTTCCCGTAATTAATTCATATCTTAGCAACAGAAAATTACGTGTGATGGTAGATGGTCTGTATTCCAACTTTCATCCCATTAATGCTGGTGTTCCTCAAGGAGCGGTCTTGGCTCCAACTTTGTTCCTCATTCATATTAATGATCTTTTGTCAATTACTCAGAATTCAATTCACTCCTATGCTGATGATTCAACTATTCACAGTTCCTTCTCATTTAATGATAGTTTTACTCAACACAATATTTTAGAATACAAACTTGCCACTTCAATTTCATTAAATGAAGACTTAACAAAGATCTTTGAATGGGGACAAAACAACCTAGTTTCTTTCAATGCAAATAAAACTAAATACATCCCGTTCTCAAATAGATCAGATAATCAAGATTCTCACATTATTTTCAATAATACAAATATCCCCAAGTCCCACAGCATTGATCTCCTTGGTGTAACTTTAAATGAAAACCTCAGTTGGACTCCCTATGTAAAATCCATTGCCAAAACTGCATCTAGGAAGATGGGACTTTTATACAGAGCTTGTAATTATTTGACTGACGAGCAGTTAGCAGTAATATATAAGAGTCATGTGCGTTCCCAGATGGAATATTGTTCACCTCTGTGGGCTGGTTGTGGATCGGTGGTGTTAAGACAATTAGATAAAATTCAAAACAGAGCTATGATCACTAATGAATTCCCTCCCTTATCAGTACGTAGAAATGTTGCTTTCCTTGCACTATTTTATAGATACTTTTATAAGAAATGTTCGGATGAACTTGCCCTGATTATACCACCCCTTCGCGTCTTCCCATGGAGGACTAGGGCAGCTGAAAATGCGCATGAGTTCACACTGACTACTCCACGTTGCAGGACAACTGCTTACAAAAATCATTTACTCCCCGTACTACTTCCCTGTGGAATTCTCTACTAAGGGAATGTTTTCCAGCAAGTTATAACCCCCAGCAATTTAAATCCAGTTGTTTTAAATATTTTATGAGTGGAGGATGCCAATAGGCAAATGGAACCATTTATTTATTTGTTTTTTCCTTTCCTCCACTCACTATATGTAAAAAAAAAAAAAAAAAAAATCTGTCATTCATGGGGTGGTGGGTGTGTAGGTGTCATTACAGTGCTTGGACTGTAAATATCAACCGTTATTCAAAGGGTGGTGGGTGTCATTACAGTGCTTTGGCTGTAAATATCAACAGTTATTTATGGGGTGGTGAGTGTCATTACAGTGCTTGGACTGTACATATCAACAGTCATTCATGGGGTGGTGGGTGTGTGGGTATCATTACATTACTTGGACTGTAACTATCAACAGTCATTCATGGGTAGGTGGGTGTGTTGGTGTCATTACAGTGTTTGGACTGTAAATATTAACAGTCATTTATGGGGTGGTGGGTGTGTGGGTGTCATTACGGTGCTTGGACTGTAAATATCAACAGTTATTCATTGGGTGGTTGGTGTGTGGGTGTCATTACAGTGCTTGGACTATAAATATCAATGGTCATTAATAAGATGGTTGGTGTGCGGGTGTCATTACATTGCTTTGATTGTAAATATCAACAAGCATTCATGGGGTTGATGGTGTGTGAGTGTCATTACAGTGCTTGGACTCTCAATATCAACAGTCATTCATAGGGTGGTTGGTGTGTGGGTCACAATACAGTGCATGGAATGTAAATATCAACAGTTATTTATGGGTTGGTGGATGTGTGGGTGTCAATACGGTGCTTAGACTGTAAATATCAACAGTCAATCATGGGGTGGTCAGTGTGTGGGTCTCAATACAGTGCTTGGATTGTAAATATCAACAGTCATTCATGGGGTGGTAGGTGTGAGGGTGTCATTACAGTGCTTGGATTGTAAATATCAACAGTCATTCATGGGGTGGTGTGTGTGTGGGTGTATTTACAGTGCTTGGACTGTAAATATCAATCTTCATTCATGGTGTGTGTGGATGCTATTACAGAGTTTGGAGTGTAAATATCAACAGTCATTTATAGGTTGGTGGGAGTGTGTGTCATTACAGTGCTTGGACTGTAAATATCAACAGTCATTCAAGGGGTGGTGGGTGTGTAGGTGTAATTATAGTGTTTGGAGTGTAAATATCAAGTCATTAATGGGGTGGTGGGTGTCATTATAGTGCTTTGACTGTAAATATCAACAGTCATTCATGGGGTGATGGATGTGTGGGTGTCATTACAGTGCTTGGACTGTAAATATCAACAGTCATTTATGGGGTGGTAATTGTGTGGGTGATATTACAGTGCTTGGACTGTAAATATTAACCAATATTCATGGGGTTCTGGTTGTGTGGGTGTCATTACAGTGCTTGGACTGTAAATATCAGCAGTCATTCATGGATTGGTGGATGTGTGTCATTACAGTGCTTGGACTGTAAATATCAACTGTCATTCATGGGGTGTGTCAGTGACATTACAGTGCTTGTACTGTAAATATCAACAGTCATTCATGGGTTGGTGGGTGTTGGTGTCATTACAGTGCTTGGACTGTAAATATCAACAGTCATTCATTGGGTGGTGGGTGTTTGTGTGTCATTACAGTGCTTGGACTGTTAATATATATCAACAGTCATTCATGGGGTGGTGGGTGTGTAGCTGTCATTACAGTGCTTTGACTGTAAATATCAACAGTCATTCATGGTGTGGTGAGTGTCGTTACAGTGCTTGGACTGTATATATCAACAGTCATTCATGGGGTGGTGGGTGTGTGGGTGTCATTACAGTGCTTGGACTGTAAATATCAACTGTCATTCATGGGGTGTGTCAGTGACATTACAGTGCTTGTACTGTAAATATCAACAGTCATTCATGGGTTGGTGGGTGTGTGTGTCATTACAGTGCTTGGACTGTAAATATCAACAGTCATTCATTGGGTGGTGAGTGTTTGTGTGTCATTACAGTGCTTGGACTGTTAATATATATCAACAGTCATTCATGGGGTGGTGGGTGTCTGGGTGTCATTACAGTACTTGGACTGAAAATATCAACTGTCATTGATGGTGTGTTTGGGTGCTATTACAGAGTTTGGAGTGTAAATATCAACAGTCATTCATAGGTTGGTGGGAGTGTGTGTCATTACAGTGCTTGGACTGTAAATATCAACAGTCAATCATGGGGTGGTCAGTGTGTGGGTGTCAATACAATGCTTGGATTGTAAATATCAACAGTTATGCATGGGGTTGTCAGTGTGTGGGTGTTTATACAGTACTTGGATTTTAAATATCAACAGTCATTCATGGGGTGGTGGGTGTGTGGTTGTCATTACAGTACTTGGATTGTAGATATCAACAGTCATTCATGGGATTGTGGGTGTGTGGGTGTCATTACAGTGCTTGGACTGTAAATAACAACTGTCATTCATGGTAGTGTGGGTGCTATTACAGAGATTGGACTCTAAATATCAACAGTCATTCATAGGTTGGTGGGGGTGTGTGTCATTACAGTGCCTGGACTGTAAATATCAACAATCATTTATGGGGTGGTGGGTGTGTAGGTGTAATTACAGATCTTGGACTATAAATATTAAGTCATTCATGGGGTAGTGGATGTATGGGTGTCAGTACTGTGCTTGGACTGTTAATATCAACAGTCATTAATGGGGTAGTGGTAGTGTGGATGTCATTACAGTGCTTGAACTGTATATATCAACAGTCATTCATGGTGTGGTAGGTGTCATTACAGTGTTTGTACTGTAAATATCAACAGTCATTCATGGTGTGATGGGTGTGTGGGTTACATTACAGTGCTTGGACTGTAAGTATCAACAGTCATTCACGAGGTGGTTGGTGTGTGGGTGTCATTACAGTGCTTGGACTGTATATATCAACAGTCATAAATGGGGTGGAGGATGTCATTACAGTCCTTGAACTGTAAATATCAATAGTTATTAATAAGGTGATAGGTGTGTGTGTGTCATTACAGTGCTTTGACTGTAAAAATCAACAGTCATTCAGAGGGTGGTGGGTGTGTGGGTGTCATTACAGTGCCTGGACTGTAAATATCAACAGTCAATTATGGGGTGGTGGATGTGTGCATGTCATTAGTGCTTGGACTGTAAATATCAATAGTCATTCATGGGGTGGTGTGTGTGTGGGTGTCATTTCAGTGCTTTGACTGTAAATATCAACAGTCATTCATGGGGAGGGGAGTGTCATTGCAGTGCTTGGACTGTAAATATCAAGTCATTTATGGGGTGGTGGGTGTGTGGGTGTCATTACAGTGCTTGGACAGTAAATATCAATAGTCATTCATTCAGTGGTGAGTGTGTGGGTGTCATTACAGTGCTTGGACTGTAAATATCAACAGTCATTCTTTTGGTGGTGTGTGTAGGGGTGCCATTACAGTGCTTGGACTGTAAATATCAACCATCTCTCTTGGAGTAATGGGTGTTTGGGGGTCATGATAGTGCTTGGACTGTAAATATCAACAGCTATTCATTGAGTGGTGGTTGTGTGGGTGTCATTACAGTGATTGGTGTGTATATATCAACAGTCATTCATTTAGTGGTGGGTGTGATGGTGTAATTACAGTGCTTGGACTGTGAATATCAACCGTCATTCATGGGGTGGTAGGTGTGTGTGTGTCATTACACAGCTTGGACTGTAAATATCAACAGTCATTTATTGGATGGTGGATGTGTGTGTGTCATTACAGTGCTTGGACTTTCAATACCAACAGTCATTCATGGGATGGTAGGTGTTATTACAGTGCTTGAACTGTAAATATCAACAGTCATTTAAAGGCTGGTGGGTGTGTGGGTGTCATTACAGTGCTTGGACTGCAAATATTAATAGTCATTTATGGGAAGGTAAGTGTGTGGGTGTCATTACAGTGCTTGGACTTTTAATATTAACAGACATTCATGGGGTAACGGGTGTGTGGGTATCATTTTAATGCTTGGACTGTAAATATCAACAGTCTTTCATGGGGTGGGTTGTGTGTGGGTGTCATTACAGTGCTTGTACTGTAAATATCAACAGTTATTCATTGGATGGTGGGTGTGTGGGTGTCATTACAATGCTTGGACTATAAATATCAATGGTCATTATTGGAGTGGTGTGTGTGTGAGTGTCATTACAGTGCTTAGACTGTAAATATCAACAGTCAATCATGGGGTTGTCAGTGTGTGGGTCTCAATACAGTGCTTGGATTGTAAATATCAACAGTCATTCATGGGGTGGTAGGTGTGTGGGTGTCATTACAGTACTTTGACTGAAAATATCAACTGTCATTGATGGTGTGTTTGGGTGCTATTACAGAGTTTGGAGTGTAAATATCAACAGTCATTCATAGGTTGATGGGAGTGTGTGTCATTACAGTGCTTGGACTGTAAATATCAACAGTCAATCATGGGGTGGTCAGTGTGGGTGTCAATACAATGCTTGGATTGTAAATATCAACAGTTATGCATGGGGTTGTCAGTGTGTGGGTGTTTATACAGTACTTGGATTTTAAATATCAACAGTCATTCATGGGGTGGTGGGTGTGTGGTTGTCATTACAGTACTTGGATTGTAGATATCAACAGTCATTCATGGGATTGTGGGTGTGTGGGTGTCATTACAGTGCTTGGACTGTAAATAACAACTGTCATTCATGGTAGTGTGGGTGCTATTACAGAGATTGGACTCTAAATATCAACAGTCATTCATAGGTTGGTGGGGGTGTGTGTCATTACAGTGCCTGGACTGTAAATATCAACAATCATTTATGGGGTGGTGGGTGTGTAGGTGTAATTACAGATCTTGGACTATAAATATTAAGTCATTCATGGGGTAGTGGATGTATGGGTGTCAGTACTGTGCTTGGACTGTTATTATCAACAGTCATTAATGGGGTAGTGGTAGTGTGGATGTCATTACAGTGCTTGAACTGTATATATCAACAGTCATTCATGGTGTGGTAGGTGTCATTACAGTGCTTGGACTGTAAATATCAACAGTCATTCATGGTGTGATGGGTGTGTGGGTTACATTACAGTGCTTGGACTGTAAGTATCAACAGTCATTCACGAGGTGGTTGGTGTGTGGGTGTCATTACAGTGCTTGGACTGTATATATCAACAGTCATAAATGGGGTGGAGGATGTCATTACAGTCCTTGAACTGTAAATATCAATAGTTATTAATGAGGTGATAGGTGTGTGGGTGTCATTACAGTGCTTTGACTGTAAAAATCAACAGTCATTCAGAGGGTGGTGGGTGTGTGGGTGTCATTACAGTGCCTGGACTGTAAATATCAACAGTCAATTATGGGGTGGTGGATGTGTGTATGTCATTAGTGTTTGGACAGTAAATATCAATAGTCATTCATGGGGTGGTGTGTGTGTGGGTGTCATTTCAGTGCTTTGACTGTAAATATCAACAGTCATTCATGGGGAGGGGAGTGTCATTGCAGTGCTTGGACTGTAAATATCAAGTCATTTATGGGGTGGTGGGTGTGTGGGTGTCATTACAGTGCTTGGACAGTAAATATCAATAGTCATTAATTCAGTGGTGGGTGTGTGGGTGTCATTACAGTGCTTGGACTGTAAATATCAACAGTCATTCTTTTGGTGGTGTGTGTAGGGGTGCCATTACAGTGCTTGGACTGTAAATATCAACCATCTCTCTTGGAGTAATGGGTGTTTGGGGGTCATGATAGTGCTTGGACTGTAAATATCAACAGCTATTCATTGAGTGGTGGTTGTGTGGGTGTCATTACAGTGATTGGTGTGTATATATCAACAGTCATTCATTTAGTGGTGGGTGTGATGGTGTAATTACAGTGCTTGGACTGTGAATATCAACCGTCATTCATGGGGTGGTAGGTGTGTGTGTGTCATTACACAGCTTGGACTGTAAATATCAACAGTCATTTATTGGATGGTGGATGTGTGTGTGTCATTACAGTGCTTGGACTTTCAATACCAACAGTCATTCATGGGATGGTAGGTGTTATTACAGTGCTTGGACTGTAAATATCAACAGTCATTTAAAGGCTGGTGGGTGTGTGGGTGTCATTACAGTGCTTGGACTGCAAATATTAATAGTCATTTATGGGAAGGTAAGTGTGTGGGTGTCATTACAGTGCTTGGACTTTTAATATTAACAGACATTCATGGGGTAACGGGTGTGTGGGTATCATTATAATGCTTGGACTGTAAATATCAACAGTCTTTCATGGGGTGGGTTGTGTGTGGGTGTCATTACAGTGCTTGTACTGTAAATATCAACATTTATTTATTGGATGGTGGGTGTGTGGGTGTCATTACAATGCTTGGACTATAAATATCAATGGTCATTATTGGAGTGGTGTGTGTGTGGGTGTCATTACAGTGCTTGGACTGTAAATATCAACAGTCATTCTTGGGGTGGATGGTGTGTGAGTGTCATTACAGTGCTTGGACTGTAAATATCAAAGGCATTCATGGGGTAGTTGGTGTGTGGGTTTCATTACAGTGCATGAAATGTAAATATCGACAGTTATTTATTGGTTGGTGGGTGTGTGGGTGTCATTACAGTGCTTAGACTGTAAATATCAACAGTCAATCATGGAGTGGTGTGTCTGTGGGTGTCAATACAGTGCTTGAATTGTAAATATCAACAGTCATTCATGGGGTGGTGGGTGTGTGGGTGTCATTACAGTGCTTGGATTGTAAATATCAATGGCCCTAATTGATGGGGTGGTGGGTGTCTGAGTGTCATTACAGTGCTTGGACTGTAAATATCAACTATCATTCATGGTGTGTGTGGGTGCTATTACAGAGTTTGGAGTGTAAATATCAACAGTCATTCATAGGTTGGTGGGAGTGTGTGTCATTACAGTGCTTGGACTGTAAATATCAACAGTCATTCAAGGGGTGGTGGGTGTGTAGGTGTAATTACTGTGCTTGGAGTGTAAATATCATGTCATTCATGGGGTGGTGGGTGTCATTACAGTGCTTTGACTGTGAATATAAACAGTTATTCATGGGGTGATGGATGTGTGGGTGTCATTACAGTGCTTGGACTGTAAATATCAATAGTCATTAATAGGGTGGTGGGTGTCATTACAGTGCTTGGACTGAAAATATCAACAGTCATTCATGGGGTGGTGGGTGTGTGGGTATCATTACAATGCTTGGACTGTAAATATCAACAGTCATTCATCGGGTGGGGGTGTGTGGTGTCATTACAATGCTTGAACTATAAATATCAACAGTTATTCATTGGGAGGTGGGTGTGTGGGTTTCATTACATTGCTTGGACTATAAATATCAATGGTCATTATGGGGTGGTGGATGTGTGTGTGTCATTACAGTGCTTCGACTGTAAATATCAACAGTCATTCATAGAGTGGATGGTGTGTGAGTTTCATTACAGTGCTTGGACTGTAAATATCAACACGCATTCATGGTATGGTTGGTGTGTGGGTCTCATTACAGTGCATGGTTTGTAAATATCAACAGTAATTTATGGGTTTGTGGGTGTGTGGGTGTCATTACAGTGCTTAAACTGTAAATATCAACAGTTAATTATGGGGTGGTCAGTGTGTGGGTGTCAATACAGTGCTTGGATTGTAAATATCAACAATCATTCATGGGGTGGTAGATGTGTGGGTGTCATTACAGTGCTTGGATTGTAAATATCAACAGTCATTCATGGGGTGGTGGGTGAGTGGGTGTCATTATAGTGCTTGGACTGTAAATATCAATTGTCATTCATGGTGTGTGTGGGTGCTATTACAGAGTTTGGAGTGTAAAAATCAACAGTCATTCATAGGTTAGTGGGAGTGTGTGTCATTACAGTTCTTGGACTTTAAATACTAACAGTCATTCAAAGGGTGGTGGGTGTGTAGGTGTAATTACATTGCTTGGAGTGTAAATATCAAGTCATTAATGGGGTAGTGGGTGTCATTACAGTGCTTTGACTGTAAATATCAACAGTCATTTATGGGGTGATGGAGGTTTGGGTGTCATTACAGTGCTTGGACTGTAAATATCAACAGTCATTAATGGGGTGGTGGATGTCATTACAATGCATGGACTGTAAATATCAACAGTCATTCATGGAAAGGTGGGGTTGTGGGTGTCATTACAGTGCTTGGACTGCAAATATTCACAGTCATTTTGGGGTGGTGGGTGTGTGGGTGATATTACAGTGCTTGGACTGTAGATATTAACAGTTATTCATGGGGTTGTGTGTGTGTGGGTGATATTACAGTGCTTGGACTGTAAATATCAACAGTCAGTCATAGAGTGGTTGGTGTGTGGGTGTCTTTACAGTACTTGGACTGTATATACCAACAGTCAATTATTGGGTGAAGGATGTACGGGTGTCATTACAGTGATTGGACTGTAAATATCAACAGTCATTCATGGAGTATTGGGTGTGTAGGTGTAATTTGAGGGCTTGGACTGTAAATATCAACTGTCATTGATGGGGTGGTGGGTGTGTGGGTGTCATTACAATGCTTGGACTGTAAATATCAACTGTCATTCATGGGGTTGGGGGTGTGTGGGTGTCATTACAGTGCATGGACTGTAAATATCAACAGTCATTCATTGAGTGGTGGGTGTGTGAAAGTCATTAAAATGCTTGTACTATAAATATCAATGGTCATTAAAGGGGTGTTGGGTGTATGGGTGTCATTACAATGCTTGGACTAAAAATATCAACAGTTAATCATGGGGTGGTCAGTGTGTGGGTGTCAATACAGGGCTTGGACTGTAAATATCAACAGTCATTCTTGGGATGGTGGTTGTGTGGGTGTCATTACAGTGCTTAGACTGTAAATATCAACAGTCATTTATTGTGTGATTGGTGTGACTGTGTCATTACAGTGCTTGGACTGTAAATATCAACAATCATTCATGGGGTGGTGGGTGTGTGGATGTCATTACAGTGCTTGAACTGTAAATATCAACAGTCAATCATGGGGTGGTGGGTGTGTGTTTGTCATTACAGTTATTGGACTGTAAATATCAACAGTCATTCATGGGGTGGTGGGTGTATGGGTGTCATTACAGTGTTTTGATTGTAAATATCAACAGTCATTCATAGGGTGGTGGGTATCATTAAAGTGCTTGGACTGTAAATATCAACAGTCATTCATGGGGCTGTGGGTGTGTGGGTGTTATTACAGTGCTTGGACTGTAAATATCAACTATAATTTATGGGGTCGTGGGTGTTGGGGTGCCATTACATTTCTTTGACTGTAAATATCAACAGTCATTTATGGGGTGGTGGGTGTGAGGGTGTCATTACAGTGCTTGTACTGAAAATATCAACAGTTATTCATGGGGTGGTAGGTGTGTGAGTGTCATTACAGTGTTTTGATTGTAATTATCAACAGTCATTCATAGGGTGGTGGGTATCATTAAATTGCTTGGACTATAAATATCAACAGTCATTCATGGGGCTGTGGGTGTGTGGGTGTCATTACAGTGCTTGGACTGTAAATATCAACTATAATTCATGGGGTCGTGGGTGTTGGGGTGTCATTACATTACTTTGACTGTAAATATCAACAGTCATTTATGGGGTGGTGGGTGTGAGGGTGTCATTACAGTGCTTGTACTGAAAATATCAACAGTCATTCATGGGGTGGTAGGTGTGTGAGTGTCATTACAGTTATTTGATTAAAATATTAACAGTCATTCATAGGGTGGTGGGTATCATTAGAGTGCTTTGACTGTAAATATCAACAGTCATTCATAGGGTTGTGTGTGAGTGGGTGTCATTACAGTGCTTGGACTGTAAATATCAACAGTCATTCATGGGGTAGTGGGTGTATGGGTGTCATTACAGTTATTTGATTAAGATATTAACAGTCATTCATTGGGTGGTGGGTATCATTAGAATGCTTGGACAGTAAATATCAACAATCATTCATGGGGTTGTTGGTGTGTGTGTGTCATTACAGTGCTTGGACTGTAAATATCAACTATAATTCATGGGGTTGGGGTGTCATTACAGTGCTTTGAGTGTAAATATCAACAGTCATTTATTGGGTGGTGGGTAGCATTACAGTGCTTGTACTGTAAATATCAACAGTCAATCATAGGGTGATGGGTGTGTGGGTGTCAATACAGTGCTTGGACTGTAAATATCAACAGTCATTTATAGGGTGGTGGGTGTTTGGGTGTCATTACATTGCTTGGACTGTAAATATCAACAGTCAATCATGGGGTGGTCAGTGTGTGGGTGTCAATACAGAGCTTGGACTGTAAATATCAACAGTCATTCATGGAGTGGTGGGTGTGTGGGTGTCATTACAGTGCTTGGAGTGTAAATATCAACAGTCATTCTTGGGGTGGTGGTTGTGTGGGTGTCATTACAGTGCTTAGACTGTAAATATCAATAGTCATTTATGGGGTGATGGGTGTGACTGTGTCATTACAGTTCTTGGACTGTAAATATCAACAGTCATTCATAGGGTGGTGGGTGTGTGGATGTCATTACAGTGCTTGGACTGTAAATATCAACCATCATTCATTGAGTGGTGGGTGAGTGGGTGTCATTACAGTGCTTGGACTGTGAATATCAACAGTCATTCGTAGGGAGGTGAGTGTGTGGGTGTTATTACAGTGCTTTGACTGTAAATATCAACAGTCATTCAGAGATTAGTTGGTGTCATTAGAGTGCTTGGACTGTAAATATTAACAGTCATTCATGGGGTGGTGGGTGTGTGGATGTCATTACAGTGCTTGGACTGAAAATATCAACAGTCATTTATGGGGTGTTGGGTGTGTGGGTGTCATTACATAGCTCGGACTATAAATATCAACCGTCATTTATGGGGTTGTGGGTGTGTGGGTGTCATTACAGTGCTTGAACTGTAAATATCAACAGTAAATCGTAGTGTGGTGTGTGTGTGGGTGTCATTACAGTGATTTGATTGTAAATTTCAACAGTCATTTATAGGGTGGTGTGTATCATTAAAGTGCTTGGACTGTAAATATCAACAGTCATTCATGAGGCTGTGGGTGTGTGGGTGTCATTACACTGCTTGGAATGTAAATATCAACTATAATTCATGGGGTCGTAGGGGTTGGGGTGTCATTACAGTGCTTTGACTGTAAATATCAACAGTCATATATGGGGTGGTGGGTGTGAGGGTGTTATTAGAGTGCTTGGACTAAAAATATCAACAGTCATTCATGGGGTGGTAGGTGTGTGAGTGTCATTACAGTGTATTGATTGTAATTATCAACAGTCATTCATAGGGTGGTGGGTGTCATTACAGTGCTTGGACTGTAAATATCATCATTCATTCATGGGGTTGTGGTTGTGTGGGTGTCATTACAGTGCTTGGACTGTAAATATCAACCATAATTCATGGGGTGGTCAGTGTGTGGGTGTCAATACAGTGCTTGGACTGTAAATATCAACAGTCATTTATAGTGTGGTTGGAGTTTGGGTGTCATTACATTGCTTGGACTGTAAATATCAACAGTCAATCATGGGGTGGTGAGTGTTTGGGTGTCATTACAGTGCTTGGACTGTAAATATCAACAGTCATTTATAGGGTGGTGGGTGTGTGAGTGTTATTACAGAGCTTGGACTGTAAATATCAACAGTCATTTATGAAGTGGTGGGTGTGTGGGTGTCATTACAGTTCTTGGACTGTAAATATCAACAGTCATTCTTGGGGTGGTGGTTGTGTGGGTGTCATTACAGTGCTTAGACTGTAAATATCAACAGTCAATCATAGAGTGATGGGTGTGTGGGTGTCATTACAGTGTTAGGACTGTAAATATCAACAGTCATTTATAGGGTGGTGGGTGTTTGGGTGTCATTACATTGCTTGGAGTGTAAATATCAACAGTCAATCATGCGGTGGTGGGTGTGTGGGTGTCATTACAGTGTTTGGACTGTAAATATCAATGGTCATTAATAGGGTGGTGGGTGTGTGAGTGTTATTACAGAGCTTGGACTGTAAATATCAATAGTCATTCATGGAGTGGTGGGTGTGTGGGTGTCATGTTGATAGGGTGGTGAGTGTGTCGGTGTTATTACAGTGCTTTGACTGTAAATATCAACAGTCATTCAGAGATTTGTTGGTGTCATTAGAGTGCTTGGACTCTAAATATTAACAGTCATTCATGGAGTGGTGGGTGTGTGGATGTCATTACAGTGCTTGGACTGTAAATATCAACAGTCAATCATTGGGTGGTGGGTGTATGGGTGTCATTACAGTGTTTTGATTGGAAATATCAACAGTCATTCATAGAGTGGTGGGTATCATTAAAGTGCTTGGACTGTAAATATCAACAGTCATTCATGGGGCTGTGGGTGTGTGGGTGTCATTACAGTGATTGGACTGTAAATATCAACTATAATTCATGGGGTCGAGGGTGTTGGGGTGTCATTACATTGCTTTGACTGTAAATATCAACAGTCATTTATGGGGTGGTGGGTGTGAGGGTGTATTTACAGTGCTTGGACTGAAAATATCAACAGTCATTCATGGGGTGGTAGGTGTGTGGGTGTCATTACAGTGCTTGGACTGTAAATATCAACAGTCATTTATAGGGTGGTGGGTGTTTGGGTGTCATTACATTGCTTGGACTGTAAATATCAACAGTCAATCATGGAGTTGTGGGTGTGTGGGTGTCATTACAGTGCTTGGACTGTAAATATCAACAGTCATTCATAGGGTGTTGGGTGTGTGAGTGTCATTACAGTGCTTGGACTGTAAATATCAACAGTCATTCTTGGGGTGGTGGTTGTGTGGGTGTCATTACAGTGCTTAGACTGTAAATATCAACAGTCATTTATGAGGTGATGGGTGTGACTGTGTCATTACAGTGCATGGACTGTAAATATCAACAGTCATTCATGGGGTGGTGAGTGTGTGTGTGTCATTACAGTTTTTGGACTGTAAATACCAACAGTCATTCATTGTGTAGTGGGTGAGTGGGTGTCATTACAGTGCTTGGACTGTGAATATCAACAGTCATTCATAGCGTGGTGAGTGTGTGGGTGTTATTACAGTGCTTTGACTGTTAATATCAACAGTCATTTAGAGATTGGTTGGTGTCATTTGAGTGCTTGGACTGTAAATATTAACAGTCATTCATGGGGTGGTGGGTGTGTGGATATCATTACAGTGCTTGGACTGAAAATATCAACAGTCATTTATGGGGTGGTGGGTGTGTGGGTGTCATTACAGTGCTTAGACTGTAAATATCAACAGTCATTCATAGGGTGGTGGGTGTGTGAGTGTTATTACAGAGCTTGGACTGTAAATATCAACAGTCGTTCATGGAGTGGAGAGTGTGTGTGTGTCATTACAGTTTTTGGACTGTAAATACCAACAGTCATTCTTTGGGTAGTGGGTGAGTGGGTGTCATTACGGTGCTTGGACTGTGAATATCAACAGTCATTCGTAGCGTGGTGAGTGTGTAAGTGTTATTACAGTGCTTTGACTGTTAATATCAACTGTCATTTAGAGATTGGTTGGTGTCATTTGAGTGCTTGGACTGTAAATATTAACAGTCATTCATGGGGTGGTGGGTGTGTGGATGTCATTACAGTGCTTGGACTGAAAATATCAACAGTCATTTATGGGGTGGTGGGTGTGTGGGTGTCATTACAGTGCTTAGACTGTAAATATCAACAGTCATTCATGTGGTGGTGGTTGTGTGAGTGTCATTACAGTGATTTGATTAATTTATTAACAGTCATTCATAGGGTGGTGGGTATCATTAGAGTGCTTGGACTGTAAATATCAACAGTCATTCATGGGGTTGTAGGTGTGTGGGTGTCATTACAGTGCTTGGACTGTAAATATCAACAGTCATTTATAGGGTGGTGGGTGTTTGGGTGTCATTACATTGCTTGGACTGTAAATATCAACAGTCAATCATGGAGTTGTGGTTGTGTGGGTGTCATTACAGTGCTTGGACTGTAAATATCAACAGTCATTCATAGGGTGTTGGGTGTGTGAGTGTCATTACAGTGCTTGGACTGTAAATATCAACAGTCATTCTTGGGGTGGTGGTTGTGTGGGTGTCATTACAGTGCTTAGACTGTAAATATCAACAGTCATTTATGAGGTGATGGGTGTGACTGTGTCATTACAGTGCATGGACTGTAAATATCAACAGTCATTCATGGGGTGGTGAGTGTGTGTGTGTCATTACAGTTTTTGGACTGTAAATACCAACAGTCATTCATTGGGTAGTGGGTGAGTGGGTGTCATTACAGTGCTTGGACTGTGAATATCAACAGTCATTCATAGCGTGGTGAGTGTGTGGGTGTTATTACAGTGCTTTGACTGTTAATATCAACAGTCATTTAGAGATTGGTTGGTGTCATTTGAGTGCTTGGACTGTAAATATTAACAGTCATTCATGGGGTGGTGGGTGTGTGGATATCATTACAGTGCTTGGACTGAAAATATCAACAGTCATTTATGGGGTGGTGGGTGTGTGGGTGTCATTACAGTGCTTAGACTGTAAATATCAACAGTCATTCATAGGGTGGTGGGTGTGTGAGTGTTATTACAGAGCTTGGACTGTAAATATCAACAGTCGGTTATGGAGTGGTGAGTGTGTGTGTGTCATTACAGTTTTTGGACTGTAAATACCAACAGTCATTCATTGGGTAGTGGGTGAGTGGGTGTCATTACGGTGCTTGGACTGTGAATATCAACAGTCATTCGTAGCGTGGTGAGTGTGTAAGTGTTATTACAGTGCTTTGACTGTTAATATCAACAGTCATTTAGAGATTGGTTGGTGTCATTTGAGTGCTTGGACTGTAAATATTAACAGTCATTCATGGGGTGGTGGGTGTGTGGATGTCATTACAGTGCTTGGACTGAAAATATCAACAGTCATTTATGGGGTGGTGGGTGTGTGGGTGTTATTACAGTGCTTAGACTGTAAATATCAACAGTCATTCATGTGGTGGTGGTTGTGTGAGTGTCATTACAGTGATTTGATTAATTTATTAACAGTCATTCATAGGGTGGTGGGTATCATTAGAGTGCTTGGACTGTAAATATCAACAGTCATTCATGGGGTTGTAGGTGTGTGGGTGTCATTACAGTGCTTGGACTGTAAATATCAACAGTCATTTATAGGGTGGTGGGTGTTTGGGTGTCATTACATTGCTTGGACTGTAAATATCAACAGTCAATCATGGAGTTGTGGGTGTGTGGGTGTCATTACAGTGCTTGGACTGTAAATATCAACAGTCATTCATAGGGTGTTGGGTGTGTGAGTGTCATTACAGTGCTTGGACTGTAAATATCAACAGTCATTCTTGGGGTGGTGGTTGTGTGGGTGTCATTACAGTGCTTAGACTGTAAATATCAACAGTCATTTATGAGGTGATGGGTGTGACTGTGTCATTACAGTGCATGGACTGTAAATATCAACAGTCATTCATGGGGTGGTGAGTGTGTGTGTGTCATTACAGTTTTTGGACTGTAAATACCAACAGTCATTCATTGGGTAGTGAGTGAGTGGGTGTCATTACAGTGCTTGGACTGTGAATATCAACAGTCATTCATAGCGTGGTGAGTGTGTGGGTGTTATTACAGTGCTTTGACTGTTAATATCAACAGTCATTTAGAGATTGGTTGGTGTCATTTGAGTGCTTGGACTGTAAATATTAACAGTCATTCATGGGGTGGTGTGTGTGTGGATATCATTACAGTGCTTGGACTGAAAATATCAACAGTCATTTATGGGGTGGTGGGTGTGTGGGTGTCATTACAGTGCTTAGACTGTAAATATCAACAGTCATTCATAGGGTGGTGGGTGTGTGAGTGTTATTACAGAGCTTGGACTGTAAATATCAACAGTCGTTCATGGAGTGGTGAGTGTGTGTGTGTCATTACAGTTTTTGGACTGTAAATACCAACAGTCATTCATTGGGTAGTGGGTGAGTGGGTGTCATTACGGTGCTTGGACTGTGAATATCAACAGCCATTCGTAGCGTGGTGAGTGTGTGGGTGTTATTACAGTGCTTTGACTGTTAATATCAACAGTCATTTAGAGATTGGTTGGTGTCATTTGAGTGCTTGGACTGTAAATAATAACAGTCATTCATGGGGTGGTGGGTGTGTGGATGTCATTACAGTGCTTGGACTGAAAATATCAACAGTCATTCATGGGGCTGTAGGTGTGTGTGTGTCATTACAGTGCTTGGACTGTAAATATCAACTATAATTCATGGGGTCGTGGGTGTTGGGGTGTCATTACAGTGCTTTGAGTGTAAATATCAACAGTCATTTATTGTGTGGTGGGTAGCATTACAGTGCTTGTACTGTAAATATCAACAGTTAATCATAGGGTGATGGGTGTGTGGGTGTCAATACAGTGCTTGGACTGTAAATATCAACAGTCATTTATAGGGTGGTGGGTGTTTGGGTGTCATTACATTGCTTGGACTGTAAATATCAACAGTCAATCATGGGGTGGTCAGTGTGTGGGTGTCAATACAGAGCTTGGACTGTAAATATCAACAGTCGTTCATGGAGTGGTGGGTGTGTGGGTGTCATTACAGTGCTTGGACTGTAAATATCAACAGTCATTCTTGGGGTGGTGGTTGTGTGGGTGTCATTACAGTGCTTAGACTGTAAATATCAACAGTCATTTATGGGGTGATGAGTGTGACTGTGTCATTACAGTGCTTGGACTGTAAATATCAACAGTCATTCATAGGGTGGTGGGTGTGTGGATGTCATTACAATGCTTGGACTGTAAATATCAACCATCATTCATTGAGTGGTGGGTGAGTGGGTGTCATTACAGTGCTTGGACTGTGAATATCAACAGTCATTCGTAGGGAGGTGAGTGTGTGGGTGTTATTACAGTGCTTTGACTGTAAATACCAACAGTCATTCAGAGATTAGTTGGTGTCATTAGAGTGCTTGGACTGTAAATATTAACAGTCATTCATGGGGTGGTGGGTGTGTGGATGTCATTACAGTGCTTGGACTGAAAATATCAACAGTCATTTATGGGGTGGTGGGTGTGTGGGTGTCATTACATTGCTCGGACTATAAATATCAACCGTCATTTATGGGGTTGTGGGTGTGTGTGTGTCATTACAGTGCTTGAACTGTAAATATCAACAGTAAATCGTAGTGTGGTGTGTGTGTGGGTGTCATTACAGTGATTTGATTGTAAATTTCAACAGTCATTTATAGGGTGGTGTGTATCATTAAAGTGCTTGGACTGTAAATATCAACAGTCATTCATGGGGCTCTGGGTGTGTGGGTGTCATTACACTGCTTGGAATGTAAATATCAACTATAATTCATGGGGTCGTCGGGGTTGGGGTGTCATTACAGTGCTTTGACTGTAAATATCAACAGTCATATATGGGGTGGTGGGTGTGAGGGTGTCATTAGAGTGCTTGGACTAAAAATATCAACAGTCATTCATGGGGTGGTAGGTGTGTGAGTGTCATTACAGTGTATTGATTGTAATTATCAACAGTCATTCATAGGGTGGTGGGTGTCATTACAGTGCTTGGACTGTAAATATCAACAGTCATTCATGGGGTTGTGGTTGTGTGGGTGTCATTACAGTGCTTGGACTGTAAATATCAACCATAATTCATGGGGTGGTCAGTGTGTGGGTGTCAATACAGTGCTTGGACTGTAAATATCAACAGTCATTTATAGTGTGGTTGGAGTTTGGGTGTCATTACATTGCTTGGACTGTAAATATCAACAGTCATTTATAGGGTGGTGGGTGTGTGAGTGTTATTACAGAGCTTGGACTGTAAATATCAACAGTCATTTATGGAGTGGTGGGTGTGTGGGTGTCATTACAGTTCTTGGACTGTAAATATCAACAGTCATTCTTGGGGTGGTGGTTGTGTGGGTGTCATTACAGTGCTTAGACTGTAAATATCAACAGTCAATCATAGGGTGATGGGTGTGTGGGTGTCATTACAGTGCTTGGACTGTAAATATCAACAGTCATTCATTGGGTGGTGAGTGTGTGTGTGTAATTACAGTTTTTGGACTGTAAATATCAACAATCATTCATTGAGTGGTGGGTGAGTAGGTGTCATTACATTGCTTTGACTGTGAATATCAACAGTCATTCGTAGGGTGGTGAGTGTGTGAGTGTAATTACAGTGCTTTGACTGTAAATATCAACAGTCATTCAGAGATTTGTTGGTGTCATTAGAGTGCTTGGACTCTAAATATTAACAGTCATTCATGGAGTGGTGGGTGTGTGGATGTCATTACAGTGCTTGGACTGTAAATATCAACAGTCAATCATTGGGTGGTGGGTGTATGGGTGTCATTACAGTGTTTTGATTGGAAATATCAACAGTCATTCATAGAGTGGTGGGTATCATTAAAGTGCTTGGACTGTAAATATCAACAGTCATTCATGGGGCTGTGGGTGTGTGGGTGTCATTACAGTGATTGGACTGTAAATATCAACTATAATTCATGGGGTCGTGGGTGTTGGGGTGTCATTATATTGCTTTGACTGTAAATATCAACAGTCATTTATGAGGTGGTGGGTGTGAGGGTGTCATTACAGTGCTTGGACTGAAAATATCAACAGTCATTCATGGGGTGGTAGGTGTGTGAGTGTCATTACAGTGTTTTGATTGTAATTATCAACAGTCATTCATAGGGTGGTGGGTGTTATTACAGTGCTTGGACTGAAAATATCAACAGTCATTCATGTGGTGCTGGTTGTGTGAGTGTCATTACAGTGATTTGATTAATTTATTAACAGTCATTCATAGGGTGGTGGGTATCATTAGAGTGCTTTGACTGTAAATATCAACAGTCATTCATGGGGTTGTAGGTGTGTGGGTGTCATTACAGTGCTTGGACTGTAAATATCAACAGTCATTTATAGGGTGGTGGGTGTTTGGGTGTCATTACATTGCTTGGACTGTAAATATCAACAGTCAATCATGGAGTTGTGGGTGTGTGGGTGTCATTACAGTGCTTGGACTGTAAATATCAACAGTCATTCATAGGGTGTTGGGTGTGTGAGTGTCATTACAGTGCTTGGACTGTAAATATCAACAGTCATTCTTGGGGTGGTGGTTGTGTGGGTGTCATTACAGTGCTTAGATTGTAAATATCAACAGTCATTTATGAGGTGATGGGTGTGACTGTGTCATTACAGTGCATGGACTGTAAATATCAACAGTCATTCATGGGGTGGTGAGTGTGTGTGTGTCATTACAGTTTTTGGACTGTAAATACCAACAGTCATTCATTGGGTAGTGGGTGAGTGGGTGTCATTACAGTGCTTGGACTGTGAATATCAACAGTCATTCATAGCATGGTGAGTGTGTGGGTGTTATTACAGTGCTTTGACTGTTAATATCAACAGTCATTTAGAGATTGGTTGGTGTCATTTGAGTGCTTGGACTGTAAATATTAACAGTCATTCATGGGGTGGTGGGTGTGTGGATATCATTACAGTGCTTGGACTGAAAATATCAACAGTCATTTATGGGGTGGTGGGTGTGTGGGTGTCATTACAGTGCTTAGACTGTAAATATCAACAGTCATTCATAGGGTGGTGGGTGTGTGAGTGTTATTACAGAGCTTGGACTGTAAATATCAACAGTCGTTCATGGAGTGGTGAGTGTGTGTGTGTCATTACAGTTTTTGGACTGTAAATACCAACAGTCATTCATTGGGTAGTGGGTGAGTGGGTGTCATTACGGTGCTTGGACTGTGAATATCAACAGTCATTCGTAGCGTGGTAAGTGTGTGGGTGTTATTACAGTGCTTTGACTGTTAATATCAACAGTCATTTAGAGATTGGTTGGTGTCATTTGAGTGCTTGGACTGTAAATATTAACAGTCATTCATGGGGTGGTGGGTGTGTGGATGTCATTACAGTGCTTGGACTGAAAATATCAACAGTCATTTATGGGGTGGTGGGTGTGTGGGTGTCATTACATTGCTCGGACTATAAATATCAACCGTCATTTATGGGGTTGTGGGTGTGTGGGTGTCATTACAGTGCTTGGACTGTAAATATCAACAGTCAATCGTAGGGTGGTGTTTGTGTGGGTGTCATTACAGTGTTTTGATTGTAAATATCAACAGTCATTCATAGGGTGGTGGGTATCATTAAAGTGCTTGGACTGTAAATATCAACAGTCATTCATGGGGCTGTGGGTGTGTGGGTGTCATTACAGTGCTTGGAATGTAAATATCAACTATAATTCATGGGGTCGTGGGTGTTGGGGTGTCATTACAGTGCTTTGACTGTAAATATCAACAGTCATTTATGGGGTGGTGGGTGTGAGGGTGTCATTACAGTGCTTGGACAGAAAATATCAACAGCTATTCATGGGGTGGTAGGTGTGTGAGTGTCATTACAGTGTATTGATTGTAATTATCAACAGTCATTAATAGGGTGGTGGGTGTCATTACAGTGCTTGGACTGTAAATATCAACAGTCATTCATGAGGTGGTGGTTGTGTGGGTGTCATTACAGTGCTTGGACTGTAAATATCAACCATAATTCATGGGGTGGTGGGTGTGGGGGTGTCATTACAGTGCTTGTACTGTAAATATCAACAGTCAATCATGGGGTTATGGGTGTGTGGGTGTCATTACAGTGCTTGGACTGTAAATATCAACAGTCATTCATGGGGTAGTGGGTGTATGTGTGTCATTACACTGATTTGATTGTAAATATTAACAGTCATTCATAGGGTGGTGGGTATCATTAGAGTGCTTGGACTGTAAATATCAACAGTCATTAATGGGATTGTGGATGTTTGGGTGTCATTACAGTGCTTGGACTGTAAATATGAACTATAATTCATGGGGTCGTGGGTGTTGAGGTGTCATTACAGTGCTTTGAGTGTAAATACCAACAGTCATTTATTGGGTGGTGGGTAGCATTACAGTGCTTGGACTGTAAATATCAACAGTCATTCATAGGGTGATGGGTGTGTGGGTGTCATTACAGTGCTAGGACTGTAAATATCAACAGTCATTTATAGGGTGGTTGGAGTTTGGGTGTCATTACATTGCTTGGACTGTAAATATCAACAGTCAATCATGGGGTGGTGGGTGTTTGGGTGTCATTACAGTGCTTGGACTGTAAATATTAACAGTCATTCATAGGGAGGTGGGTGTGTGAGTGTTATTACAGAGCTTGGACTGTAAATATCAACAGTCATTCATGGAGTGTTGGGTGTGTGGGTGTAATTACAGTTCTTGGACTGTAAATATCAACAGTTATTCTTGGGGTGGTGGTTGTGTGGGTGTCATTACAGTGCTTAGACTGTAAATATCAAGTCATCCATGGGGTTGTGGGTGTGTGGGTGTCATTACAGTGCTTGGACTGTAAATATCAACAGTCATTCATAGGGTGGTGGGCATCATTAGAGTGCTTGGACTGTAAATATCAAGTCATCCATGGGGTTGTGGGTGTGTGGGTGTCATTACAGTGCTTGGACTGTAAATATCAACAGCCAATCATGGGGTGGTGGGTGTGTGGTTGTCATTACAGTTCTTGGACAGTAAATATCAACAGTCATTCATGGGGTGGTGAGTGTATAGGTGTCATTACAGTGTTTTGATTGTAAATATCAACAGTCATTCATTGGGTGGTGGGTATCATTAAAGTGCTTGGACTGTAAATATTAACAGTCATTCATGGGACTGTGGGTGTGTGGGTGTCATTACAGTGCTTGGAATGTAAATATCAACTATAATTCATGGGGTCGTGGGTGTTGGGGTGTCATTACAGTGCTTTGAGTGTAAATACCAACAGTCATTTATTGGGTAGTGGGTAGCATTACAGTGCTTGGACAGTAAATATCAACAGTCATTCATAGGGTGATGGGTGTGTGGGTGTCATTACAGTGCTTGGACTGTAAATATCAACTGTCATTTATAGGGTGGTTGGATTTTGGGTGTCATTACATTGCTTGGACTGTAAATATCAACGGTCAATCATGGGGTAGTGGGTGTATGGGTGTCATTACAGTGATTTGATTAAAATATTAACAGTCATTCATAGGGTGGTGGGTATCATTAGATTGCTTGGACTGTAAATAACAACAGTCATTCATGGGGTTGAGGATGTGTGGGTGTCATTACAGTGCTTGGACTGTAAATATCAACTATAATTCATGGGGTCGTGGGTGTTGGGGTGTCATTACAGTGCTTTGAGTGTAAATACCAACAGTCATTTATTGGGTAGTGGGTAGCATTACAGTGCTTGGACAGTAAATATCAACAGTCATTCATAGGGTGATGGGTGTGTGGGTGTCATTACAGTGCTTGGACTGTAAATATCAACTGTCATTTATAGGGTGGTTGGAGTTTGGGTGTCATTACATTGCTTGGACTGTAAATATCAACGGTCAATCATGGGGTGGTGGGTGTTTGGGTGTCATTACAGTGCTTGGACTGTAAATATTAACAGTCATTCATAGGGTGGTGGGTGTGTGGGTGTAATTACAGTTCTTGGACTGTAAATATCAACAGTCATTCTTGGGGTGGTGGTTGTGTGGGTGTCATTACAGTGCTTAGACTGTAAATATCAACAGTCATTTATGGGGTGATGGGTGTGACTGTGTCATTACAGTGCTTGGACTGTAAATATCAACAGTCATTCATGGGGTGGTGAGTGTGTGGGTGTTATTACAGTGCTTTGATTGTATATATCAACAGTCATTTAGAGGTTGGTGGGTGTCATTAGAGTGCTTGGACTGTAAATATCAACAGTCATTTTTGGGTTGGTGGTGGTGTGGGTGTCATTACAGTGCTTAGACTGTAAATATCAACAGTCATTCATGGAGTAGTGGGTGTTTGGTTGTCATTACAGTGCTTGGACTATGAATATCAACAGTCATTCATGGAGTGGTGGGTGTTTGGGTGTCTTTACAGTGCTTGGACTATGAATATCAACAGTCATTCATGGGGTGGTGGATGTGTAGATGTCATTACAGTGCTTGGACTGATAATATCAACAATCATTCATTGGGTGGTGGGTGTGTGTTTGTCATTACACTCCTTGGACTGTAAATATTAACAGTCATTCATGGGGTGGTGGGTGTGTGGGTGTCATTAAAGTGCTTGGACTGTAAATATTAACAGTCATTTATAGGTCGGTGAGTGTGTGGATGTCATTACAGTGCTTGGACTGAAAATATCAACCAACATTAATGGGGTGGTAGGTGTGTGGGTGTCATTACAGTGCTTGACTGTAAATATCAACAGTAATTCATTCATTGTGGTGGGTGTGTGAGTGTCATTACAGGGCTTGGACTGTAAATATCAACAGTTATTCATGGGGTGGTGGGTGTGTAGGTATCATGAAGGTGCTTGGACTGTAAATATCAACAGTCATTCATGGGGTGGTGAGTGTGTGGGTGTTATTGCAGTTCTTGGACTGTAAATATCAACCATCATTCATTGTGCGGTGGGTGTGTGAGTGTCATTAAAGTGCTTGGACTGTGAATAATAACAGTTATTTATGGTTTGGTGAGTGTGTGGGTGTTATTACAGTGCTTTGACTGTAAAAATCAACAGTCATTCAGAGGGTGGTGAGTGTCATTACAGTGCTTGGACTGAAAATATCAACAGTCATTTATGGGGTGGTGGGTGTGTCGGTGTCATTACAGTGCTTGGACTATAAATATCAACTATCATTTAAGTGGTGGTGGGTGTGTGGGTGTCATTACATTACTTGAACTGTAAATATCAACAGTCATTCATAGGGTGGTGGGTGTGTGAGTGTCTTTACAGAGCTTGGACTGTAAATATCAACAGTCATTCATGGGGTGGTGGGTGTGTGGATGTCATTACAGTGCTTGGACTGTAAATATCAACAGTCATTCATGGGGTGGTGGGTGTGGGGGTGTCATTACAGTGCTTGGACTGTAAATATCAACAGTCATTCTTGGGGTGGTGTGTGTGTGGGTGTCATTACAGTGTTTTGATTTTAATTATCAACAGTCATTCATAGGGTGGTGGGTGTCATTACAGTGCTTGGACTGTAAATATCAACAGTAATTCATAGGGTGGTGGTTGTGTGGGTGTCATTTCATTGCTTGGACTGTAAATATCAACCATAATTCATGGGGTGGTGGGTGTGGGGGTGTCATTACAGTACTTGGACTGTAAATATCAACAGTCAATCATGGGGTGGTGGGTGTGTGGGTGTCATTACAGTGCTTAGACTGTAAATATCAACAGTCTTTCATGGGGTGGTGGGTGTATGGGTGTCATTACAGTGATTTGATTGTAAATATCAACTGTCAATCATAGGGTGGTGGGTATCATTAGAGTGCTTGGACTGTAAATATCCAGTCATCCATGGGGTTGTGGGTGTGTGGGTGTCATTACAGTGCTTGGACTGTAAATATCAACAGTCAATCATGGAGTTGTGGGTATATGGTTGTCATTTCAGTTCTTGGACTGTAAATATCAACAGTCATTCATGGGGTGGTGGGTGTATAGGTGTCAATACAGTGTTTTGATTGTAAATATCAACAGTCATTCATTGGGTGGTGGGTATCATTAAAGTGCTTGGACTGTAAATATTAACAGTCATTTATGGGGCTGTGGGTGTGTGGGTTTCATTACAGTGCTTAGAATGTAAATATCAACTATAATTCATGGGGTCGTGGGTTTTGGGGTGTCATTACATTGCTTTGACAGTAAATATCAACAGTCATTTATGGGGTGGTGGGTGTGAGGGTGTCATTACAGTGCTTTGACTGAAAATATCAACAGTCATTCATGGGGTGGTAGGTGTGTGAGTGTCATTATAGTGTTTTGATTGTAATTATTAACAGTCATTCATAGGGTTGTGGGTGTCATTACAGTGCTTGGACTGTAAATATCAACAGTCAATCATGGGGTGGTGGGTGTGTGGGTGTCATTACTGTGCTTGGACTGTAAATATCAACAGTCATTCATGGGGTAGTGGGTGTATGGGTGTCATTACAGTGATTTGATTAAAATATTAACAGTCATTCATAGGGTGGTGGGTATCATTAGATTGCTTGGACTGTAAATAACAACAGTCATTCATGGGGTTGAGGGTGTGTGGGTGTCATCACAGTGCTTGGACTGTAAATATCAACTATAATTCATGGGGTCGTGGGTGTAGGGGTGTCATTACAGTGCTTTGAGTGTAAATATCAACAGTAATTTATTGGGTAGTGAGTAGCATTACAGTGCTTGGACTGTAAATATCAACAATCAATCATTGGGTGACGGGTGTGTGGGTGTCATTACAGTGTTTGTACTGTAAATATCAACAGTCATTTACAGGGTGGTGGGTGTTTGGGTGTCATTACATTGCTTGGACTGTAAATATCAACAGTCAATCATGGGGTGGTGGGTGGGTGGGTGTCATTACAGTGATTGGACTGGAAATATCAACAGTCATTCATAGGGTAGTGGGTGTGTGAGTGTTATTACAAAGCTTGGACTGTAAATATCAACACTCATTCATGGAGTGGTGGGTGTGTAGTTGTCATTACAGTGCTTGTACTGTAAATATCAACAGTCATTCTTGGGGTGGTGGTTGTGTGGGTGTCATTACAGTGCTTCGACAGTAAATATCAACAGTCATTTATGGGGTGGTGAGTGTGTCTCTGTCATTAGCGTTCGTGGACTGTAAATTTCAACCATCATTCATTGGGTGGCGGGTGTGTGGGTGTCATTACAGTGCTTGGACTGTAAATATTACCAGTCATCCATTCTGTGGTGGGTGTCATTAGAGTGCTTGGACTTTAAATATTAACAGTCATTCATAGGTCGGTGAGTGTGCGGATGTCATTACAGTGCTTGGACTGAAAATATCAACCAACATTAATGAGGTGGTAGGTGTGTGGGTGTCATTACAGTGCTTGAATTGTAAATATCAAAATTAATTCATTCATTGTAGTGGGTGTGTAAGTGTCATTACAGAGCTTGGACTGTAAATATCAACAGTTATTCATGGGGTGGTGGGTGTGTGGGTATCATGAAAGTGCTTGGACTGTAAATATCAACAGACATTCATGGGGTGGTGAGTGTGTGGGTGTCATTACAGTGCTTGGACTATAAATATCAACCATCATTTAAGTGCTTGGACTGTGAATAATAACAGTTATTTATGGTTTGGTGAGTGTGTGGGTGTTATTACAGTGATTTGACTGTAAATATCAACAGTCATTCAGAGGGTGGTGAGTGTCATTACAGTGCATGGACTGAAAATATCAACAGTCAATCATGGGGTGGTGGGTGTGGGGGTGTCATTACAGTGTTTGGACTGTAAATATCAACAGTCAATCATGGGGTGGTGGGTGTGTGGGTGTCATTACAGTGCTTGGACTGTAAATATCAACAGTCATTCATGGGGTAGTGGGTGTATGGGTGTCATTACAGTGATTTGAATGTAAATATTAACAGTAATTCATAGGGTGGTGGGTATCATTAGAGTGCTTGTACTGTAAATATTAACAGTCATTCATGGGGTCGTGGGTGTTGGGGTGTCATTACAGTGCTTTGAGTGTAAATATCAACAATCATTTATTGGGTGGTGGGTAGCATTACAGTGCTTGGACTGTAAATATCAACAGTCATTCATAGGGTGATGGGTGCTTGGGTGTCATGACGGTGCTTGGACTGTAAATATCAACAGTCATTTATAGGGTGGTGGGAGTTTGGGTGTCATTACATTGCTTGGACTGTAAATATCAACAGTCAATCATGGGGTGGTGAGTGTTTTGGTGTCATTATAGTGCTTGGACTGTAAATATTAACGGTCATTCATAGGGTGGTGGGTGTGTGAATGTTATTACAGAGCTTGGACTGTAAATATCAACAGTCATTCATGGGGTGGTGAGTGTGTGTGTGTCATTACAGTTTTTAGACTGTAAATATCAACCATCATTCAATGGGTGGTGGGTGAGTGGGTGTCATTACAGTGCTTGGACTGTGAATATCAACAGTCATTCGTAGGGTAGTGAGTTTGTGGGTGTTATTACAGTGCTTTGACTGTAAATATTAACAGTCATTCAGAGATTGGTTGGTGTCATTAGAGTGCTTGGACTGTAAATATTAACAGTTATTCATGGGGTGGTGGATGTGTGGATGTCATTACAGTTCTTGGACTGAAAATATCAACAGTCATTTATGGGGTGGTGGGTGTATGTGTGTCATTACATTGCTCGGACTATAAATATCAACCATCATTTATGGGGTTGTGGGTGTGTGGGTGTCATTACAGTGCTTGGACTGTAAATATCAACAGTCAATCGTGGGGTGGTGGGGGTGTGGGTTTCATTACAGTGTTTTAAATGAAAATATCAACAGTCATTCATAGTGTGGTGGGTATTATTAAAGTGCTTGGACTGTAAATATCAACATTGATTTATGGGGTGGTGGGTGTGAGGGTGTCATTACAGTTCTTGGACTGAAAATATCAACAGTCATTCATGGAGTGGTAGGTGTGTGAGTGTCATTACAGTGTATTGATTGTAATTATCAACAGTCATTCATAGTGTGGTGGGTATCATTAAAATGCTTGGACTGTAAATATCAACAGTCATTCATGGGGTGGTGGTTGTGTGGGTGTCATTACAGTGCTTGGACTGTAAATATCAACCATAATTCATGGGTGGTGGGTGTGGGGGTGTCATAACAGTGTTTGGACTGTAAATATCAACAGTCATTCATGGGGTTGTGGGTGTGTGGGTGTCCTTACAGTGCTTGGACTGTAAATATCCACTATAATTCATGGGGTAGTGGGTGTTGGGGTGTCATTACAGTGCTTTGAGTGTAAATATCAACAGTCATTTATTGGGTAGTGAGTAGCATTACAGTGCTTGGACTATAAATATCAACAGTCATTCATGGAGTGGTGGGTGTTTGGGTGTCATTACAGTGCTTGGACTATGAATATCAACAGTCATTCATGGGGTGGTGGATGTGTAGATGTCATTACAGTGCTTGGACTGATAATATCAACAGTCATTCATTGGGTGGTGGGTGTGTGTTTGTCATTACACTCCTTGGACTGTAAATATTAACAGTCATTCATGGGGTGGTTGGTGTGTGGGTGTCATTAAAGTGCTTGGACTGTAAATATCAACAGTCATTCATGGAGTGGTGGGTGTTTGGGTGTCATTACAGTGCTTGGACTATGAATATCAACAGTCATTCTTGGGGTGGTGGATGTGTAGATGTCATTACAGTGCTTGGACTGATAATATCAACAGTCATTCATTGGGTGGTGGGTGTGTGTTTGTCATTACACTCCTTGGACTGTAAATATTAACAGTCATTCATGGGGTGGTGGGTGTGTGGGTGTCATTAAAGTGCTTGGACTGTAAATATCAACAGTCATTTATGGGGTGGTGAGTGTGTCTGTGTCATTAGCGTTCGTGGACTGTAAATTTCAACCATCATTCATTGGGTGGTGGGTGTGTGGGTGTCATTACAGTGCTTGGACTGTAAATATTACCAGTCATCCATTCTGTGGTGGGTGTCATTAGAGTGCTTGGACTGTAAATATTAACAGTCATTTATAGGTCGGTGAGTGTGTGGATGTCATTACAGTGCTTGGACTGAAAATATCAACCAACATTAATGGGGTGGTAGGTGTGTGGGTGTCATTACAGTGCTTGAGCTGTAAATATCAACAGTAATTCATTCATTGTGGTGGGTGAGTGAGTGTCATTACAGGGCTTGGACTGTAAATATCAACAGTTATTCATGGGGTGGTGGGTGTGTAGGTATCATGAAAGTGCTTGGACTGTAAATATCAACAGTCATTCATGGGGTGGTGAGTGTGTGGGTGTTATTGCAGTTCTTGGACTGTAAATATCAACCATCATTCATTGTGCGGTGGGTGTGTGAGTGTCATTAAAGTGTTTGGACTGTGAATAATAACAGTTATTTATGGTTTAGTGAGTGTGTGGGTGTTATTACAGTGCTTTGACTGTAAATATCAACAGTCATTCAGAGGGTGGTGAGTGTCATTACAATGCTTGGACTGAAAATATCAACAGTCATTTATGGGGTGGTGGGTGTGTCGGTGTCATTACAGTGCTTGGACTATAAATATCAACTATCATTTAAGTGGTGGTGGGTGTGTGGATGTCATTACATTGCTTGGACTGTAAATATCAACAGTCATTCATAGGGTGGTGGGTGTGTGAGTGTCATTACAGAGCTTGGACTGTAAATATCAACAGTCATTCATGGGGTGGTGGGTGTGTGGATGTCATTACAGTGCGAGGACTGTAAATATCAACAGTCAATCATGGGGTGGTGGGTGTGGGGGTGTCATTACAGTGCTTGGACTGTAAATATCAACAGTCATTCTTGGGGTGGTGGGTGTGTGGGTGTCATTACAGTGTTTTGATTTTAATTATCAACAGTCATTCATAGGGAGGTGGGTGTCATTACAGTGCTTGGACTGTAAATATCAACAGTAATTCATAGGGTGGTGGTTGTGTGGGTGTCATTTCATTGCTTGGACTGTAAATATCAACCATAATTCATGGGGTGGTGGGTGTCTTGGTGTCATTACAGTGCTTGGACTGTAAATATCAACAGTCAATCATGGGGTGGTGGGTGTGTGGGTGTCATTACAGTGCTTAGACTGTAAATATCAACAGTCTTTCATGGGGTGGTGGGTGTATGGGTGTCATTACAGTGATTTGATTGTAAATATCAACTGTCATTCATAGGGTGGTGGGTATCATTAGAGTGCTTGGACTGTAAATATCAAGTCATCCATGTGGTTGTGGGTGTGTGGGTATCATTACAGTGCTTGGACTGTAAATATCAACAGTCAATCATGGGGTGGTGGGTGTGTGGTCGTCATTACAGTTCTTGGACTGTAAATATCAACAGTCATTCATGGGGTGGTGGGTGTATAGGTGTCATTACAGTGTTTTGATTGTAAATATTAACAGTCATTCATTGGGTGGTGGGTATCATTAAAGTGCTTGGACTGTAAATATTAACAGTCATTCATGGAGCTGTGGGTGTGTGGGTGTCATTACAGTGCTTGGAATGTAAATATCAATTATAATTCATGGGGTCGTGGGTGTTGGGGTGTCATTACATTGCTTTGACTGTAAATATCAACAGTCATTTATGGGGTGGTGGGTGTGAGGGTGTCATGACAGTGCTTTGACTGAAAATATCAACAGTCATTCATGGGGTGGTAGGTGTGTGAGTGTCATTATAGTGTTTTGATTATAATTATTAACAGTCATTCATAGGGTTGTGGGTGTCATTACAGTGCTTGGACTGTAAATATCAACAGTCAATCATGGGGTGGTGGGCGTGTGGGTGTCATTACTGTGCTTGGACTGTATATATCAACAGTCATTCATGGGGTAGTGGGTGTATGGGTGTCATTACAGTGATTTGATTAAAATATTAACAGTCATTCATAGGGTGGTGGGTATCATTAGATTGCTTGGACTGTAAATAACAACAGTCATTAATGGGGTTGAGGGTGTGTGGGTGTCATTACAGTGCTTGGACTGTAAATATCAACTATAATTCATGGGGTCGTGGGTGTTGGGGTGTCATTACAGTGCTTTGAGTGTAAATATCAACAGTCATTTATTGGGTAGTGAGTAGCATTACAGTGCTTGGACTGTAAATATCAACAATCAATCATTGGGTGATGTGTGTGTGGGTTTCATTACAGAGCTTGTACTGTAAATATCAACAGTCATTTATAGGGTGGTGGGTGTTTGGGTGTCATTACATTGCTTGGACTGTAAATATCAACAGTCAATCATGGGGTGGTGGGTGTGTGGGTGTCATTACAGTGCTTGGACTGGAAATATCAACAGTCATTCATAGGGTAGTGGGTGTGTGAGTGTTATTACAGAGCTTGGACTGTAAATATCAACAGTCATTCATGGAGTGGTGGGTGTGTAGGTGTCATTACAGTGCTTGGACTGTAAATATCTACAGTCATTCTTGGGGTGGTGGTTGTGTGGGTGTCATTACAGTGCTTCGACAGTAAATATCAACAGTCATTTATGGGGTTGTGAGTGTGTCTGTGTCATTAGCGTTCGTGGACTGTAAATTTCAACCATCATTCATTGGGTGGTGGGTGTGTGGGTGTCATTACAGTGCTTGGACTGTAAATATTACCAGTCATCCATTCTGTGGTGGGTGTCATTAGAGTGCTTGGACTTTAAATACTAACAGTCATTCATAGGTCGGTGAGTGTGTGGATGTCATTACAGTGCTTGGACTGAAAATATCAACTAACATTAATGGGGTGGTAGGTGTGTGGGTGTCATTACAGTGCTTGAACTGTAAATATCAACATTAATTCATTCATTGTGGTGGGTGTGTAAGTGTCATTACAGAGCTTGGACTGTAAATATCAACAGTTATTCATGGGGTGGTGGGTGTGTGGGTATCATGAAAGTGCTTGGACTGTAAATATCAACAGACATTCATGGGGTAGTGAGTGTGTGGGTGTTATTGCAGTTCTTGGACTGTAAATATTAACCATCATTCATTGGGTGGTGGGTGTGTGAGTGTCATTACAGTGCTTGGACTGTGAATAATAACAGTTATTTATGGTTTGGTTAGTGTGTGGGTGTTATTACAGTGATTTGACTGTAAATATCAACAGTCTTTCAGAGGGTGGTGAGTGTCATTACAGTGCTTGGACTGAAAATATTAACAGTCATTTATGGGGTGGTGGGTGTGTCGGTGTCATTACAGTGTGTGGACTATAAATATCAACCATCATTTAAGTGGTGGTGGGTGTGTGGGTGTCATTACAGTGCTTAAACTGTAAATATCAACAGTCATTCATAGTGTGGTGGGTGTGTGAGTGTCATTACAAAGCTTGGACTGTAAATATCAACAGTCATTCATGGGGTGGTGGGTGTGTGGATGTCATTACAGTGCTTGGACTGTAAATATCAACAGTCAATCATGGGGTGGTGGGTGTGTGGGTGTCATTACAGTGCTTAAACTGTAAATATCAACAGTCATTCTTGGGGTGGTGGGTGTATGGGTGTCATTACAGTGATTTGATTGTAAATATCAACAGTCATTCATAGGGTGGTGGGTATCATTAGAGTGCTTGGACTGTAAATATCAACATTTATTCATGGGGTTGTGGGTGTGTGAGTGTCATTACAGTGCTTGGACTGTAAATATCAACAGTCAATCATGGGGTGGTGGGTGTGTGGTTGTCATTACAGTTCTTGGACTTTAAATATCATTAGTCATTCATGGGGTGGTGGGTGTATGGGTGTCATTACAGTGTTTTAATTGAAAATATCAACAGTCATTCATTTGGTGGTGGGTATCATTAAGTGCTTGGACTTAAATATCAACAGTCATTCATGGGGCTGTGGGTGTGTTGGTGTCATTACAGTGCTTGGACTGTGAATATATACTATAATTCATGGGGTCGTGGGTGTTGGGGTGTTATTACATTGCTTTGACTGTAAATATCAACAGTCATTTATGGGGTGGTGGGTGTGAGGGTGTCATTACAGTGCTTGGACTGAAAATATCAACAGTCATTCATGGGGTGGTAGGTGTGTGAGTGTCATTACAGTGATTTGATTAAAATATTAACAGTCATTCATAGGGTGGTGGGTATCATTAGATTGCTTGGACTGTAAATATCAACAGTTATTCATGGGGTTGTGGGTCTGTGGGTGTCATTACATAGTTTGGACTGTAAATATCCACTATAATTCATGGGGTCGTGGGTGTTGGGGTGTCATTACAGTGCTTTGAGTGTAAATATCAACAGTCATTTATTGGGTGGTGGGTAGCATTACAGTGCTTGGACTGTAAATATCAACAATCAATCATTGAGTGATGGGTGTGTGGGTGTCATTACAGTGCTTGGACTGTAAATATCAACAGTCATTTATAGGGTGGTGGGTGTTTGGGTGTCATTACATTGCTTGGAATGTAAATATCAACAGTCAATCATGGGGTGGTGGGTGTGTGTGTGTCATTAAAGTTTTTGGACTGTAAATATCAACCATCATTCATTGGGTGGTGGGTGAGTGGGTGTCATTACAGTGCTTGGACTGTGAATATCAACAGTCATACGTAGGGTAGTGAGTTTGTGGGTGTTATAACAGTGATTTGACTGTAAATATTAACAGTCATTCAGAGATTGGTTGGTGTCATTAGAGTGTTTGGACTGTAAATATTAACAGTCATTCATATGGTGGTGGATGTGTGGATGTCATTACAGTGCTTGGACTGAAAATATCAACAGTCATTTATGGGGTGGTGGGTGTATGGGTGTCATTACATTGTTCGGACTATAAATATCAACCATCATTTATGGGGTTGTCGGTGTGTGGGTGTCATTACAGTGCTTGGACTGTAAATATCAACAGTCAATCGTCGGGTGGTGGGTGTGTGGGTGTCATTACAGTGTTTTAAATGAAAATATCAACAGTCATTCATAGGGTGGTGTGTATCATTAAAGTGCTTGGACTGTAAATATCAACAGTCATTTATGGGGTGGTGGGTGTGAGGGTGTCATTACAGTGCTTGGACTGAAAATATCAACAGTCATTCATGAAGTGGTAGGTGTCTGAGTGTCATTACAGTGTATTGATTGTAATTATCAACAGTCATTCATAGTGTGTTGGGTATCATTACAGTGCTTGGACTGTAAATATCAACAGTCATTCATGGGGTGGTGGTTGTGTGGGTATCATTACAGTGCTTGGACTGTAAATATCATCCATAATTCATGGGTTGGTGTGTGTTGGGGTGTCATTACAGTGTTTGGACTGTAAATATCAACAGTCATTCATGGGGTTGTGGGTGTGTGGGTGTCATTACAGTGCTTGGACTGTAAATATCCACTATAATTCATGGGGTCGTGGGTGTTTGGGTGTCATTACCGTGCTTTGAGTGTAAATATCAACAGTCATTTATTGGGTGGTGGGTAGCATTACAGTGCTTGGACTGTAAATATCAACAATCAATCATTGAGTGATGGGTGTGTGGATGTCATTACAGTGCTTGGACTGTAAATATCAACAGTCATTTATGGGGTGGTGGGTGTATGGGTGTCATTACATTGTTCGGAATATAAATATCAACCATCATTTATGGGGTTGTGGGTGTGTGGGTGTCATTACAGTGCTTGGACTGTAAATATCAACAGTCATTCATCGGGTGGTGGGTGTGTGGGTGTCATTACAGTGTTTTAAATGAAAATATCAACAGTCATTCATAGGGTGGTGTGTATCATTAAAGTGCTTGGACTGTAAATATCAACAGTCATTTATGGGGTGGTGGGTGTGAGGGTGTCATTACAGTGCTTGGACTGAAAATATCAACAGTCATTCATGAAGTGGTAGGTGTCTGAGTGTCATTACAGTGTATTGATTGTAATTATCAACAGTCATTCATAGTGTGTTGGGTATCATTACAGTGCTTGGACTGTAAATATCAACAGTCATTCATGGGGTGGTGGTTGTGTGGGTTTCATTACAGTGCTTGGACTGTAAATATCAACCATAATTCATAGGGTGGTGGGTGTGGGGGTGTCATGACAGTGTTTGGACTGTAAATATCAACAGTCAATCATGGGGTGGTGGGTGTGTGGGTGTCATTACACTGCTTGGACTTTAAATATCAACTATAATTCATGGGGTCGTGGGTGTTGGGATGTCATTACAGTGCTTTGAGTGTAAATATCAACAGTCATTTATTGGGTGGTGGGTAGCATTACAGTGCTTGGACTGTAAATATCAACAGTCATTCATAGGGTGATGGGTGTGTGGGTGTCATTACAGTGCTTGGACTGTAAATATCAACAGTCATTTATAGGGTGGTGGGAGTTTGAGTGTCATTACATTGCTTGGACAGTAAATATCAACAGTCAATCATGGGGTGGTGAGTGTTTTGGTGTCATTATAGTGCTTGGACTGTAAATATTAATGGTCATTCATAGGGTGGTGGGTGTGTGAGTGTTATTACAGAGCTTGGACTGTAAATATCAACAGTCATTCATGGGGTGGTGAGTGTGTGTGTGTCATTACAGTTTTTGGACTGTAAATATCAACCATCATTCATTGGGTGGTGGGTTAGTGGGTGTCATTACAGTGCTTGGACTGTGAATATCAACAGTCATTCGTAGGGTAGTGAGTTTGTGGGTGTTATTACAGTGCTTTGACTGTAAATATTAACAGTCATTCAGAGATTGGTTGGTGTCATTAGAGTGCTTGGACTGTAAATATTAACAGTCATTCATGGGGTGGTGGATGTGTGGATGTCATTACAGTTCTTGGACTGAAAATATCAACAGTCATTTATGGGATGGTGGGTGTATGGGTGTCATGACATTGCTCGGACTATAAATATCAACCATCATTTATGGGGTTGTGGGTGTGTGGGTGTCATTACAGTGCTTGGACTGTAAATATCAACAGTCAATCGTGGGGTGGTGGGTGTGTGGGTGTCATTACAGTGTTTTAAATGAAAATATCAACAGTCATTCATAGTGTGGTGGGTATCATTAAAGTGCTTTGACTGTAAATATCAACAGTCATTTATGGGGTGGTGGGTGTGAGGGTGTCATTACAGTGCTTGGACTGAAAATATGAACAGTCATTCATGGAGTGGTAGGTGTGTGAGTGTCATTACAGTGTATTGATTGTAATTATCAACAGTCATTCATAGTGTGGTGGGTATCATTACAGTGCGTGGACTGTAAATATCAACAGTCATTCATGGGGTAGTGGTTGTGTGGGTGTCATTACAGTGCTTGGACTGTAAATATCAACCATAATTCATGGGTTGGTGGGTGTGGGGGTGTCATTACAGTGTTTGGACTGTAAATATCAACAGTCATTCATGGGGTTGTGGGTGTGTGGGTGTCATTACAGTGCTTGGACTGTAAATATCCACTATAATTCATGGGGTCGTGGGTGTTGGGGTGTCATTACAGTGCTTTGAGTGTAAATATCAACAGTCATTTATTGGGTGGTGGGTAGCATTACTGTGCTTGGACTGTAAATATCAACAATCAATCATTGAGTGATGGGTGTGTGGGTGTCATTACAGTGCTTGGACTGTAAATATCAACAGTCATTTATAGGGTGGTGGGTGTTTGGGTGTCATTACATTGCTTGGACTGTAAATATCAACAGTCAATCATGGGGTGGTGGGTGTGTGGGTGTCATTACAGTGCTTGGACTGTAAATATCAACAGTCATTCATAGGGTGGTGGGTGTGTGAGTGTTATTACAGAGCTTGGACTGTAAATATCAACAGTCATTCATGGGGTGGTGGTTGTGTGGGTTTCATTACAGTGCTTGGACTGTAAATATCAACCATAATTCATAGGGTGGTGGGTGTGGGGGTGTCATGACAGTGTTTGGACTGTAAATATCAACAGTCAATCATGGGGTGGTGGGTGTGTGGGTGTCATTACACTGCTTGGACTTTAAATATCAACTATAATTCATGGGGTCGTGGGTGTTGGGATGTCATTACAGTGCTTTGAGTGTAAATATCAACAGTCATTTATTGGGTGGTGGGTAGCATTACAGTGCTTGGACTGTAAATATCAACAGTCATTCATAGGGTGATGGGTGTGTGGGTGTCATTACAGTGCTTGGACTGTAAATATCAACAGTCATTTATAGGGTGGTGGGAGTTTGAGTGTCATTACATTGCTTGGACAGTAAATATCAACAGTCAATCATGGGGTGGTGAGTGTTTTGGTGTCATTATAGTGCTTGGACTGTAAATATTAATGGTCATTCATAGGGTGGTGGGTGTGTGAGTGTTATTACAGAGCTTGGACTGTAAATATCAACAGTCATTCATGGGGTGGTGAGTGTGTGTGTGTCATTACAGTTTTTGGACTGTAAATATCAACCATCATTCATTGGGTGGTGGGTTAGTGGGTGTCATTACAGTGCTTGGACTGTGAATATCAACAGTCATTCGTAGGGTAGTGAGTTTGTGGGTGTTATTACAGTGCTTTGACTGTAAATATTAACAGTCATTCAGAGATTGGTTGGTGTCATTAGAGTGCTTGGACTGTAAATATTAACAGTCATTCATGGGGTGGTGGATGTGTGGATGTCATTACAGTTCTTGGACTGAAAATATCAACAGTCATTTATGGGATGGTGGGTGTATGGGTGTCATGACATTGCTCGGACTATAAATATCAACCATCATTTATGGGGTTGTGGGTGTGTGGGTGTCATTACAGTGCTTGGACTGTAAATATCAACAGTCAATCGTGGGGTGGTGGGTGTGTGGGTGTCATTACAGTGTTTTAAATGAAAATATCAACAGTCATTCATAGTGTGGTGGGTATCATTAAAGTGCTTTGACTGTAAATATCAACAGTCATTTATGGGGTGGTGGGTGTGAGGGTGTCATTACAGTGCTTGGACTGAAAATATGAACAGTCATTCATGGAGTGGTAGGTGTGTGAGTGTCATTACAGTGTATTGATTGTAATTATCAACAGTCATTCATAGTGTGGTGGGTATCATTACAGTGCGTGGACTGTAAATATCAACAGTCATTCATGGGGTAGTGGTTGTGTGGGTGTCATTACAGTGCTTGGACTGTAAATATCAACCATAATTCATGGGTTGGTGGGTGTGGGGGTGTCATTACAGTGTTTGGACTGTAAATATCAACAGTCATTCATGGGGTTGTGGGTGTGTGGGTGTCATTACAGTGCTTGGACTGTAAATATCCACTATAATTCATGGGGTCGTGGGTGTTGGGGTGTCATTACAGTGCTTTGAGTGTAAATATCAACAGTCATTTATTGGGTGGTGGGTAGCATTACTGTGCTTGGACTGTAAATATCAACAATCAATCATTGAGTGATGGGTGTGTGGGTGTCATTACAGTGCTTGGACTGTAAATATCAACAGTCATTTATAGGGTGGTGGGTGTTTGGGTGTCATTACATTGCTTGGACTGTAAATATCAACAGTCAATCATGGGGTGGTGGGTGTGTGGGTGTCATTACAGTGCTTGGACTGTAAATATCAACAGTCATTCATAGGATGGTGGGTGTGTGAGTGTTATTACAGAGCTTGGACTGTAAATATCAACAGTCATTCATGGGGTGGTGAGTGTGTGTGTGTCATTAAAGTTTTTGGACTGTAAATATCAACCATCATTCATTTGGTGGTGGGTGAGTGGGTGTCATTAGAGTGCTTGGACTGTGAATATCAACAGTCATTTGTAGGGTAGTGAGTTTGTGGGTGTTATTACAGTGCTTTGACAGTAAATATTAACAGTCATTCAGAGATTGGTTGGTGTCATTAGAGTGCTTGGACTGTAAACATTAACAGTCATTCATATGGTGGTGGATGTGTGGATGTCATTACAGTGCTTGGACTTAAAATATCAACAGTCATTTATGGGGTGGTGGGTGTATTGGTTTCATTACATTGTTCAGACTATAAATATCAACCATCATTTATGGGGTTGTGGGTGTGTGGGTGTCATTACAGTGCTTGGACTGTAAATTTCAACAGCCAATCGTGGGGTGGTGGGTGTGTGGGTGTCATTACAGTGTTTTAAATGAAAATATCATCAGTCATTCATAGGGTGGTGTGTATCATTAAAGTTCTTGGACTGGAAATATCAACAGTCATTTATGGGGTGGTGGGTGTGAGGGTGTCATTACAGTGCTTGGACTGAAAATATCAACAGTCATTCATGGAGTGGTAAGTGTGTGAGTGTCATTACAGTGTATTGATTGTAATTATCAACAGACATTCATAGTGTGGTGGGTATCATTACAGTGCTTGGACTGTAAATATCAACAGTCATTCATGGGGTGGTGGTTGTGTGGGTGTCATTACAGTGCTTGGACTATTAATATCAACCATAATTCATGGGGTGGTGGGTGTGGGGGTGTCATTACAGTGTTTGGACTGTAAATATCAACAGTCAATCATGGGGTGGTGGGTGTGTGGGTGTCATTGCAGTGCTTGGACTGTAAATATCAACAGTCATTCATGGGGTAGTGGGTGTATGGGTGTCATTACAGTGATTTGATTGTAAATATTAACAGTCATTCATAGGGTGGTGGGTATCATTAGAGTGCTTGGACTGTAAATATTAACAGTCATTCATGGGGTTGTGGGGGTGTGGGTGTCATTACAGTGCTTGGACTTTAAATATCAACTAAAATTCTTGGGGTCGTGGGTGTTGGGGTGTCATTACAGTGCTTTGACTGTAATTATCAACAGTCATTTATTGGGTGGTGGGTAGCATTACAGTGCTTGGACTGTAAATATCAATAGTCATTCATAGGGTGATGGGTGTGTGGGTGTCATTACAGTGCTTGGACTGTAAATATCAACAGTCATTCAGAGGGTGGTGGGTGTCATTATAGTGCTTGGACTGTAAATATCAACAGTCATTCATGGGGTGGTGGGAGTGTGGATGTCATTACAGTGCTTGGACTGAAAACATCAACAGTCATTTATGGGGTGGTGGGTGTGTGGGTGTCATTACACTGCTTGGACTATAAATATCAACCATCATTTAATGGGTGGTGGGATAGTGGGTGTTATTACAGTGCTTGGACTGTAAATATCAATAGTCATTCATAGGGTGGTCAGAGTGTGGATGTCATTATTGTGCTTGGACTGTAAATATCAACAGCCAATCATAGGGTTGTGGGTGTGTGGGTGTCATTACAGTGGTTTGATTGTAATTTTCAACAGTCATTCATAGGGTGGTGGGTGTCATTACAGTGCTTGTACTGTAAATATCAACAGTCATTCATTAGGTGGTGGTTGTGTGTGTGTCATTACAGTGCTTGGACTGTAAATATCAACCATAATTCATAGGGTGGTGGGTGTGTTGGTGTCATTACAGTGCTTGGACTGTAAATATCAACAGTCATTCATGGGGTGGTGGGTGTATGGGTGTCATTACAGTGATTTGATTGTAAATATCAACAGTCATTCATAGGGTGGTGGGTATCATTAGAGTGCTTGGACTGTAAATATAAAAAGTCATTTATGGGATTGTGGGAGTGTGGGTGTCATTACAGTGCTTGGACTGTAAATATCAACTATAATTCATGAGGTCGTGGGTGTTGGGGAGTCAATACAGTGCTTTGACTGTAAATATCAACAGTCATTCATGGGGTGGTGGGTGGCATTACAGTGCTTGGACCGTAAATATCAACAGTCATTAATAGGGTGATGAGTGTGTGGGTGTCATTACAGTTCTTGCACTGTAAATATCAACAGTCATTTATAGGGTGGTGGGTGTTTTGTGTCATTACATTGCTTGGACTGTAAATGTCAATAGTCAATCATGGAGTGGTGGGTGTGTGGGTGTCATTACAGTGCTTGGACTGTAAATATCAACAGTCATTTATAGGGTGATAGGTGTGTGAGTGTTATTACAGAGCTTGGACTGTAAATATCAACAGTCATTCATGGAGTGGTGGGTGTGTGGGTGTCATTACAGTGATTGGACGGTAAATATCAACAGTCATTCTTGGGGTGATGGTTGTGTGGGTGTTATTACAGTGCTTTGACTGTAAATATCAACAGTCATTCAGAGGGTGGTGGGTGTCATTAGAGTGCTTGGACTGTAAATATTAACAGTCATTTTTGGGGTTGTGGTTGTGTGGGTGTCATTACAGTGCTTTGACTGTAAATATCAACTGTCATTCATAGGGTGGTGGGTGTGTGAATGTCATTACAGAGCTTGGACTGTATATATCAACAGTCCTTCATGGGATGATGGGTGTGTGGATGTCATTATAGTGCTTGGACTGTAAATATCAACAGTCAATCATGGGGTGGTGGGTGTGTGGGTGTCATTACAGTGCTTGAACTGTAAATATCAACAGTCATTTATAGGGTGGTGGGTGTTTGGATGTCATTACATTGCTTGGACTGTAAATATCAACAGTCAATCATGGGGTGGTGGGTGTGTGGGTGTTATTACAGTGTTTTGATTGTAATTATCAACAGTCAATCATAGGGAGGTGGGTGTCATTACAGTGTTTGTACTGTAAATATCAACAGTCATTCATAGGGTGATGGGTGTGTGAGTGTCATTACAATGCTTGGACTGTAAATATCAACAGTCATTTATAGGGTGGTGGGTGTTTGGATGTCATTACATTGCTTGGACTGTAAATATCAACAGTCAATCTTGGGGTGGTGGGTGTGTGGGTGTCATTACAGTGCTTGGACTGTAAATATAAACAGTCATTCATAGGGTGGTGGGTGTGTGAGTGTTATTACAGAGCTTGGACTGTAAATATCAACAGCTATTTATAGGGTAGTTGGTGTGTGGGTGTCATTACATTACTTGGACTATAAATACCAACCATCATTTATGGGGTGGTGGGTGTGTGGGAGACATTACAGTGCTTGGACTGTAAATATCAACAGTCATTCATAGGGTGGTAGGTGTGTGAGTGTCATTACACAGCTTGGACTGTAAATATCTACAGTCATTCATAGGGTAGTGGGTGTCATTAGAGTGCTTGGACAGTAAATTTCAACAGGTATTCATGGGGTGGTGTGTGTGTGGGTGTCATTACAGTTCTTGGACTGTAAATATCAACCATAATTCATGGAGTGGTGGGTGTTGGGGTGTCATTACAGTGCTTTGAATGTAAATATCAACAGTCATTCATGGGGTGGTGGGGGTGTGTGTTTCATTATGGTGCTTGAACTGTAAATATCCACAGTCATTCATGGGGTGGTGGGTTTGTGGGTGTCATTACAGTGCTTGGACTGTAAATATCAAGTCATTCATGGGGTGGTGTGTGTGTGTGTGTTATTAGTGCTTGGACTGTAAATATAAACAGTCATTTATAGGGATGTGGGTGGCATTACAGTGCTTGGACTGTAAATATCAACAGTAATTCATTTGGTTAGTGGATGTCATTATAGTGCTTGGACTGTAAATATCAACAGTCATTCTTAAGGTGGTGGGTGTGTGGGTGCCATTACAGTGCTTTGACTGTAAATATCAAGAGTCATTCATGTGGTGGTGGGTGTGAGGGTGTCATTACAGTGTTCGGACTGTAAATATCAACAGTCATTAATAGGGTTGTGGGTGTGTGGGTGTCATTATAGTGATTGGAATGTAAATACCAACAGTCATTCTTGGGGTGGTTGGTGTGTGGGTGTTATTACAGTGCTTGGACTGTAAATATCAACAGTCATTCATGTGGTTAGTGGATGTAATTATAGTGCTTGGACTGTAAATATCAACAGTCATTCTTCAGGTGGTGGGTGTGTGGGTGCCATTACATTGCTTTGACTGTAAATATCAACAGTCAATTATGGGGTGGTGGGAGTGTGGGTGTCATTACAGTGCTTGGACAGTATATATCAATAGTCATTCATGGGGTGGTTAGTGTGTGGGTGTCATTACAGTGTTTTGATTGTAAATATCAAGTCATTCATGAATTTGACTGTAAATATCAACAGTCATTTATGGGGTGGTGGGTGTGTGTGTCATTATAGTGCTTTGACTGTAAATATCAACAGTCATTAATTGGGTGGTGGGTGTCATTAGAGTGCTTGGATTATAAATATTAACAGTTATTTATGGGGTGGTGGGTTTGTGGGTGTCATGACAGTGCTTGGACTGTAAATATCAACAGTCATTCATGGGGTTGTGGGTGTGTGGGTGTCATTACAGTGCTTGGACTGTAAATATCAATAGTCATTTATGGGGTGGTGGGTGTGGGTGTCATTACAGTGTTTTGACTGTAAATATCAACAGATAATCATTGATTGTTGGGTTTGTGGGTGTCATTACAGTGTTTGGATTGTAAATATCAATAGTCATTCATGGGGTGGTAGGGGTGGGTGTCATTACAGTGTTTTGACTGCAAATATCAACAGTCATTCATGGGGTGGTGAATGTGTGGGTGTCATTACACTTCTTGGACTGTAAATATTAACAGTCATTCATGGGGTGGTGGATGTGTGGGAGTCATTACAGTTATTGGACTGTAAATATCAACCATCATTTATTGGGTGGTAGGTGTGTCGGTGTCATTACAGTGCTTGTACTGTAAATATTAACAGTCATTCATGGGGTAGTGGGTGTGTGGGTGTCATTACATTGATTGGACTGAAAATATCAACAGTCATCCAGGAGGTGGTGGGTGTGTGGGCATCATTACAGTGTTTTGATTGTAAATGTCAACAGTAATTCATAGGGTAGTGGGTGTCATTAGAGTGCTTGGACTGTAAATATCAAGAGTCATTTATGGGGTGGTGGGTGTGTTGGTGTCATTACAGTGCTTGGACTGTAAAATATCAACTGTAATTTATGGGGTGGTTGGTGTGTGGGTGTCATTACAGTGCTTTGACTGTAAATATCAACAGTCATTTATGGGGTGGTGGGTGTGTGTGTCATTATAGTGCTTGGACTGTAAATATCAACAGTCATTCATGGGGTGGTGAGTGTGTGGGTGTCATTGCAGTTCTTGGACTGTAAATATCAACCATCATTCATTGGGTGGTGTGTGTGTGGGTGTCATTACAGTGCTTGGTCTGTGAATATCAACAGTCATTCATAGGGTTGTGAGTGTGTGGGTATTATTTCAGTGCTTTGACTGTAAATATCAACAGTCATTCAGAGGGTGGTGGGTATCATTAGAGTGCTTGGACTGTAAATATAAAAAGTCATTTATGGGATTGTGGGAGTGTGGGTGTCATTACAGTGCTTGGACTGTAAATATCAACTATAATTCATGGGGTCGTGGGTGTTGGGGAGTCAATACAGTGCTTTGACTGTAAATATCAACAGTCATTCATGGGGTGGTGGGTGGCATTACAGTGCTTGGACTGTAAATATCAACAGTCATTAATAGGGTGATGAGTGTGTGGGTGTCATTACAGTGCTTGGACTGTGAATATCAACAGTCATTTATAGGGTGGTGGGTGTTTGGTGTCATTACATTGCTTGGACTGTAAATGTCAATAATCAATCATGGAGTGGTGGGTGTGTGGGTGTCATTACAGTGCTTGGACTGTAAATATCAACAGTCATTCATAGGGTGATAGGTGTGTGAGTGTTATTACAGAGCTTGGACTGTAAATATCAACAGTCATTCATGGAGTGGTGGGTGTGAGGGTGTCATTACAGTGATTGGACGGTAAATATCAACAGTCATTCTTGGGGTGATGGTTGTGTGGGTGTTATTACAGTGCTTTGACTGTAAATATCAACAGTCATTCAGAGGGTGGTGGGTGTCATTAGAGTGCTTGAACTGAAAATATCAACAGTCATTTTTGGGGTTGTGGTTGTGTGGGTGTCATTACAGTGCTTGGACTGTAAATATCAACTGTCATTCATAGGGTGGTGGGTGTGTGAGTGTCATTACAGAGCTTGGACTGTATATATCAACAGTCCTTCATGGGGTGATGGGTGTGTAGATGTCATTATAGTGCTTGGACTGTAAATATCAACAGTTAATCATGGGGTGGTGGGTGTGTGGGTGTCATTACAGTGCTTGGACTGTAAATATCAATAGTCATTTATAGGGTGGTGGGTGTTTGGATGTCATTACATTGCTTGGACTGTAAATATCAACAGTTAATCATGGGGTGGTGGGTGTGTGGGTGTTATTACAGTGTTTTGATTGTAATTATCAACAGTCAATCATAGGGTGGTGGGTGTCATTACAGTGTTTGGACTGTAAATATCAACAGTCATTCATAGGGTGATGGGTGTGTGAGTGTCATTACAGTGCTTGGACTGTAAATATCCACAGTCATTTATAGGGTGGTGGGTGTTTGGATGTCATTACATTGCTTGGACTGCAAATATCAACAGTCATTCATGGGGTGGTGAATGTGTGGGTGTCATTACACTTCTTGGACTGTAAATATTAACAGTCATTCATGGGGTGGTGGGTGTGTGGGTGTCATTACATTGATTGGACTGAAAATATCAACAGTCATCCAGGGGGTGGTGGGTGTGTGGGCATCATTACAGTGTTTTGATTGTAAATATCAACAGTAATTCATAGGGTAGTGGGTGTCATTAGAGTGCTTGGACTGTAAATATCAAGAGTCATTTATGGGGTGGTGGGTGTGTTGGTGTCATTACAGTGCTTGGACTGTAAAATATCAACTGTCATTTATGGGGTGGTTGGTGTGTGGGTGTCATTACAGTGCTTTGACTGTAAATATCAACAGTCATTTATGGGGTGGTGGGTGTGTGTGTCATTATAGTGCTTGGACTGTAAATATCAACAGTCATTCATGGGGTGATGTGTGTCATTAGAGTGCTTGGACTATAAATATCAACAGTTATTTATGGGGTGGTGGGTTTGTGGGTGACATGACAGTGCTTGGACTGAAAATAGCAACAGTCATTCATCGGGTGGTGGGTGTATGAGTGTCATTACAGTGTTTTGATTGTAAATACCAACAGTCATTCATAGGGTGGTGGGTGTCATTAGAGTGCTTGGACTATAAATATCAACAGTTATTTATGGGGTTGGTTGGTTTGTGGGTGTCATTACAGTGCTTGTACTGTAAATATTATGGGTTATTCATGAGGTAGTGGGTGTGTGGATGTCATTACAGTGCTTGGACTGAAAAGATCAACAGTCATTCATGGGGTGGTTGGTGTGTGGGTGTTATTACAGTGTTTGGACTGTAAATATCAAATGTCATTAATGGGGTGGTGGGTGTGTGGGTGTCATTACAGTGCTTTGACTGTAAATATCAACAGTCATTTATGGGGTTGTCTGTGAGTGTGTCTTTATAGTGCTTGGACTGTAAATATCAACAGTCATTCATGGGGTGGTGAGTGTGTGGGTGTCATTAAAGTGCTTGAACTGAAAATATCAAGTCATTCATAGTGTGGTGGGTGGGTGTGTGTCATTAGTGCTTGGACTGTAAATATCAACAGTCATTCATGGGGTGGTGTGTAGCATTACATTGCTTGGATTGAATATATCAAAAGTCATTCACGGGGTTATGGGTGTGTGGGTGTCATTACAGTGATTGGACTGTAAATATCAAAAGTCATTTATAGGGTGGTTGGTGTTTGGGTATCATCACATTGCTTGGACTGTAATTATCAACAGTCAATCATGGGGTGGTGGTTGTGTGGGTGTCATTACAGTGCTTGGAATGTAAATATAAAAAGTTATTCATGAAGTGGTGGGTGTGTGGGTGTTATTACAGTGCTTTGACTGTAAATATCAACAGTCATTCAGAGGGTTGTGGGAGTCATTAGAGTGCTTGGACTGTAAATATTAACAGTTATTTATGGGGTGGTGGGTGTGTGGGTGTCATGACTTTGCTTGGACTGTAAATATCAACAGTCGTTAATGGGGTGGTGAGTGTGTAGGTGACATTACAGTGCTTGGACTGTAAATATCAAGTCAATCATGGGGTAGTTGGTGTGTGGGTGACATTACAATGCTTGGAGTGTAAATATCAACAGTCATTCATAGTGTGGTGGGTGTCATTACAGTGCTTGGACTGTAAATATCAACAGTCATTCAAGGGTTGATAGTTGTGTGAGTGTCATAACAGTGCTTGGACTGTAAATAATAAACAAAATTCAGGGGTGGTGGGTGTGGGGGTGTCATTACAGTGCTTTGACTGTAAATATCAATAGTCATTCATGGGGTGGTGGGTGTGAGGGTGTCATTACAGTGCTTGGACTGTAAATATCAACAGTCATTCATGGGGTGGTGGGTGTGTGGATGTCATTACAGTGCTCGGACTGTAAATAGCAACAGTCAATCATGGGGTAGTTGGTGTGTGAGTGTCATTACAGTTTTCGGACCGTAAATATCAACCATCATTCATTGGGTGGTGGGTGCGTGGGTGTCATTACAGTGCTTTGACTGTAAATATCAACAGTCATTTAGAGGGTGGTAGGCGTCATTAGAGTGCTTGGACTGTAAATATCAACAGTCATTTATGGGGTGGTTGGTGTGAGGGTGTCATTACAGTGCTTGGACTGTAAATATCAAGAGTCATTCATGGGGTTGTGGGTGTGTGGATGTCATTACAGTGCTTGGACTGTAAATATCAACAGACAATCATGGGGTTGTGAGTGTGTGGGTATTATTTCAGTGCTTTGACTGTAAATATCAACAGTCATTCAGAGGGTGGTGGGTGTCATTATAGTGCTTGGACTGTAAATATCAACAGTCATTCATGGGGTGGTGGGAGTGTGGATGTCATTACAGTGCTTGGACTGAAAACATCAACAGTCATTTATGGGGTGGTGGGTGTGTGGGTGTCATTACACTGCTTGGACTATAAATATCAACCATCATTTAAGGGGTGGTGGGATAGTGGGTGTTATTACAGTGCTTGGACTGTAAATATCAATAGTCATTCATAGGGTGGTCAGAGTGTGGATGTCATTATTGTGCTTGGAATGTAAATATCAACAGTCAATCATAGGGTTGTGGGTGTGTGGGTGTCATTACAGTGGTTTGTTTGTAATTTTCAACAGTCATTCATAGGGTGGTGGGTGCCATTACAGTGCTTGTACTGTAAATATCAACAGTCATTCATTGGGTGGTGGTTGTGTGGGTGTCATTACAGTGCTTGGACTGTAAATATCAACCATAATTCATGGGGTAGTGGGTGTGGTTGTGTCATTACAGTGCTTGGACTGTAAATATCAACAGTCACTCAAAGGGTGGTGGGTGTGTTGGTGTCATTACAGTGCTTGGACTGTAAATATCAACAGTCATTCATGGGGTGGTGGGTGTATGGGTGTCATTACAGTGATTTGATTGTAAACATCAACAGTCATTCATTGGGTGGTGGGTATCATTAGAGTGCTTGGATTGTAAATATAAAAAGTCATTTATGGGATTGTGGGAGTGTGGGTGTCATTACAGTGCTTGGACTGTAAATATCAACTATAATTCATGGGGTCGTGGGTGTTGGGGAGTCAATACAGTGCTTTGACTGTAAATATCAACAGTCATTCATGGGGTGGTGGGTGGCATTACAGTGCTTGGACTGTAAATATCAACAGTCATTAATAGGGTGATGAGTGTGTGGGTGTCATTACAGTGCTTGGACTGTGAATATCAACAGTCATTTATAGGGTGGTGGGTGTTTGGTGTCATTACATTGCTTGGACTGTAAATGTCAATAGTCAATCATGGAGTGGTGGGTGTGTGGGTGTCATTACAGTGCTTGGACTGTAAATATCAACAGTCATTCATAGGGTGATAGGTGTGTGAGTGTTATTACAGAGCTTGGACTGTAAATATCAACAGTCATTCATGGAGTGGTGGGTGTGAGGGTGTCATTACAGTGATTGGACGGTAAATATCAACAGTCATTCTTGGTGTGATGGTTGTGTGGGTGTTATTACAATGCTTTGACTGTAAATATCAACAGTCATTCAGAGGGTGGTGGGTGTCATTAGAGTGCTTGGACTGTAAATATTAACAGTCATTCATGGGGTGGTGGGTGTTTGGATGTCATTACAGTGCTTGAACTGAAAATATCAACAGTCATTTTTGGGGTTGTGGTTGTGTGGGTGTCATTACAGTGCTTGGACTGTAAATATCAACTGTCATTCATAGGGTGGTGGGTGTGTGAGTGTCATTACAGAGCTTGGACTGTATATATCAACAGTCCTTCATGGGGTGATGGGTGTGTGGATGTCATTATAGTGCTTGGACTGTAAATATCAACAGTCAATCTTGGGGTGGTGGGTGTGTGGGTGTCATTACAGTGCTTGGACTGTAAATATTAACAGTCATTCATAGGGTGGTGGGTGTGTGAGTGTTATTACAGAGCTTAGACTGTAAATATCAACAGTCATTTATGGGGTAGTGGGTGTGGTTGTGTCATTACAGTGCTTGGACTGTAAATATCAACAGTCACTCAAAGGGTGGTGGGTGTGTTGGTGTCATTACAGTGCTTGGACTGTAAATATCAACAGTCATTCATTGGGTGGTGGGTGTATGGGTGTCATTACAGTGATTTGATTGTAAACATCAACAGTCATTCATTGGGTGGTGGGTATCATTAGAGTGCTTGGATTGTAAATATAAAAAGTCATTTATGGGATTGTGGGAGTGTGGGTGTCATTACAGTGCTTGGACTGTAAATATCAACTATAATTCATGGGGTCGTGGGTGTTGGGGAGTCAATACAGTGCTTTGACTGTAAATATCAACAGTCATTCATGGGGTGGTGGGTGGCATTACAGTGCTTGGACTGTAAATATTAACAGTCATTAATAGGGTGATGAGTGTGTGGGTGTCATTACAGTGCTTGGACTGTGAATATCAACAGTCATTTATAGGGTGGTGGGTGTTTGGTGTCATTACATTGCTTGGACTGTAAATGTCAATAGTCAATCATGGAGTGGTGGGTGTGTGGGTGTCATTACAGTGCTTGGACTGTAAATATCAACAGTCATTCATAGGGTGATAGGTGTGTGAGTGTTATTACAGAGCTTGGACTGTAAATATCAACAGTCATTCATGGAGTGGTGGGTGTGAGGGTGTCATTACAGTGATTGGACGGTAAATATCAACAGTCATTCTTGGTGTGATGGTTGTGTGGGTGTTATTACAGTGCTTTGACTGTAAATATCAACAGTCATTCAGAGGGTGGTGGGTGTCATTAGAGTGCTTGGACTGTAAATATTAACAGTCATTCATGGGGTGGTGGGTGTTTGGATGTCATTACAGTGCTTGGACTGTAAATATCAACTGTCATTCATAGGGTGGTGGGTGTGTGAGTGTCATTACAGAGCTTGGACTGTATATATCAACAGTCCTTCATGGGGTGATGGGTGTGTGGATGTCATTATAGTGCTTGGACTGTAAATATCAACAGTCAATCTTGGGGTGGTGGGTTCGTGGGATTACAGTGCTTGGACTGTAAATGTTAACAGTCATTCATAGGGTGGTGGGTGTGTGAGTGTTATTACAGAGCTTAGACTGTAAATATCAACAGTCATTTATGGGGTGGTTGGTGTGTGGGTGTCATTACATTACTTGAACTATAAATACCAACCGTCATTTATGGGGTGGTGGGTGTGTGGGAGACATTACAGTGCTTGGACTGTAAATATCAACAGTCATTCATAGGGTGGTAAGTGTGTGAGTGTCATTACAGAGCTTGGACTGTAAATATCTACAGTCATTCATAGGGTGGTGGGTGTCATTAGAGTGCTTGGACAGTAAATTTCAACAGGTATTCATGGGGTGGTGTGTGTGTGGGTGTCATTACAGTTCTTGGACTGTAAATATCAACCATAATTCATGGAGTGGTGGGTGTTGGGGTGTCATTACAGTGCTTTGAATGTAAATATCAACAGTCATTCATGGGGTGTTGGGGGTGTGTGTTTCATTATGGTGCTTGAACTGTAAATATCCACAGACATTCATGGGGTGGTGGGTTTGTGGGTTTCATTACAGTGCTTGGACTGTAAATATCAAGTCATTCATGGGGTGGTGTGTGTGTGTGTGTTATTAGTGCTTGGACTGTAAATATAAACAGTCATTTATAGGGTTGTGGGTGGCATTACAGTGCTTGGACTGTAAATATCAACAGTAATTCATTTGGTTAGTGGATGTCATTATTGTGCTTGGACTGTAATTATCAACAGTCATTCTTAAGGTGGTGGGTGTGTGGTTGCCATTACAGTGCTTTGACTGTAAATATCAAGAGTCATTCATGGGGTGGTGGGTGTGAGGGTGTCATTACAGTGTTCGGACTGTAAATATCAACAGTCATTAATAGGGTTGTGGGTGTGTGGGTGTCATTATAGTGATTGGAATCTAAATACCAACAGTCATTCTTGGGGTGGTTGGTGTGTGTGTGTTATTACAGTGCTTGGACTGTAAATATCAACAGTCATTCATGTGGTTAGTGGAAGTAATTATAGTGCTTGGACTGTAAATATCAACAGTCATTCTTCAGGTGGTGGGTGTGTGGGTGCCATTACATTGCTTTGACTGTAAATATCAACAGTCAATTATGGGGTGGTGGGAGTGTGGGTGTCATTACAGTGCTTGGACAGTATATATCAATAGTCATTCATGGGGTGGTTAGTGTGTGGGTGTCATTACAGTGTTTTGATTGTAAATATCAAGTCATTCATGACTTTGACTGTAAATATCAACAGTCATTTATGGGGTGGTGGGTGTGTGTGTCATTATAGTGCTTGGACTGTAAATATCAACAGTCATTAATTGGGTGGTGGGTGTCATTAGAGTGCTTGGACTATAAATATTAACATTTATTTATGGGGTGGTGGGTTTGTGGGTGTCATGACAGTGCTTGGACTGAAAATATCAACAGTCATTCATGGGGTGGTGGGTGTGTGGGTGTCAATACAGTGTTTTGATTGTAAAAACCAACAGTCATTCATTGGGTGGTGGGTGTCATTAGAGTGCTTGGACTATAAATATCAACAGTTATTTATGGGGTGGTGGGTTTGTTGGTGTCATGACAGTGCTTGGACTGTAAATATCAACAGTCATTTATGGGGTGGTGGGTGTGGGTGTCATTACAGTGTTTTGACTGTAAATATCAACAGATAATCATTGATTGTTGGGTTTGTGGGTGTCATTACAGTGTTTGGACTGTAAATATCAATAGTCATTCATGGGGTGGTAGGGGTGGGTGTCATTACAGTGTTTTGACTGCAAATATCAACAGTCATTCATGGGGTGGTGAATGTGTGGGTGTCATTACACTTCTTGGACTGTAAATATTAACAGTCATTCATGGGGTGGTGGGTGTGTGGGTGTCATTACAGTTATTGGACTGTAAATATCAACCATCATTTTTTGGGTGGTAGGTGTGTCGGTGTCATTACAGTTCTTGTACTGTAAATATTAACAGTCATTCATGGGGTAGTGGGTGTGTGGGTGTCATTACATTGATTGGACTGAAAATATCAACAGTCATCCAGGGGGTGGTGGGTGTGTGGACATCATTACAGTGTTTTGATTGTAAATATCAACAGTAATTCATAGGGTAGTGGGTGTCATTAGAGTGCTTGGACTGTAAATATCAAGAGTCATTTATGGGGTGGTGGGTGTGTTGGTGTCATTACAGTGCTTGGACTGTAAAATATCAACTGTCATTTATGGGGTGGTTGGTGTGTGGGTGTCATTACAGTGCTTTGACTGTAAATATCAACAGTCATTTATGGGGTGGTGGGTGTGTGTGTCATTATAGTGCTTGGACTGTAAATATCAACAGTCATTCATGGGGTGATGTGTGTCATTAGAGTGCTTGGACTATAAATATCAACAGTTATTTATGGGGTGGTGGGTTTGTGGGTGACATGACAGTGCTTGGACTGAAAATAGCAACAGTCATTCATGGGGTGGTGGGTGTATGAGTGTCATTACAGTGTTTTGATTGTAAATACCAACAGTCATTCATAGGGTGGTGGGTGTCATTAGAGTGCTTGGACTATAAATATCAACAGTTATTTATGGGGTTGGTTGGTTTGTGGGTGTCATTACAGTGCTTGTACTGTAAATATTATGGGTTATTCATGAGGTAGTGGGTGTGTGGATGTCATTACAGTGCTTGGACTGAAAAGATCAACAGTCATTCATGGGGTGGTTGGTGTGTGGGTGTTATTACAGTGTTTGGACTGTAAATATCAAATGTCATTAATGGGGTGGTGGGTGTGTGGGTGTCATTACAGTGCTTTGACTGTAAATATCAACAGTCATTTATGGGGTTGTCTGTGAGTGTGTCTTTATAGTGCTTGGACTGTAAATATCAACAGTCATTCATGGGGTGGTGAGTGTGTGGGTGTCATTAAAGTGCTTGGACTGAAAATATCAAGTCATTCATAGTGTGGTGGGTGGGTGTGTGTCATTAGTGCTTGGACTGTAAATATCAACAGTCATTCATGGGGTGGTGTGTAGCATTACATTGCTTGGATTGAATATATCAAAAGTCATTCACGGGGTTATGGGTGTGTGGGTGTCATTACAGTGATTGGACTGTAAATATCAAAAGTCATTTATAGGGTGGTTGGTGTTTGGGTGTCATCACATTGCTTGGACTGTAAATATCAACAGTCAATCATGGGGTGGTGGTTGTGTGGGTGTCATTACAGTGCTTGGAATGTAAATATAAAAAGTTATTCATGAAGTGGTGGGTGTGTGGGTGTTATTACAGTGCTTTGACTGTAAATATCAGCAGTCATTCAGAGGGTTGTGGGAGTCATTAGAGTGCTTGGACTGTAAATATCAACAGTTATTTATGGGGTGGTGGGTGTGTGGGTGTCATGACTTTGCTTGGACTGTAAATATCAACAGTCGTTAATGGGGTGGTGAGTGTGTAGGTGACATTACAGTGCTTGGACTGTAAATATCAAGTCAATTATGGGGTAGTTGGTGTGTGGGTGACATTACAATGCTTGGAGTGTAAATATCAATAGTCATTCATAGTGTGGTGGGTGTCATTACAGTGCTTGGACTGTAAATATCAAGTCATTCATGAGGTGGTGTGTGTGTGTGTGTGTTATTAGTGCTTGGACTGTAAATATAAACAGTCATTTATAGGGTTGTGGGTGGCATTACATTGCTTGGACTGTAAATATCAACAGTAATTCATTTGGTTAGTGGATGTCATTATAGTGCTTGGACTGTAAATATCAACAGTCATTCTTAAGGTGGTGGGTGTGTGGGTGCCATTACAGTGCTTTGACTGTAAATATCAAGAGTCATTCATGGGGTGGTGGGTGTGAGGGTGTCATTACAGTGTTCGGACTGTAAATATCAACAGTCATTAATAGGGTTGTGGGTGTGTGGGTGTCATTATAGTGATTGGAATCTAAATACCAACAGTCATTCTTGGGGTAGTTGGTGTGTGTGTGTTATTACAGTGCTTGGACTGTAAATATCAACAGTCATTCATGTGGTTAGTGGAAGTAATTATAGTGCTTGGACAGTAAATATCAACAGTCATTCTTCAGGTGGTGGGTGTGTGGGTGCCATTACATTGCTTTGACTGTAAATATCAACAGTCAATTATGGGGTGGTGGGAGTGTGGGTGTCATTACAGTGCTTGGACAGTATATATCAATAGTCATTCATGGGGTGGTTAGTGTGTGGGTGTCATTACAGTGTTTTGATTGTAAATATCAAGTCATTCATGACTTTGACTGTAAATATCAACAGTCATTTATGGGGTGGTGGGTGTGTGTGTCATTATAGTGCTTGGACTGTAAATATCAACAGTCATTAATTGGGTGGTGGGTGTCATTAGAGTGCTTGGACTATAAATATTAACAGTTATTTATGGGGTGGTGGGTTTGTGGGTGTCATGACAGTGCTTGGACTGAAAATATCAACAGTCATTCATGGGGTGGTGGGTGTGTGGGTGTCAATACAGTGTTTTGATTGTAAAAACCAACAGTCATTCATTGGGTGGTGGGTGTCATTAGAGTGCTTGGACTATAAATATCAACAGTTATTTATGGGGTGGTGGGTTTGTTGGTGTCATGACAGTGCTTGGACTGTAAATATCAACAGTCATTTATGGGGTGGTGGGTGTGGGTGTCATTACAGTGTTTTGACTGTAAATATCAACAGATAATCATTGATTGTTGGGTTTGTGGGTGTCATTACAGTGTTTGGACTGTAAATATCAATAGTCATTCATGGGGTGGTAGGGGTGGGTGTCATTACAGTGTTTTGACTGCAAATATCAACAGTCATTCATGGGGTGGTGAATGTGTGGGTGTCATTACACTTCTTGGACTGTAAATATTAACAGTCATTCATGGGGTGGTGGGTGTGTGGGTGTCATTACAGTTATTGGACTGTAAATATCAACCATCATTTTTTGGGTGGTAGGTGTGTCGGTGTCACTACAGTGCTTGTACTGTAAATATTAACAGTCATTCATGGGGTAGTGGGTGTGTGGGTGTCATTACATTGATTGGACTGAAAATATCAACAGTCATCCAGGGGGTGGTGGGTGTGTGGGCATCATTACAGTGTTTTGATTGTAAATATCAACAGTAATTCATAGGGTAGTGGGTGTCATTAGAGTGCTTGGACTGTAAATATCAAGAGTCATTTATGGGGTGGTGGGTGTGTTGGTGTCATTACAGTGCTTGGACTGTAAAATATCAACTGTCATTTATGGGGTGGTTGGTGTGTGGGTGTCATTACAGTGCTTTGACTGTAAATATCAACAGTCATTTATGGGGTGGTGGGTGTGTGTGTCATTATAGTGCTTGGACTGTAAATATCAACAGTCATTCATGGGGTGATGTGTGTCATTAGAGTGCTTGGACTATAAATATCAACAGTTATTTATGGGGTGGTGGGTTTGTGGGTGACATGACAGTGCTTGGACTGAAAATAGCAACAGTCATTCATGGGGTGGTGGGTGTATGAGTGTCATTACAGTGTTTTGATTGTAAATACCAACAGTCATTCATAGGGTGGTGGGTGTCATTAGAGTGCTTGGACTATAAATATCAACAGTTATTTATGGGGTTGGTTGGTTTGTGGGTATCATTACAGTGCTTGTACTGTAAATATTATGGGTTATTCATGAGGTAGTGGGTGTGTGGATGTCATTACAGTGCTTGGACTGAAAAGATCAACAGTCATTCATGGGGTGGTTGGTGTGTGGGTGTTATTACAGTGTTTGGACTGTAAATATCAAATGTCATTAATGGGGTGGTGGGTGTGTGGGTGTCATTACAGTGCTTTGACTGTAAATATCAACAGTCATTTATGGGGTTGTCTGTGAGTGTGTCTTTATAGTGCTTGGACTGTAAATATCAACAGTCATTCATGGGGTGGTGAGTGTGTGGGTGTCATTAAAGTGCTTGGACTGAAAATATCAAGTCATTCATAGTGTGGTGGGTGGGTGTGTGTCATTAGTGCTTGGACTGTAAATATCAACAGTCATTCATGGGGTGGTGTGTAGCATTACATTGCTTGGATTGAATATATCAAAAGTCATTCACGGGGTTATGGGTGTGTGGGTGTCATTACAGTGATTGGACTGTAAATATCAAAAGTCATTTATAGGGTGGTTGGTGTTTGGGTGTCATCACATTGCTTGGACTGTAAATATCAACAGTCAATCATGGGGTGGTGGTGTTGTGGGTGTCATTACAGTGCTTGGAATGTAAATATAAAAAGTTATTCATGAAGTGGTGGGTGTGTGGGTGTTATTACAGTGCTTTGACTGTAAATATCAACAGTCATTCAGAGGGTTGTGGGAGTCATTAGAGTGCTTGGACTGTAAATATCAACAGTTATTTATGGGGTGGTGGGTGTGTGGGTGTCATGACTTTGCTTGGACTGTAAATATCAACAGTCGTTAATGGGGTGGTGAGTGTGTAGGTGACATTACAGTGCTTGGACTGTAAATATCAAGTCAATCATGGGGTAGTTGGTGTGTGGGTGACATTACAATGCTTGGAGTGTAAATATCAACAGTCATTCATAGTGTGGTGGGTGTCATTACAGTGCTTGGACTGTAAATATCAACAGTCATTCAAGGGTTGATAGTTGTGTGAGTGTCATAACAGTGCTTGGACTGTAAATAATAAACATAATTCAGGGGTGGTGGGTGTGGGGGTGTCATTACAGTGCTTTGACTGTAAATATCAATAGTCATTCATGGGGTGGTGGGTGTGAGGGTGTCATTACAGTGCTTGGACTGTAAATATCAACAGTCATTCATGGGGTGGTGGGTGTGTGGATGTCATTACAGTGCTTGGACTGTAAATAGCAACAGTCAATCATGGGGTAGTTGGTGTGTGAGTGTCATTACAGTTTTCGGACCGTAAATATCAACCATCATTCATTGGGTGGTGGGTGCATGGGTGTCATTACAGTGCTTTGACTGTAAATATCAACAGTCATTTAGAGGGTGGTAGGCGTCATTAGAGTGCTTGGACTGTAAATATCAACAGTCATTTATGGGGTGGTGGGTGTGAGGGTGTCATTACAGTGCTTGGACTGTAAATATCAAGAGTCATTCATGGGGTTGTGGGTGTGTGGATGTCATTACAGTGCTTGGACTGTAAATATCAACAGACAATCAAGGGGTAGTTGGTGTGTGGGTGACATTACAGTGCTTGGAGTGTAAATATCAACAGTCATTCATGAGGTGATGGGTGTGTGGGTGTCATTACTTTGTTTTGATTGTAAATATCAACAGTCATTCATAGGGTGGTGGGTGTCATTACAGTGCTTGGACTGTAAATATCAACAGTCATTCATGGGGTGGTAGTTTTATGGGTGTCATAACAGTGTTTAGACTGTAAATATCAACCAAAATTCATGGGGTGGTGGGTGTGTGAGTGTCATTACTGTGCTCAAACTGTAAATATCAACAGTCATTCATAGGGTTGTGTGTGTGTCATTACAGTGGTTGGACTGTCAATATCAAAAGTCATTCTTGGAGTGTTAGGTGTGTGGGTGTCATTACAGTGTTTAGACTGTAAATATCAACAGTCATTTATGGGGTGGTGGGTGTGTGGCTGTCATTACAGTGCTTGGCCTGTAAATATCAAAAGTCAATCTTGGGGAGGTGGGTTTGTGGGTGTCATTACAGTGCTTGGACTGTAAATATCAACAGTCATTCATGGGGTGGTGGGTGGGTGGATATCATTACAGTGCTTGGACTGTAAATATCAAGTCATTCATGGGGTGGTGGGTGTGTGTGTGTCATTAGTGCTTGGACTGTAAATATCAACAGTCATTTATGGGGTGGTGGGTGGCATTACAGTGCTTGGACTGTAAATAACAACAGTCATTAATAGGATGGTGGGTGTGTGGGTGTCATTACAGTGCTTTGACTATAAATATCAACTATCATTTAGGGGTGTGTGTGTGTGATTACCGTGCTTTTACTGCAAATATCAACGGTCATTCATAGGATGGTTTGTGTGTGAGTGTCATTACAGAGCTTGGACTGTAAATATCAACAGTCATTCAGAGGTGGTGGGTGTCATTAGAGTGCTTGGACTGTAAATATCAACAGTTATTAATAAGGTGGTGGGTGAGTGGTTGTCATGACAGTGCTTGGACTGTAAATATCAACAGTCATTCATATATTGTCGAGTGTGTGGGTGACATTACATTTCTTAAACTGTAAAAATCAACAAACATTCATTGGGTGAAGGGTGTGTGGGTGACATTACAGTGCTTGAACTGTAAATATCAACAGTCATTCATAGGGTGATGGGTGTGTAAGTATCATTATAGAGCTTGGACTGTAAATATCATCCATCATTCATTGAGTGGTGGGTGTGTGGGTGTCATTTAGAAGGTGGTGGGTGTCATTAGAGTGCCAGGAATGTAAATATTAACAGTCAATCATGGGGTGGTGGGTGTGTGGGTGTCATTACAGTGTTTTGATTGTAAATATCAACAGTCATTCATAGGGTGGTGTGTGTCATTACAGTGCTTGGACTGTAAATATCAACAGTCATTGATGGAGTGGTGGGTGTGTAGGTGTCATTACAGTGCTTTGACTATAAATATCAACCATAATTCATGGGGTGGTGGGTGTGGGGGTGTCATTACAGTGCTTTGACTGTAAATATCAACAGTCATTCATGAGGTGTTTGTGGCATTACAGTGCTTGGAGTGTAAATATCAACAGTCATTCATGGCATAGGGTGATGGGTGTGTGGGTTTTTTTACAGTGCTTGAACTGTAAATATCAACAGTCATTTATGGGGTGGTGGGTGTGTGGCTGTCATTACAGTGATAGGACTGTAAATATCAACAGGCAGTCATGGGGTGGTGGGTTTGTGGGTGTCATTACAGTGTTTGGACTTTAAATATCAACAGTCATTCATGGGGTGGTTGGTGTGTGGGTGTCATTACAGTGCTTGGACTGTAAATATCAAGTCATTTATTAGGTGGTGGGTTGGTGTGTGTCATAAGTGCTTGGACTGTAAATATCAACAGTCATTCATGGGTCATGGGGTGGTGGGTAGGTGGTTGTCATTACAGTGCTTGGACTGTAAATATCAAGTCATTCATGGGGTGGTGGGTGTGTGTGTCATTAGTGCTTGGGTGTGTAAATATCAACAGTCATTTATGAAGTGGTGGGTGGCATTACAGTGCTTGGACTGTAGATTTCAACAGTCATTTATAGGGTGGTGGGTGTGTGGTTGTCATTACAGTGGTTGGACTGTAAATATCAACAGTCAATCATGAGGTGGATGGTGTGTGGATGTCATTACAGAGCTTGGACTGTAAATATCAACAATAATTTTTGGGGTGGTGGGTGTGTGGAGGTCATTACAGTGCTCAGACTGTAAATATTAACAGTCATTCATGGGGTGGTGGGTGTGTGGATGTCATTACAGTTCTTGGACTGAAAATATCAACAGTCATTCGTGGGGTGGTGGGTGTGTGGTTGTCATTACAGTGCTTGGACTATAAATATCAACAGTCATTAATGGGGTTTTGGGAGTGTTGGTGTCATTATACTGAATGAACTGTATATATCAACAGTTATTCACGGGGTGTTGGGTGTGTGGGTGTCATTACAGTGCTTAGACTGTCAATATAAAAAGTCATTTTTGGTGTGATGGGTGTGTGGGTGTCATTACAGTGCGTAGACTGTAAATATCAACAGTCATATATGGGGTGGTGGGTGTGTGGCTGTCATTACAGTGCTTGGACTGTAAATATCAACAGTCAATCATGGGGAGGTGGGTTTGTGGGTGTCATTACAGTGCTTGGACTGTAAATATCAACAGTCATTTATGGGGTGGTGGGTGGGTGGGTGTCATTACGGTGCTTGAACTGAAAATATCAAGTCATTTATGAAATAGTGGGTGGCATTACAGTGCTTGGACTGTAAATATCAACAGTCATTCATAGGGTTGTGGGTGTGTGGGTGTTATTACAGTGCTTGGACTATATATATCAACCGTTATTTAGGGGGGGGTGATTACAGTGCTTGGACAGTAAATATTAACAGTTATTCATCGTGTGGTTGGTGTGTGAGTGTCATTACAGAGCTTGGACAGTAAATATCAACAGTCAATTATGAGGTGGTGGGTATGTGGGTGTCATTACAGTGCTTGGACTGTAAATATCAACAGTCATTAATGGGATGGTTAATGAGTGGGTGTCATTACAGAGCTTTGATTGTAAATATCAACAATCATTCATTTGGTGGTAGGTGTTTGTGTGTCATTATAGTGCTTGGACTGTAAATATCAACAGTCATTCATAGGGTTGTGGGTATGATTGTGTCATTACAGTGCTTGGACTGTAAATATCAACTGTCATTCATTAGGTGGTATGTGTTTGTGTGTCATTATAGTGCTTGGACTGTAAATATCAACAGTCATTCATGGGGTGGTGGGTGTGTGGGTGTCATTACAGTGCTTGGACTGTAAATATCAAGTCATTCATTAGGTGGTGGGTGTGTGTGTGTGTCATTAGTGCTTGGACTGTAAATATCAACAGTCATTCATTGGGTGGTGGGTGGCATTATAGTGCTTGGACTTTAAATATCAACCATCATTCATTGGGTGGTGGGTGTGTGGGTGTCTTTACAGTGCTCAGACTGTAAATATTAAGTGTCATTTATGGGGTGGTGGGTGTGTGGATGTCATTACAGTGCTTGTACTGTAAATATCAACAGTCATTTATTGGATGGTGAGTGTGTGGGTGTCATTACAGTGCTTGGACTGTAAATATCAACAGTCATTAATAGGATGGTTAATGAGTGGGTGTCATTACAGAGCTTTGATTGTAAATATCAACAATCATTCATAGGGTAGTGGGTGTGGGGGTGTCATTACAGTGCTTTGACAGTAAATATCAACAGTCATTCATTTGGTGGTAGGTGTTTGTATGTCATTATAGTGCTTGGACTGTAAATATCAACAGTCATTCATAGGGTTGTGGGTATGATTGTGTCATTACAGTGCTTGGACTGTAAATATCAACTGTCATTCATTAGGTGGTATGTGTTTGTGTGTCATTATAGTGCTTGGACTGGAAATATCAACAGTCATTCATGGGGTGGTGGGTGTGTGGGTATCATTACAGTGCCTGGACTGTAAATATCAAGTCATTTATTAGGTGGTGGGTGTGTGTGTGTGTCATTAGTGCTTGGACTGTAAAAATCAACAGTCATTCATTGGGTGGTGGGTGGCATTATAGTGCTTGGACTTTAAATATCAACCATCATTCATTGGGTGGTGGGTGTGTGGGTGTCTTTACAGTGCTCAGACTGTAAATATTAAGTGTCATTTATGGGGTGGTGGGTGTGTGGATGTCATTACAGTGCTTGGACTGTAAATATCAACAGTCATTTATTGATGGTGAGTGTGTGGGTGTCATTACAGTGCTTGGACTGTAAATATTAACAGCCATTCATGGGTTGGTGGGTGTGTGTGTGTCATTAGTGCTTTGAATGTAAATATCAACAGTCATTTATAGGGTGGTGGGTTTGAGGCTGTCATTAAAATGCTTGGACTGTAAATATCAACCATAATTCATGGGGTGGTGGGTACGAGGGTTTCATTACAGTGCTTAAACTGTAAATATCAACAGTCATTCATGGGGTGGTAGGTGTTTGGGTGTCATTACATGGCTTGGACTGTAAATAGCAAGTCATTTATGGGGTGGTGGGTATGTGTGTGTCATTAGTGCTTGGATTGTAAATATCAACAGTCATTCATGGGATGGTGGGTGGCATTACAGTGCTTGGACTGTAAATATCAACAGTCAGTCATAGGGTGGTGGGTATTTGGCTGTCATTAGAATGCTTGGACTGTAAATATCATCAATAATTCATGGGGTGGTGGGTGTGGGGGTGTCATTACAGTGCTTTGACTGTAAATATCAACAGTCATTCATGGGGTGGTAGGTTTGTGGGTGTCATTACAGTGCTTGGACTGTAAATATCAAGTCATTCATGGGTTGGTGAGTGTGTGTGTGTCATTAGTGCTTGGACTGTAAATATAAACAGTCATTTATGGGGTTGTGGGTCGCATTACAGTGCTTGGACTGTAAATATCAACAGTCATTCATAGGGTGGTTTTTGTGTGGGTGTCTTTACAGTGCTCAGACTGTAAATATTAAGTTTCATTCATGGGGTGGTGGGTGTGTGGATGTCATTACAGTGCTTGGACTGTAAATATCAACAGTCATTTATGAGGTGGGTGGGTGTGTGTCTGTCATTACAGTGCTTTGACTGTAAATATCTACTGTCATTGATGGGGGGGTGGGGGGGTGGCTGTCATTACAGTGCTTGGACTGTAAATATCAACAGTAAATCATAGGGTGGTGGGTTTGTGGATGTCATAACAGTGCTTGGACTTTAAATATCAACAGTTATTCATGGGGTGGTGGGTGTGTGGGTGTCATTACAGAGCTTGTACTGTAAATATCAAGTCATTCATGGGGTGGTGGGTCTGTGTGTGTCATTAGTGCTTGAACTGTAAATATAAACAGTCATTTATGGGGTTGTGGGTGGCATTACCGTGCTTGGACTGTAAATATCAACAGTCATTCATAGGGTGGTTGGTGTGTGGGTGTCTTTACAGTGCTCAGACTGTAAATATTAAGTGTCATTCATGGGGTGGTGGGTGTGTGGATGTCATTACAGTGATTGGACTGTAAATATCAACAGTCATTTATGAGGTGGGTGGGTGTGTGGCTGTCATTACAGTGCTTGGACTGTAAATATCTATGGTCATTGATGGGGGGGTGGGTGTGTGGCTGTCATTACAGTGCTTGGACTGTAAATATCAACAGTAAATCATGGGGTGGTGGGTTTGTGGATGTCATTACAGTGCTTGGACTGTAAATATCAACAGTTATTCATGGGGTGGTGGGTCTGTGTGTGTCATTAGTGCTTGGACTGTATATATCAACAGTTATTCATGGGGTGGTGAGTGGCATTACAGTGCTTCTACTATAAATATCAACCGTCATTTATGGAGTGGTGGGTGTGTGGGTGTCATTACAGTGCTTGGACTGTAAATATCAACAGTCATTCATAGGGTGGTAAGTGTGTGGGTGTCATTACAGTGTTTTTACAGTAAATATCAACAGTAATTTATTAGGTGTTGAGTGTGTGGGTGTCATTACAGTGCTTGGACTGTAAATATTAACTGTCATTCATGGGATGGTGGGTTGGTGGGTGTTATTACAGTGCTTGGACAGTAAATATCAAGTCATTCATGGGTTGGTGGGTGTGTGTGTGTCATTAGTGCTTTGAATGTAAATATCAACAGTCATTTATGGGGTGGTGGGTGTGTGGCTGTCATTAGTATGCTTGGACTGTAAATATCAACCATAATTCATGGGGTGGTTGGTACAAAGGTGTCATTACAGTGCTTAAACTGTAAATATCAACAGTCATTCATGGGGTGGTAGGTATTTAGGTGTCATTATAGTGCTTGGACGGTAAATATCAATAGTCATTCATGGGGTGGTTGCTGTGTGGGTGTCATTACATAGCTAGGACTGTAAATATCAAGTCATTTATGGGGTGGTGGGTATGTGTGTGTCATTAGTGCTTGGACTGTAAATATCAACAGTCATTCATGGGATGGTGGGTGTGTGCATGTCATTACAGTGCTTGGGCTGTAAATATCATTAGTCATTTATGGGGTGGTGGGTGATTGGCTGTCATTAGAATGCTTGGACTGTAAATATCATCAATAATTCATGGGGTGGTGGTTGTGGGGGTGTCATTACAGTGCTTTGACTGTAAATATCAACAGTCATTCATAGGGTGGGGGGTTTGTGGGTGTCATTACAGTGCTTGGACTGTAAATATCAACAGTCATTCATGGGGTTGTGGGTTGGTGGGTGTCATTACAGTGCTTGGACTGTAAATATCAAGTCATTCATTGGTTGGTAGGTATGTGTGTGTCATTAGTGCTTGGACTGTAAATATAAACAGTCATTTATGGGGTTGTGGGTGGCATTACAGTGCTTGGACTGTAAATATCAACAGTCATTCATAGGGTGGTTGGTGTGTGAGTGTCATTACAGAGCTTGGACTGTAAATATCAATAGACATTCATTGGGTGGTGGGTGTGTTAATTTCATTACAGTGCTTGGACTGTAAATATAAAAAGTCATTTATTGGGTGGTAGGTGTGTGGCTGTCATTACATTGTTTGGATTGTAAATATCAACAGTCAGTCATGGAGTGGTGGGTGTGTTGATGTCATTACAGTGCTTGGACTGTAAATATCAACAGTCATTTATGGGGTGGTGGGTGTGTGGCTGTCATTAGAATGCTTGGACTGTAAATATCAACCATAATTCATGGGGTGGTGGGTATGAGGGTGTCATTACAGTGCTTAAACTGTAAATATCAACAGTCATTCATGGGGTGGTAGGTGTTTGGGTGTCCTTATAGTGCTTGGACTGTAAATATCAACAGTCATTCATGGGGTGGTTGGTGTATGGGTGTCATTACATGGCTTGGAGTGTAAATATCAAGTCATTTATGGGGTGGTGGGTATATGTGTGTCATTAGTGCTTGGACTGTAAATATCAACAGTCATTCATGGGATGGTGGGTGGCATTACAGTGCTTGGACTGTAAAAATCAATAGTCATTCATGGAGTGATGGGTGTGTGGGTGTTATTACAGTGCTTGGACTGTAAATATCAACAGTCATTTATGGGGTGGTGGGTGTGTGGCTGTTATTACAGTGTTTGGACTGTAAATATCAACAGTCAGTCATGGGGTTGTGGGTTTGTGGGTGTTATTACAGCGCTTGGACTGTAAATATTAACAGTCAATAATGTGGTGGTGGGTGTGTGTGTGTCATTACAGTGCTTGGACTGTAAATATCAACAGTCAATTATAGGGTTGTGGGTTTGTGGATGTCATTACAGTGCTTGTACTGTAAATATCAACAGTTTTTCATAAGGTGGTGGGTGTGTGGGTGTCATTACAGTGCTTGGACTATAAATATCAACCATCATATATGGTGTGACGGGTGTATTGGTGTCATTACAGTGCTTGAACTATAAATATCAACAGTCATTTATAGGGTGGTTGGTGGGTGAGTGTCATTGCAGAGCTTGGACTGTAAATATCAACAGTCATTCATGGTGTGGTTGGTGTGTGGATGTCATTACAGTGCTTGGACTGTAAATATTAACAGTCAATCATGAGGTGGTGGGTGTGTGGGTTTCATTACAGTGATTGGACTGTAAATATCAATAGTCATTCATTGGATGGTGGGTGTGTGGGTGTCATTACAGTGTTTTGATTGTAAATATCAACAGTCATGGGGTGGTGGGTGTGTGGGTGTCATTAGAGTGCTTGGACTGTAAATATCAAGTCATTCATTGGGTGGTGGGTGTTTGGGTGTCTATGCAGTGCTTGGACTGTAAATATCAACAGGTAATCATGGGGTGGTAGGTTGGTGGGGGTCATTACAGTGCTTGGACTATAAATATCAAGTCATTCATGGGTTGGTGGGTGTGTGTGTATAATTAGTGCTCGGACTGTAAATATCAACAGTCATTTATGGGGTTGTGGGTGGCATTACAGTGCTTGGACTGTAAATACTAACAGTCATTCATAGGGTGGTTGGTGTGTGAGTGTCATTACAGAGCTTGGACTGTAAATATCAATAGTCATTCATTGGGTGGTGGATGTGTGGATGTCATTACAGTGCTTGGACTGTAAATATCAACAGTCATTTATGGGGTGGTGGGTGTGTTGCTTTCATTACAGTGTTTGGAGTGTAAATATCAACAGTCAGTCATGGGGTTGTGGGTGTGTGGATGTCATTACAGTGCTTGGACAGTAAATATCAACCATAATTCATGGGGTGGTGGGTGTGGGGGTGTCATTACAGTGCTTTGACTGTAAATATCAACAGTCATTCATGGGGTGGTGAGTATGAGGGTGTCATTACAGTGTTTGGACTGTAAATATCAACAGTCATTCATGGGGTGGTAAGTATGAGGGTGTCATTACAGTGCTTGGACTGTAAATATCAACAGTCATTCATGGGGTGGTTGGTGTGTGGGTGTCATTACATGGCTTGGACTGTAAATATCAAGCCATTTATGGGGTGGTGGGTATGTGTGTGTCATTAGTGCTTGGACTGTAAATATCAACATTCATTCATAAGATGGTGGGTGGCATTACAGTGCTTGGACTGTAAATATCAACAGTCAGTCATGGGGTGGTGGGTGTGTGGATGTCATTACAGTGCTTGGACTGTAAATATCAACAGTCATTTATGGGGTGGTGGGTATGTGGCTGTCATTAGAATGCTTGGACTGTAAATATCAACCATAATTCATGGGGTGGTGGGTGTGGGGGTGTCATTACAATGCTTTGACTGTAAATATCAACAGTCATTCATGGGGTGGTGGGTATGAGGGTGTCATTACATTGCTGAAGATGTAAATATCAACAGTCATTCATGGGGTAGTAGGTGTTTGGGTGTCATTATAGTGCTTGGACTGTAAATATCAACAGTCATTCATGGGGTGGTTGGTGTGTGGGTGTCATTACATGGCTTGGACTGTAAATATCAAGTCATTTATGGGGTGGTGGGTATGTGTGTGTCATTAGTGCTTGGACTGTAAATATCAACATTCATTCATGGGATGGTGAGTGGCATTACAGTGCTTGGACTGTAAATATCAACAGTCAGTCATGGGGTGGTGGGTGTGTGGATGTCATTACAGTGATTGGACTGTAAATATCAACAGTCAATAATGGGGTGGTGGGTGTGTGGCTGTCATTACAGTGTTTGGACTGTAAATATTAACAGTCAGTCATGGGGTGGTTGGTGTGTGGATGTCATTACAGTGCTTGGACTGTAAATATCAACAGTCATTTATGGGGTGGTGGGTGTGTGGCTGTCATTAGAATGCTTGGACTGTAAATATCAACCATAATTCATGGGGTGGTGGGTGTGGGGGTGTAATTACAGTGCTTGGACTGTAAATATCAACAGTAATTCATGGGGTGGTGGGTATGAGGGTGTCATTACAGTGCTTAAACTCTAAATATCAACAGTCATTCATGGGGTGGTAGGTGTTTGGGTGTCATTATAGTGCTTGGACTGCTAATATCAACAGTCTTTCATGGGGTTGTTGGTGTGTGGGTGTCATTACATGGCTTGGACTGTAAATATCAAGTCATTTATGGGGTGGTGGGTATGTGTGTGTCATTAGTGCTTGGACTGTAAATATCAACATTTATTCATGGGATGGTGGGTGGCATTACAGTGCTTGGACTGTAAATATCAACAGTCAGTCATGGGGTGGTGGGTGTGTGGATGTCATTACAGTGATTGGACTGTAAATATCAACAGTCATTAATGGGGTGGTGGGTGTGTGGCTGTCATTACAGTGTTTGGACTGTAAATATCAACAGGCAGTCATGGGGTGGTTGGTGTGTGGATGTCATTACAGTTCTTGGACTGTAAATATCAACAGTCATTTATGGGGTGGTGGGTTTGTGGCTGTCATTAGAATGCTTGGACTGTTAATATCAACAGTCATTCATGAGGTGGTGGGTGTCATTACAGTGCTCAGACTGTAAATATTAAGTGTCATTGACAGTGTGGTGGGTGTGTGGATGTCATTACAGTGCTTGGACTGTAAATATCAACAGTCATTTATGAAGTGGTTGGTGTGTGGCTTTCATTACAGTGCTTGGACTGTAAATATCTACTGTCATTAATAGGGTGGTGGGTGTGTGGCTGTCATTACAGTTCTTCGACTGTAAATATCAACAGTTAATTATGGGGTTGTGGGGTTGTGGATGTCATTACAGTGCTTGGACTGTAAATATCAACAGTTTTTCATGAGGTGGTGGGTGTGTGGGTGTCATTAGAGTGCTTGGACTATAAATATCAACCGTCATATATAGGGTGGTGAGTGTGTGAGTGTCATTACAGAGCTTGGACTGTAAATATTAACAGTTAATCATGAGGTGGTGGGTGTGTGGGTTTCATTACAGTGATTGGACTGTAAATATCAACAGTCATTCATTGGATGGTGGGTGTGTGGGTTTCATTACAATGTTTTGATTGTAAATATCAACAGTCATGGGGTGGTGGATGTGTGGGTGTCATTAGAGTGCTTGGACTCTAAATATCAATCATAATTTTTGGGGTGGTGGGTGTTTGTGTGTCTATGCAGTGCTTGGACTGTAAATATAAACAGTCAATCATGAGGTGGTGGGTGTGTTGGTATCATTACAATGCTTGGACTGTAAATATCAACAGTCATTCATAGGGTGGTGGGTGTGTGGGTGTCATTACAGTGTTTTGACGGTAAATATTAACAGTCATTCATAGGGTGGTGGGTGTCATTACAGTTCTTGGACTGTAAATATCAAGTCATTCATGGGTTGGTGGGTGTGTGTGTATAATTAGTGCTCGGACTGTAAATATCAACAGTCATTTATGAGGTTGTGGGTGGCATTAGAGTGCTTGGACTGTAAATATTTACAGTCATTCATAGGGTGGTTGGTGTGTGAGCGTCATTACAGAGCTTGGACTGTAAATATCAATAGTCATTCATTGGGTGGTGGGTGTGTGGATGTCATTACAGTGCATGGACTGTAAATATCAACAGTCATTTATGGGGTGGTGGGTGTGTGGCTTTCATTACAATGTTTGGACTATAAATATCAACAGTCAGTCATGGGGTTTTGGGTATGTGGATGTCATTACAGTGCTTGGACTGTAAAAATCAACAGTCATTTATAGGGTGGTTATTGTGTGGCTGTTATTAGAATGCTTTGACTGTAAATATCAACCATATTTCATGGGGTGGTGGGTGTGGGGGTGTCATTACAGTGCTTTGACTGTAAATATCAACAGTCATTCATGGGATGGAGGGTACGAGGGTGTCATTACAGTGCTTGGACTGTAAATATCAACATTTAATTATGGGGTGGTGGGGTTGTGGATGTCATTACAGTGCTTGGACTGTAAATATCAACAGTTATTCATGGGGTGGTGGGTGTGTGTGTGTCGTTACAGTGCTTGGACTATAAATATCAACCTTCATATATAGGGTGGTGGGTGTGTGAGTGTCATTACAGAGCTTGGACTGTAAATATTAATAGTCAATCATGAGGTGGTGGGTGTGTGGGTGTCATTACATGGCTTGGACGGTAAATATCAAGTCATTTATGGGGTGGTGGGTATGTGTGTGTCATTAGTGCTTGGACTGTAAATATCATCAGTCATTCATGGGATGGTGGATGGCATTACAGTGCTTGGACTGTAATTATCAAGAGTCAGTCATGGTTTTTTGGGTGTGTGGATGTCATTACAGTGCTTGGACTGTAAATATCAACAGTTAATTATGGAGTGGTGAGGTTGTGGATGTCATTACAGTGCTTGGACTGTAAATATCAACAGTTATTCATGGGGTGGTGGGTGTGTGTGTGTCATTACAGTGCTTGGACTATAAATATCAACCATCATATATAGGGTGGTGGGTGTGTGAGTGTCATTACAGAGCTTGGACTGTAAATATTAACAGTCAATCATTAGGTGGTAGGTGTGTGGGTTTCATTACAGTGATTGGACTGTAAATATCAACAGTCATTCATTGGATGGTGAGTGTGTGGGTGTCATTACAGTGTTTTGATTGTAAATATCAACAGTCATGGGGTGGTGGGTGTTTGGGTGTCTATGCAGTGCTTGGACTGTAAATATCAACAGTCAATCATGAGGTGGTGGGTGTGTTGGTGTCATTACAATGCTTGGACTGTAAATATCAACAGTCATTCATGGGGTGGTGGGTGTGTGGGTGTCATTACAGTGTTTTGACGGTAAATATTAACAGTCATTCATAGGGTGGTGGGTGTCATTACAGTTCTTGGACTGTAAATATCAACCATCATCCATGGGGTGGTGGGTGTGTGGGTGTCATTACAGTACTCAGACTATAAATATTAACAGTCATTCATGGGTTGGTGGGTGTGTGTGTATAATTAGTGCTCGGACTGTAAATATCAACAGTCATTTATGGGGTTGTGGGTGGCATTACAGTGCTTGGACTGTAAATATTTACAGTCATTCATAGGGTGGTTGGTGTGTGAGTGTCATTACAGAGCTTGGACTGTAAATATCAATAGTCATTCATTGGGTGGTGGGTGTGTGGATGTCATTACAGTGCTTGGACTGTAAAAATCAACAGTCATTTATGGGGTGATGGGTGTGTGGCTGTCATTAGAATGCTTGGACTGTAAATATCAACCATATTTCATGGGATGGTGGGTGTGGGGGTGTTATTACATTGATTTGACTGTAAATATCAACCGTCATTCATGGGTTCGAGGGTATGAGGGTGTCATTACAGTGCATAAACTGTAAATATCAACAGTCATTCATGGGGTGGTAGGTGTTTGGGTGTCATTATAGTGCTTGGACTGTAAATATCAACAGTCATTCATGGGGTGGTTGGTGTGTGGGTGTCATTACATGGCTTGGACTGTAAATATCAAGTCATTTAAGGGGTGGTGGGTATGTGTGTGTCATTAGTGCTTGGACTGTAAATATCATCAGTCATTCATGGGATGTTGGGTGGCATTACAGTGCTTGGACTGTAAATATCAACAGTCAGTCATGGGCTGGTGGGTGTGTGGATGTCATTACAGTGATTGGACTGTAAATATCAACAGTCATTAATGGGGTGGTGGGTTTGTGGCTGTCATTACAGTGTTTGGACTGTAAATATCAACAGTCAGTCATGGGGTGGTTGGTGTGTGGATGTCATTACAGTGCTTGGACTGTAAATATCAACAATCATTTATTGGGTGGTGGGTGTGTGGCTGTCATTAGAATGCTTGGACTGTAAATATCAACCATAATTCATGGGGTGGTGGGTGTGGGGGTGTCATTACAGTGCTTTGACTGTAAATACCAACAGTCATACATGGGGTGGTGGGTATAAAGGTGTCATTACAGTGCTTAAACTGTAAATATCAACTGTCATTCATGGGGTGGTAGGTGTTTGGGTGTCATTATAGTGCTTGGACTGTTAATATCAACAGTTAATAATTCGGTGGTGGGTGTGTGTGTGTCATTAAAGTGCTTGAACTATAAATATTAAGTCAATCACGGGGTGGTGGGTGTGTGTGTGTCATTAGTGCTTGGACTGTAAATATCAACAGTCATTCATGTGGTGGTGGGTGGCATTACAGTGCTTGGACTGTAAATATCAACCATCATTCATTGGGTGGAGGGTGTATGGGTGTCATTACAGTGATCAGACTGTAGATATTAAGTGTCATTGACAGTGTGGTGGGTGTGTGGATGTCATTACAGTGCTTGGACTGTAAATATCAATAGTCATTTATGGGGTGGTGGGTGTGTGGCTGTAATTACAGTGCTTGGACTGTAAATATCTACTGTCATTTATGGGGTGGTGGGTGTGTGGCTGTCATTACAGTGCTTGGACTGTAAATATCAACAGTTAATTATGGGGTGGTGGGGTTGTGGATGTCATTACAGTGCTTGGACTGTAAATATCAACAGTTATTCATGGGGTGGTGGGTGTGTGTGTGTCATTACAGTGCTTGGACTATAAATATCAACCGTCATATATAGGGTGGTGGGTGTGTGAGTGTCATTACAGAGCTTGGACTGTAAATATTAACAGTCAATCATGAGGTGGTGGGTGTGTGGGTTTCATTACGGTGATTGGACTGTAAATATCAACAGTCATTCATTGGATGGTGGGTGTGTGGGTGTCATTACAGTGTTTTGATTGTAAATATCAACAGTCATGGGGTGGTGGGTGTGTGGGTGTCATTAAAGTGCTTGGACTGTAAATATCAACAGTTATTCATTGGGTGGTGGGTGTTTGGGTGTCTATGCAGTGTTTGGACTGTAAATATCAATAGTCAATCATGAGGTGGTGGGTGTGTTGGTGTCATTACAATGCTTGGACTGTAAATATCAACAGTCATTCATGGGGTGGTGGGTGTGTGGGTGTCATTACAGTGTTTTGACGGTAAATATTAACAGTCATTCATAGGGTGGTGGGTGTCATTACAGTTTTTGGACTGTAAATATCAACCATCATCCATTGGGTGGTGGGTGTGTGGGTGTCATTACAGTTCTCAGACTATAAATATTAACAGTCATTCATGGGGTGGTGGGTGTGTGGGTGTCATTACAGTGCTTGAACTGTAAATATCAACAGTCATTTATAGGGTGGTGGGTGTGTGAGTGTCATTACAGAGCTTGGACTGTAAATATCAACAGTCATTTATGGGGTGGTGGGTGTGTGGGTGTCATTACAATGCTTTGAGAGTAAATATCAAAAGTCATTCTTGGGGTGGTGGGTGTGTGGGTGTCATTACAGTGCTTAAAATGTAAATATCAACAGTCATTAATGGGGTGGTGGGTGTGTGGCTGTCATTACAGTGCTTGAATTGTAAATATCAACAATCAATTATTGGGTGGTGGGTTTGTGGGTTTCATTACCGTGCTTGGACTGTAAATATCAACTGTCATTCATGGGGTGGTGGGTGTGTGAGTGTCATTACAGTGTTTTGAATGTAAATATCAACAGTCATTCATAAGGTGGTGTGTGTCATTAGAGTGCTTGGACTGTAAATATCAACAGTCATTCATGGGGAGGTTGGAGTGTAGGTGTCATTACAGTTCTTGGACTGTAAATATCAACCATAATTTACTGGGTGGTTGGTGTGGGGGTGTCATTACAGTGCTTTGACTGTAAATATCAACAGTCATTGATGGGGTGGGGGGGTGAGGGTGTCAATACAGTGCTTGGACTGTAAATATCAAAAGTCATTCATGGGGTGGTTGGTGTGTGGGTGTCATTATAGTGTTTGAACTGTAATTATCAACAGTAATTCATTGGGTGGTTTGTGTGTGGGTGTTATTACAGTGCTTGAACTGTAAATATCAACCATCATTTATTGGGTGGTGGGTGTGTGGGTGTCATTACAGTGCTCAGACTGTAAATATTAACAGTCATTCATAAGGTGGTAGGTGTGTGAGTGTCATTACAGAGCTTGGACTGTAAATATCAACAGTCATTTATGAGGTGGTGGGTGTGTGGGTGTCATTAGAGTGCTTGGACTTTAAATATCAACAGTCATTCATGGGGTGGTGAGTGTGTGGGTGTCATTACAGTTCTTCGACTGTAAATATCTACCATCATTCATTGGGTGGTGGGTGTGTGGGTGTCATAACATTGCTCAGACTGTAAATATTAACAGTCATTCATTGGGTGGTGGGTGTGTGGATGTCATTACAGTGCTTGGACTGAAAATATCAACAGTCATTCATGGGGTGGTGGGTGTTTGGGTGTCATTACAGTACTTGGACTATATAAATATCAACCGTCATTTATGGGGTGGTGGGTGTGTGAGTGTCATTACAGAGCTTAGACTGTAAATATCAACAGTCATTTATGGGGTGGTGGGTGTGTGGGTATCATTACAGTGCTTGGACAGTAAATATCAAAAGTCATTATTGGGGTGTTGGGTGTGTGGGTGTCATTACAGTGCTTAGACAGTAAATATCAAAAGTCATTATTGGGGTGTTGGGTGTGTAGGTGTCATTACATTCCTTGGACTGTAAATATCAACAGTCATTTATTGGGTGGTGGGTGTGTAGGTGTCATTACATTGCTTGGACTGTAAATATCAACAGTCAATCATGGGTTGGTGGGTGTGTGGGTGTCATTACAGGGCGTGGACTGTAAATATCAACAGTCATTTATGGGATGGTGGGTGTGTAGGTGTCATTACAGTGCTCAGATTGTAAATATTAACAGTCATTCATTGGGTGGTGGGTGTGTGGGTGTCATTACAGTGCTTGGACTATAAATAATAACAGTCATTCATAGGGTGGTGGGTGTGTGAGTGTCATTACAGAGCTTGGACTATAAATATCAACAGTCATTTATGGGGTGGTGGGTGTGTGGGTGTCATTACAGTGCTTTGACTGTAAACATCAACAGTCATTTTTGGGGTGGTGGGTGTGTGGGTGTCATTACAGTGCTTAGAATGTAAATATCAACCGTCATTTATGGGGTGTTGGGTGTGTGGCTGTCATTACAGTGCTTAGACTGTAAATACCAACAGTCAATTATTGGGTGGAGGGTTTGTGGGTGTCGTTACAGTGTTTTAATTGTAAATATCAACAGTCATTCATAAGGTGGTGGGCGTCATTAGAGTTCTTGGACTGTAAATATCAACAGTCATTCATGGGGTGGTTGGTTTGTAGGTGTCATTACATTTCTTGGACTGTAAATATCAACCATAATTCATTGGGTGGTGGGTGTGGGGGTGTAATTACAGTTGTTTGACTGTAAATATCAACAATAATTCATGGGGTGGTGGGGGTGAGGGTGTCATTACAGTGCTTGGACTGTAAATATCAACAGTCATTCATGGGGTGGTTGGTGTGTGGATGTCATTACCATGCTTGGACTGATAATATCAACAGTCATAAATGGGGTGGTGTATGTGTGGGTGTCATTACAGTTCTTGGACTGTAAATATTAACAGTCATTCATGGGGTGGTAGGTGTGTGGATGTCATTACAGTGCTTTGAATGAAAATGTAAACAGTCATTCATGGGGTGGTAGGTGTGTGGGTGTCATTACAGTGCTTGGACTATAAAAATCAAATGTCATTTATGGGGTAGAAGGTGTGTGAGCGTCATTACAGTGCTTGGACTGTAAATATCAACAGTCATTCATAGGGTGGTGGGTGTGTAGGTGTCATTACATTGCTTGGACTGTAAATATCAACAGTCAATCATGGGTTGGTGGGTGTGTGGGTGTCATTACAGGGCTTGGACTGTAAATATCAACAGTCAATCTTGGGGTGGTGGGTGTGTAGGTGTCATTACAGTGCTCAGATTGTAAATATTAACAGTCATTCATTGGGTGGTGGGTGTGTCGGTGTCATTACAGTGCTTGGACTATAAATAATAACAGTCATTTATGGGTTGGTGGATGTGTTGGTTTCATTACAGTGCTTGGACTGTAAATATCAACAGTCATTCATAGGGTGGTGGGTGTGTGAGTGTCATTACAGAGCTTGGACTGTAAATATCAACAGTCATTTATGGGGTGGTGGATGTGTGGGTGTCATTACAGTGCTTTGACTGTAAACATCAACAGTCATTTTTGGGGTGGTTGGTGTGTGGGTGTCATTACAGTGCTTAGAATGTAAATATCAACAGTCATTTATGGGGTGGTGGGTGTGTGGCTGTCATTACAGTGCTTGGACTGTAAATACCAACAGTCAATTATTGGGTGGAGGGTTTGTGGGTGTCGTTACAGTGTTTTAATTGTAAATATCAACAGTCATTCATAAGGCGGTGGGTGTCATTAGAGTGCTTGGACTGTAAATATCAACAGTCATTCATGGGGTGGTTGGTTTGAAGGTGTCATTACATTTCTTGGACTGTAAATATGAACCATAATTCATTGGGTGGTGGGTGTGGGGGTGTAATTACAGTGTTTTGACTGTAAATATCAACAGTCATTCATTGGGTGGTGGGGGTGAGGGTGTCATTACAGTGCTTGGACTGTAAATATCAACAGTCATTCATGGGGTGGTTGGTGTGTGGATGTCATTATAGTGCTTGAACTGTAATATGACAGTGCTTGGACTATAAATATCAACAGTCATTTATGGGGTGGTGGGTGTGTGGATGTCATTACAGTGCTTGGACTGAAAAATATCAACAGTCATTAATAGGGTGGTGGATGTGTGGGTGTCATTACAGTTCTTGGACTGTAAATATTAACAGTCATTCATGGGGTGGTAGGTGTGTGGAAGTCATTACAGTGCATTGAATAAAAATGTAAACAGTCATTCATGGGGTGGTAGGTGTGTGGGTGTCATTACAGTGCTTGGACTATAAAAATCAAATGTCATTTATTGGGTAGAAGGTGTGTGAGCGTCATTACAGTGCTTGGACTGTAAATATCAACAGTCATTCATAGGGTGGTGGGTGTGTGAGTGTCATTACAGAGCTTGGACTGTAATTATCAAGAGTCATTCATGGAGTGGTGGGTGTGTGGTGTCATTACAGTGATTGGACTATAAATATATAGAGTCATTCATGGGGTGGTGTTTGTGTGGGTGTCATTACAGTGCTTAGACTGTAAATATCAACAATCATTTATTGGGTGGTGGGTGTGTAGGTGTCATTACAGTGCTTGGACTGTAAATATCAACAGTCAATCTTGGGGTGGTGGGCCTGTGGGTGTCATTACAGGGCTTGGACTGTAAATAATAGCAGTCATTTATGGGGTGGTTTGTGTGTGGGTGTCATTACAGTGTTTTGACTATAAATATCACCAGTCATTTATTGGGTGGTGGGTGTCATTAGAGTGCTTGGACTGTATATATCAACAGTCATTCATGGGGTGGTGGGTGTCATGACAGTGCTTGGACTGTAAATATCAACAGTCATTAATGGGATGGTGAGTGTGTGGGTGTCATTACAGTTCTTGGACTGTAAACATCAACCATCATTCATTGGGTGGTGGGTGTGTGGGTGTTATTACAGTGCTCATACTGTAAATATTAACAGTCATTCATGGGGTGGTGGGTGTGTGGATGTGATTACAGTGCTTGGACTGAAAATATCAAAAGTCATTCATGGGGTGGTGGGTGTGTGGGTGTCATTACAGTGCTTGGACTATAAATATCAACTGTCATTTATGGGGTGGTGGGTGTGTGGGTGTCATTACATTGCTTGGACTGTAAATATCAACAGTCATTTATAGGCTGGTGGATGTGTGGGTTTTATTACAGTTCTTGGACTGTAAATATCAACTATTATTCATTGGGTAGTGGGTGTGTGTGACATTACAGTGCTTGGACTGTAAATATTAACAGTCATTCATGGGATAGTTTGTGTGTCGATGTCATTACAGTGCTTGGACTGAAAAAATCAACAGTCATTCATAGGGTGGTAGGTGTGTGGGTGTCATTACAGTGCTTGGACTATAAATATTAACCGTCATTTATGGGGTGGTGGGTGTGTGGGTGTCATTACAGTGTTTCGACTGTAAATATCAACAGTCATTCATAGGGTGGTGGGTGTGTGAGTGTCATTACAGAGCTTGGACTGTAAATATCAACATTCATTAATGGAGTGGTGGGTGTGTGGGTGTCATTACAGTGCTTGGACTTTAAATATTAACAATCATTCATGGGGTGGTAGGTGTGTAGATGTCATTACAGTGCTTGGACTGAAAATATCAAATGTCATTCATTGGATGGTGGGTGTGTGGGTTTAATTACAGTTCTTGGACTGTAAATATCAACCATCATTCATTGGGTGGTGGGTGTGTGGGTGACATTACAGTGCTTGGACTTTAAATATTAACAGTCATTCATATGTTGGTGGGTGTGTAGGTGTTATTATAGTGCTTGGACTGTAAATATCAACAGTCATTCATGGGGTGGTGGGTGTGTGGGTGTCATTACATTGATTGGACTAAAAATATCAAGTCACTCATTGGGTGGTGGGTGTGGGTGTGTCATTAGTGCTTGAAATATAAATATCAACAGTCATTCATGGGATGGTGGGTGGCATTACAGTGCTTGGACTCTAAATATCAACAGTAATTCATAGGGTGATGGGTGTGTGGGTGTCATTACAGTGCTTGGACTGAAAATATCAACAGTCATTTATTGGGTGGTGGGTGTGTGGGTATCATTACAGTCCTTGGAATGTAAATATCAACCATTATTCATTGGGTTGTGAGTTATGTGGGTGACATTACAGTGCTAAGACTGTAAATATTAACAGTCATTCATGGGGTGGTAGGTGTGTAGATGTCATTACAGTGCTTGGACTGAAAATATCAACTGTCATTCATGGGGTGGTGAGTGTGTGGGTGTCATTACAGTTCTTGGATTATAAATATCAACCATCATTCATTAGGTGGTGGGTTTGTGGGTGTCATTACAGTGCTGAGACTGTAAATATTAACAGTCATTCATGGGGTGGTGGGTGTGTGGGTGTCATTACAGTGCTTGGACTATAAATATCAACCATCATTTATGGGGTTGAGGGTGTGTGGGTGTCATTACAGTTCTTATCAACAGTCATACATAGGGTGATAGGTGTGTGAGTGTCATTACAGAGCTTGTACTGTAAATATCAACAGTCAATCATGGGGTTGTGAGTGTGTGGGTGTCATTACAGTGCTTGGACTGTAAATATCAACAGTCATTCATGGTGTGCTGGGTGTGTGGGTGTCATTACAGTGTTTTGATTGTACATATCAACAGTCATTTACAAGGTGGTGGGTGTCATTAGAGTGCTTGGACTGTAAATATCAACAGTCATTCATGGAGTGGTGTGTGTGTTGGTGTCATTACAGTGTTTGGACTGTAAATGTCAATCATAATTCATAGGGTGGTGGGTGTGGGGTGTCATTACCGTTCTTGGACTGTAAATATCAACCATCATTCATTAGGTGGTGGGTTTGTGGGTGTCATTACAGTGCTCAGACTGTAAATATTAACAGTCATTTATGGGGTTGTGGGTGTGTGGGTGTCATTACTGTTCTTGGACTGAAAAAATCAATAGTCATTCATAGGGCGGTGGGTGTGTGAGTGTCATTACAGAGCTTGGACTGTAAATATCAACAGTCATTCATTGGGTTGTGTGTGTGTAGGTGTCTTTACAGTGCTTAGACTTTAAGTATCAACAGTCATTTATGGGGTGGTGGGTGTGTGGCTGTCATTATAATTCTTGGACTGTAAATATCAACAGTCATTCATGGGGTTGTGGGTGTGTGGGTGTCATTACAGTGATTTGACTGTAAATATCAACAGTCATTTATTGGTTTGTGGGTGTCATTAGAGTGCTTGGACTGTAAATATCAACAATCATTCATGGAGTGGTGCGTTTGTTGGTGTCATTACAGTGCTTGGACTGTAAATATCAACCATAATGCAAGGGATAGTAGGTGTGGGGTGTCATTACAGTGCTTGGACGGTAAATATCAGTAACAACTCATGGGGTTGTGGGTATGTGGGTGTCATTATAGTGCTTGAACTGTAAATATCAACAGTCATTAATGGAGTGGTGGGTGTGTGGGTGTCATTACAGTGCTTTGACTGTAAATATCAACAGTCATTCATTGGGTGGTGGGTGTCTGGGTGTCATTACAGTGTTTTGATTGTGAATATCAACAGTCATTAATAAGGTGGTGGGTGTCATTAGAGTGCTTGGACTGTAAATATCAACAGTCATTCATGGGGTGGTGGGTGTGGGGGTGTCATTACAGTGCTTTGACTGTAAATATCAACAGTCATTCATGGGGTGGTGGGGGTTCGGGGTGTCATTACAATGCTTGGACTGTATATATCAAAAATCATTAATGGGGTGGTGGGTGTGTGGGTGTCATTATAGTGTTTGGACTGAAAATATCAACAGTCATTTATTGGGTGGTGGGTGTGTGGGTATCATTACAGTCCTTGGAATGTAAATATCAACCATTATTCATTGGGTTGTGAGTTATGTGGGTGACATTACAGTGATAAGACTGTAAATATTAACAGTCATTCATGGGGTGGTAGGTGTGTAGATGTCATTACAGTGCTTGGACTGAAAATATCAACTGTCATTCATGGGGTGGTGAGTGTGTGGGTGTCATTACAGTTCTTGGATTATAAATATCAACCATCATTTATTAGGTGGTGGGTTTGTGGGTGTCATTACAGTGCTGAGACTGTAAATATTAACAGTCATTCATGGGGTGGTGGGTGTGTGGGTGTCATTACACTGCTTTGACTGTAAATATCAACAGTCATTCATGGGGTGGTGGGTGTCTGGGTGTCATTACAGTGTTTTGATTGTGAATATCAACAGTCATTAATAAGGTGGTGGGTGTCATTAGAGTGCTTGGACTGTAAATATCAACAGTCATTCATGGGGTGGTGGGTGTGGGGGTGTCATTACAGTGCTTTGACTGTAAATATCAACAGTCATTCATGGGGTGGTGGGGGTTCGGGGTGTCATTACAATGCTTGGACTGTATATATCAAAAATTATTAATGGGGTGGTGGGTGTGTGGGTGTCATTATAGTGTTTGGACTGTAATTATCAACAGTCATTTATGGGGTGGGGGGTGTGTGGGTGTCATTACATTGCTTGGACTGTAAATATCAAGTTATTCATGGGATGGTGGGTGTCTGTGTGTCATTAGTGCTTGGACTGTGAATATCAACATTCATTTATGGGGTGGTGGGTGGCATTACAGTGCTTAGACTCTAATATAAAAAATCATTCATGGGGTGATGGGTGAGTGGGTGTCATTACAGTGCTTGGACTGTAAATATAAACAGTTATTCATGGGGATGTGGGTGTTTGGGTGTCTATGCAGTGCTTGGACTGTAAATATCAACAGTCAATCGTGGGGTGGTGGGTGTGTGGGTGTCATTAGATTGCTTGTACTGTAAATATTAACAGTCATTGGTGGGGTGGTGGGTTTGTGGGTGTCTTTATAGTGTTTTGACTGTAAATATCAACAGTCATTTATGGTGTGGTGGGTGTGTGGGTGTCATTACATTGCTTAGACTGTAAATATCAACAGTCATTTATGGGGTTGTGGGTGTGTGGGTGTCATTACAGTTCTTGGACTGTAAATATCAACAGTCATACATAGGGTGGTGGGTGTGTGAGTGTCATTACAGAGCTTGTACTGTAAATATCAACAGTCATTCATGGGGTTGTGGGTGTGTAGGTGTCATTACAGTGCTTGGACTGTAAACATCAACAGTCATTTATGGTGTGGTGGGTGTGTGGGTGTCATTACATTGCTTAGACTGTAAATATCAACAGTCATTTATGGGGTTGTGGGTGTGTGGGTGTCATTACAGTTCTTGGACTGTAAATATCAACAGTCATACATAGGGTGGTGGGTGTGTGAGTGTCATTACAGAGCTTGTACTGTAAATATCAACAGTCATTCATGGGGTTGTGGGTGTGTAGGTGTCATTACAGTGCTTGGACTGTAAATATCAAAAGTCATTCTTGGGGTGGTGGGTGTGTGGGTGTCATTACAGTGCTTGGACTATAAATATCAACAGTCAATCATATTATGGTGGATATGTGGGTGTCATTACAGTGCTTGGACTGTAAATATCAACAGTCATTCATGGTGTACTGGGTGTGTGGGTGTCATTACAGTGTTTTGATTGTACATATCAACAGTCATTTACAAGGTGGTGGGTGTCATTAGAGTGCTTGGACTGTAAATATCAACAGTCATTCATGGAGTGGTGTGTGTGTTGGTGTCATTACAGTGTTTAGGCGGTAAATGTCAACCATAATTCATTGGGTGGTGGGTGTGGGGTGTCATTACCGTTCTTTAAACAGGGAGAAGAAGTACTTGTCCTCCTTCCCGATTCTAAGAGCAAGTTACTTATGTCTTGGAGTGGGCCATATCCAGTTATTGAACGGAAAAATAAAGTGAATTACGTGATTAATGAAAAGGGAAAGCCGAAGCTATATCACGCCAACCTCTTGAAAAGATATCATCGTCGTACCTCTGTGAATCAAGCAACCCTCCTGGATGAACAGTCTGTTGCTTTCGAAGTCCAGAACTTGTCTATAGTAAAAAGTATAGAGTGTATGGAGGATACAGAGATGCCAGTAACACCGGATGGTCGCTCAGATATCCCAGACTCTAACAAATTTCCAGAAGTAGGAAGTATGGTCACTGCAGAACAACGAGACGATCTCGAATGCATCATGGAATACTTCCATGACACTCTTTCTGAAATACCTGGATGTACTCTGTCCATTAAGCATGATATAGAGGTGTGTACAACTGAGCGTATAAAACCTAAACATTATCCTATTCCTCTTCACTTAAAACCTTTCTTTGAACAGGAAGTGGAGCAACTTCTTGCTCAGGGAATCATCAAACCATCGACCTCACCTCATTGCTCACCTGTTCTGATGGTAAAGAAGTCTGACGGCAGTTACCGCCTCGCTATAGACTTCAGAATGCTGAATTCCATCACTACCTTCGATGCTGAACCAATCGGGTCCATCACAGAAGACCTTCATAAATTCTATGGTAGTAAGTACTTCTCAGAGATAGATATTACCAAAGCATACTATCAAGTGCCTTTAACCGATAGAGCAATGACTTACACTGCATTCCCATCACACCTTGGCCTCATGGAGTTTAACCGCCTTCCTTTTGGGTTGGTCACGGCTTGCGCCACTTACATTAGACTAATGAGGATTGTCCTGGCTGGCCTAGGTGGAGTTACTTTCTATTTTGACAATATCTTTATCTATGGACAGACATGGGAAACTCACCTACTGGCTCTTCGCAACGTACTTCATCGCCTACGACAACATGGATTAACAGCACGTCCGTCCAAGTGTCGCTATGGATTCAATTCGATCCAGTACTTGGGATTTGTTGTCGATGGATATACTCTACATTCTCAGGAGAGTAAAGTAGAGGCGATAATGAGAGTGCCTCCTCCCAAGACAAAGAAATTGCTACGCTCATTCCTGGGTATGGTATCTTTTTATAGGGCATTCATTCCTAATGCCGCATCTTATACTTGCAGCCTCTCGGATCAAATTCGGAAAGGTGCTCCTGAATCTTTGGTATGGACAGAAGAATTGTTGACTTGCTTCGAACACCTGAAGAAATCTCTACACTCTCATCCCATCCTACAGCTACCCGATGCCAGTCGTCCCTTCGTGCTTCGAACAGACGCGTCCAACCATGGTCTGGGTGCCGTTCTACTACAGTATGCAGAAGATACTCCCCATCCCGTGGCGTATGCTAGTCGTAAGCTCCTTGACAGAGAAAGTAGGTACAGTACTATTGAAAAGGAATGTCTAGCGATAGTATTCGGTATCAGGCATTTCGATTATTATTTAAGAGGTAAAGAGTTTATTTTGGAAGTTGATCATAAACCCCTAGTGTACCTAACTCATTTTAAGGGAGGCAATGACAGATTATTACGTTGGGCTCTTTGTTTGCAAAGCTACAGGTTTAGGATAGTATATATCTCTGGCAAGGATAACATAGGTGCAGATTTGTTAAGCAGAGTTTAAACATTTTATTGGTAAACCTATCAATATTTGTCAAATAATTGTATATATTTTAATGCTCGATACTTCATATCGAGTCTTGGTGGGGAGGAGTGTAAGGGAAAGTCTACCTTATTGATAGATTATCAATCTCACTGGTTCATACTAGATGCGGAATTATACCCTCTAGTTCATTTTCATATGACTCGAAGTTTATATCGAAGTTTCATATTTTCTAGCTCTTGCTGTATTGCTTGTCAGTCTCGACTCCAAACCAAGCCTACGTCATGGACTGCTTCCTTCAACGAGGGGCAGAGCATACTGAGACACCAGAGCTCTCACACACCACCATCTCTGTCCTCCACCAAGGCTATTCTTTGGGTTGTCACGGTCACTGGGCCGTTTCCGTGTCACGCCTGTATACTATACTGGTTCTTTGATCAAGTGTTATTATTGGTGGATTGCCTTGTAACTTCAAATCTATTGTTGTGCTGAGTTCATGTCTTTGTCATTAAAGGTGGTAATTGTTTTTAATCTAAACTTCAATTATCCTCGGGACTTACTGGGTGATGTTTTGAGTGGGATATCTGGTGCAAAAAAGAGGAGTACTCTGTCATAACTCAATCTGCACGGCTGAGATACCTTTCCTCTACAGTGGTTGTGTGGGTGTCATTACAGTGCTTGGACTGTAAATATCAAGTCATTCAGGGGGTGGTGGGTGTGTGTATGTCATTAGTGCATGGACTATAAATATCAACAGTCATTAATGGGGTGGTGGGTGGCATTACAGTGCTTGGACTGTAAATATCAACAGTCATTTATGGGGTGGTGGGTGTGTGACTGTCATTATAGTGCTTGGACTGTAAATATCTACAGTCAATCATGGGGTGGTGGGTATGTGGGTGTCATTACAGTGCTTGGACTGAAATATCAACAGTCATTCATGGGGTGGTGGGTGTGTGGTTGTCATTACAGTGTTTTGATTGTAAATAACAACAGTCATTTATAAGGTCGTGGGTGTCATTAGAGTGCTTGGACTGTAAATATCAACAGTCATTTAAGTAGTGGTGGGTGTGGGGCATCATTACAGTGCTTTGACTGTAAATATCAACAGTCATTCATGGGGTGGTGGGGGTGAGGGTGTCATTACAGTGCTTGGACGGTAAATATCAGTAACAATTCATGGGGTTGTGGGTATATGGGTGTCATTATAGTGCTTGAACTATAAATATCAACAGTCATTCATGGGGTGGTGGGTGTGTGGGTGTCATTACAGTGCTTGTACTGTAAATATCAAGTCATTCATGGGGTGGTGGGTGTGTGTGTGTCATTAGTGCTTGGACTGTAAATATCAACAGTGATTAATGGGGTGGTTGGTGGCATTACAGTGCTTGGACTGTAAATATCAACAGTAATTCATAGGGTGATGGGTATGTGGGAGTCATTACAGTGGTTTGACTTTAAATATCAGCTGTCATTTATGGGGTGTTGGGTGTCTGGGTGTCATTACATTGTTTGGACTGTAAATATCAACAGTCATTCATGGGGTGTTGAGTGTGTGGGTGTCATTACAGTTCTTGGATTATAAATATCAACCATCATTCATTAGGTGGTGGGTTTGTGGGTGTCATTACAGTGCTTAGACTGTAAATATTAACAGTCATTTATGGGGTGGTGGGTGTGTGGGTGTTATTACAGTGCTTGGACTATAAATATCAACCATCATTTATGGGGTTGTGGGTGTGTGGGTGTCATTACAGTTCTTGGACTGTAAATATCAACAGTCATACATAGGGTGGTGGGTGTGTGAGTGTCATTACAGAGCTTGTACTGTAAATATCAACAGTCATTCATGGGGTTGTGGGTGTGTAGGTGTCATTACAGTGCTTGGACTGTAAATATCAAAAGTCATTCTTGGGGTGGTGGGTGTGTGGGTGTCATTACAGTGCTTGGACTATAAATATCAACAGTCAATCATATTATGGTGGATATGTGGGTGTCATTACAGTGCTTGGACTGTAAATATCAACAGTCATTGATGGTGTACTGGGTGTGTGGGTGTCATTACAGTGTTTTGATTGTACATATCAACAGTCATTTACAAGGTGGTGGGTGTCATTAGAGTGCTTGGACTGTAAATATCAACAGTCATTCATGGAGTGGTGTGTGTGTTGGTGTCATTACAGTGTTTAGGCGGTAAATGTCAACCATAATTCATTGGGTGGTGGGTGTGGGGTGTCATTACCGTTCTTGGACTGTAAATATCAACCATCATTCATTAGGTGGTGGGTTTGTGGGTGTTATTACAGAGCTTGTACTGTAAATATCAACAGTCATTTATGGGGTTGTGTGTGTGTAGGTGTCTTTACAGTGCTTAGACTTTAAGTATCAACAGTCATTTATGGGGTGGTGGGTGTGTGGCTGTCATTATAGTTCTTGGACTGTAAATATCAACAGTCATTCATGGGGTGGTGGGTGTGTGGGTGTCATTACAGTGCTTGGACTGTAAATATCAAGTCATTCATAGGGTGGTGGGTGTGTGTGTGTCTTTAGTGCTTGAACTGTAAATATCAACAGTGATTCATGGGGTGGTTGGTGGCATTATAGTGCTTGGACTGTTAATATTAACAGTCATTTTTGGGGTGATGGGTCTGTGGGTGTCATTACAGTGCTTGGACTGTAAATATCAACAGTCATTTTTGGGGTGTTGGGTGTTTGGGGGTCATTACAGTGCTTGGACTGTAAATATCAACAGTCAATCATGAGGTGGTGGGTGTGTGGGTGTCATTGCAGTGCTTGGACAGTATATATCAACAGTCATTCATGGGGTTGTGGGTGTGTGTGTGTCATTACAGTGATTTGACTGTAAATATCAACAGTCATTTTTTGGGTTGTGGGTGTCATTAGAGTGCTTGGACTGTAAATATCAACAGTCATTCATTGGGTGGTGGGTATGTGCGTGTCATGACAGTGCTTGGACTGTAAATATCAACAGTCATTCATGGGGTTGTAAGTGTGTGGTTGTCATTGCAGTTCTTGGACTGTAAATATCAACCATCATTCATTGGGCTGTGGGTGTGTGGGTGTCATTACAGTGCTCTGAATATAAATATTAACAGTCATTCATGTGGGGAAGGGTGTGTGGATGTCATTACAGTGCTTGGACTGTAAATATCAACCATCATTTATGGGGTTGTGTTGTGTGTGAGTTTCATTACAGTGCTTGGACTATAAATATCAACAGTCATTCATAGGGTGGTGGGTGTGTGAGAGTCATTACAGAGCTTGGAATATAAATATCAACAGTCATTCATGAGGTGGTGGGTGTGTTGTTATCATTACAGTGTTTGGACTGTAAACATCAAAAGTCATTCTTGGGGTGGTGGGTGCATAGGTGTCATTACAGTGCTTAGACTGTAAATATCAACAGTCATTTATTGGGTGGTGGGTGTGTGGCTGTCTTTACAGTTCTTGGTCTGTAAATATCAACAGTCAATCATGGGGTGGTGGGCCTATGGGTGTTATTACAGAGCTTGGACTGTAAATATCAACTGTCATTCATGGGGTGGTGGGTGTGTGAGTGTCATTACAGTAATTGAACTGTAAAAATCAATCGTCATTCTTGTGGTTGTGGGTGTGTTGGTGTCATTACAGTGCTTAGACTGTAAATACCAACAGTCATTCATGAGGTGGTGGGTGTTTGGCTGTTATTACAGTGCTTGGACTGTAAATATCAACAGTTATCAATGGGGTGGTGGCAGTGTGAGTGTCATTATAGTGCTTGGACTGTAAATATCAACAGTCATTCATGGGGTAGAGGGTGTGTGGGTGTCATTACAGTGTTTTGATTGTAAATATCAACAGTAATTCATAGGGTGGTGGGTGTCATTAGAGTGCTTGGACTTTAAATATCAACAGTCATTTTTTGGGTGGTTGGTGTGTGGGTGTCATTATAGTGTTTAGACTGTAAATATCAACTATAATTCATGGGTTGGTGGGTGTGTGAGTGTCATTACAGTCATTGAACTGTAAAAATCAACAGTCATTCTTGGGGTTATGGGCCTGTGCATGTCATGACAGTGCTTGGACTGTAAATATCAACAGTCATTTATGTGGTGGTGAGTGTGTGGGTGTCATTGCAGTTCTTGGACTATAAATATCAACCATCATTCATTGGGCTGTGGGTGTGTGGGTGTCATTACAGTGCTCAGACTATAAATATTAACAGTCATTCATGTGGGGAAGGGTGTGTGGATGTCATTACAGTGCTAGGACTGAAAATATCAACAGTCATTCATGGGGTGGTGGTTGTGAGGGTGTCATTACAGTGCTTGGACTATAAATATCAACCGTCATTTATAGGGTGGTGTTGTGTGTGTGTTTCATTACAGTGCTTGGACTGTAAATATCAACCGTCATTTATAGGGTGGTGGGTGTGTGAGTGTCATTACAGAGCTTGGAATGTAAATATCAACAGTTATTCATGAGGTGGTGGGTGTGTTGTTATCATTACAGTGTTTGGACTGTAAACATCAAAAGTCATTCTTGGGGTGGTGGGTACGTAGGTGTCATTACAGTGCTTAGACTGTAAATATCAACAGTCATTTATTGGGTGGTGGGCTAGTGGCAGTCTTTACAGTGTTTGGATTGTAAATATCAACAGTCAATCATGGGGTGGTGGGCCTATGGGTGTTATTACAGAGCTTGGACTGTAAATATCAACAGTCATTTATGGGGTGTTGAGTGTGTGGGTGTCATTACAGTTCTTGGATTATAAATATCAACCATCATTTATTAGGTGGTGGGTTTGTGGGTTTCATTACAGTGCTTAGACTGTAAATATTAACAGTCATTCATGGGGTGGTGGGTGTGTGGGTGTCATTACACTGCTTGGACTATAAATATCAACAATCATTTATGGGGTTGTGGGTGTGTGGGTGTCATTACAGTTCTTGGACTGTAAATATCAACAGTCATACATAGGGTGGTGGGTGTGTGAGTGTCATTACAGAGCTTGTACTGTAAATATCAACAGTCATTCATGGGGTTGTGGGTGTGTAGGTGTCATTACAGTGCTTGGACTGTAAATATCAAAAGTCATTTTTGGGGTGGTGGGTATGTGGGTGTCATTACAGTGCTTGGACTATAAATATCAACAATCAATCATGGGGTGGTGGGTATGTGGGTGTCATTACAGTGCTTGGATTGTAAATATCAACAGTGATTCATGGTGTGCTGGGTGTGTGGGTGTCATTACAGTGTTTTGATTGTACATATCAACAGTCATTTACAAGGTGGTGGGTGTTATTAGATTGCTTGGACTGTAAATATCAACAGTCATTCATGGAGTGGTGTGTGTTGGTGTCATTACAGTGTTTGGACTGTAAATATCAACCATAATTCATGGGGTGGTGGGTGTGGGGTGTCATTACCGTTCTTGGACTGTAAATATCAACCATCATTCATTAGGTGGTCGGTTTGTGGGTGTCATTACAGTGCTCAGACTGTAAATATTAACAGTCATTTATGGGGTTGTGGGTGTGTGGGTGTCATTACTGTTCTTGGACTGAAAAAATCAACAGTCATTCATAGGGTGGTGGGTGTGTGAGCGTCATTACAGAGCTTGGACTGTAAATATCAACAGTCATTCATGGGGTTGTGTGTGTGTAGGTGTCTTTATAGTGCTTAGACTTTAAGTATCAGCAGTCATTTATGGGGTGGTGGGTGTGTGGCTGTCATTATAGTTCTTGGACTGTAAATATCAACAGTCAATCATGGGGTGGTGGGTATGTGGGTGTCATTACACTGCTTGAACTGTAAATATAAACAGTCATTCATGGGGTGGTGGGTGTGTGGGTGTCATTACAGTTCTTGGACTGTAAATATCAACAGTCATACATAGGGTGGTGGGTGTGTGAGTGTCATTACAGAGCTTGTACTGTAAATATCAACAGTCATTCATGGGGTTGTGGGTGTGTAGGTGTCATTACAGTGCTTGGACTGTAAATATCAAAAGTCATTTTTGGGGTGGTGGGTATGTGGGTGTCATTACAGTGCTTGGACTATAAATATCAACAATCAATCATGGGGTGGTGGGTATGTGGGTGTCATTACAGTGCTTGGATTGTAAATATCAACAGTGATTCATGGTGTGCTGGGTGTGTGGGTGTCATTACAGTGTTTTGATTGTACATATCAACAGTCATTTACAAGGTGGTGGGTGTTATTAGATTGCTTGGACTGTAAATATCAACAGTCATTCATGGAGTGGTGTGTGTTGGTGTCATTACAGTGTTTGGACTGTAAATATCAACCATAATTCATGGGGTGGTGGGTGTGGGGTGTCATTACCGTTCTTGGACTGTAAATATCAACCATCATTCATTAGGTGGTCGGTTTGTGGGTGTCATTACAGTGCTCAGACTGTAAATATTAACAGTCATTTATGGGGTTGTGGGTGTGTGGGTGTCATTACTGTTCTTGGACTGAAAAAATCAACAGTCATTCATAGGGTGGTGGGTGTGTGAGCGTCATTACAGAGCTTGGACTGTAAATATCAACAGTCATTCATGGGGTTGTGTGTGTGTAGGTGTCTTTATAGTGCTTAGACTTTAAGTATCAGCAGTCATTTATGGGGTGGTGGGTGTGTGGCTGTCATTATAGTTCTTGGACTGTAAATATCAACAGTCAATCATGGGGTGGTGGGTATGTGGGTGTCATTGCAGTGCTTGAACTGTAAATATAAACAGTCATTCATGGGGTGGTGGGTGTGTGGGTGTCATTACAGTGCTTGGACTGTAAATATGAAGTCATTCATCGGGTGGTGGGTGTGTGGGTGTCATTACAGTGCTTGGACTGAAATATCAACAGTCATTCATGGGGTGGTGGGTGTGTGGGAGTCATTACAGTGTTTTGATTGTAAATAACAACAGTCATTTATAAGGTCGTGGGTGTCATTAGAGTGCTTGGACTGTAAATATCAACAGTCATTTATGTAGTGGTGGGTGTGGGGCATCATTACAGTGCTTTGACTGTAAATATCAACATTCATTCATGGGGTGGTGGGGGTGAGGGTGTCATTACAGTGCTTGGACGGTAAATATCAGTAACAATTCATGGGGTTGTGGGTATATGGGTGTCATTATAGTGCTTGAACTGTAAATATCAACAGTCATTCATGGGGTGGTGGGTGTGTGGGTGTTATTACAGTGCTTCTACTGTAAATATCAAGTCATTCATGGGGTGGTGGGTGTGTGTGTGTCATTAGTGCTTGGACTGTAAATATCAACAGTGATTCATGGGGTGGTTGGTGGCATTACAGTGCTTGGACTGTAAATATTAACAGTCATTCATAGGGTGATGGGTGTGTGGGAGTCATTACAGTGCTTTGACTGTAAATATCAGCAGTCATTTATGGGGTGTTGGGTGTTTGGGTGTCATTACAGTGCTTGGACTGTAAATATCAACAGTCATTCATGGGGTGTTGAGTGTGTGGGTGTCATTACAGTTCTTCGATTATAAATATCAATCATCATTCATTAGGTGGTGGGATTGTGGGTATCATTACAGTGCTTAGACTGTAAATATTAACAGTCATTCATGGGGTGGTGGGTGTGTGGGTGTTATTACAGTGCTTGGACTATAATTATCAACCATCTTTTATGGGGTTATGGGTGTGTGGGTGTCATTACAGTTCTTGGACTGTAAATATCAACAGTCATACATAGGGTGGTGGGTGTGTGAGTGTCATTACAGAGCTTGAACTGTAAATATCAACAGTCATTCATGGGGTTGTGGGTGTGTAGGTTTCATTACAGTGCTTGGACTGTAAATATAAACAGTCAGTCATGGTGTGCTGGGTGTGTGGATGTCATTACAGTGTTTTGATTGTACATATCAACAGTCATTTACAAGGTGGTGGGTGTCATTAGAGTGCTTGGACTGTAAATATCAACAGTCATTCATGGAGTGGTGTGTGTGTTGGTGTCATTACAGTGATTGGACTGTAAATATCAACCATAATTCATGGGGTGGTGGGTGTGGGGTGTCATTACCGTTCTTGGACTGTAAATATTAACAGTCATTTATGGGGTAGAGGGTGTGTGGGTGTCATTACAGTGTTTTGATTGTAAATATCAACAGTCATTCATAGGGTGGTTGGTGTCATTAGAGTGCTTGGACTGTAAATATCAACAGTCATCGTCTGGGTGATTGGTGTGTGGGTGTCATTACAGTGTTTGGACTGTAAATATCAACCATAATTCATGGGTTGGTGGGTGTGGGGGTGTCATTACAGTGCTTTGACTGTAAATATTAACAGTCATTCATGGGGTGGTTGGTGTGAGGGCGTCATTACAGTGCTTGGACTATAAACATTGAGAGTCATTCATGGGGTGGTGGGTGTGTGTATCATTACAGTGCTTGGACTGTAAATATCAACAGTCATTCATGGGGTGGTGGGTGTGTGGGTGTCATTACAGTGCTTGGACTGTAAATATCAAGTCATTCATGGGGTGGTGGGTGTGTGGGTGTCATTACAGTGCTTGGACTGTAAATATCAACAGTCATTCATGGGGTGGTGTGTGTGTGGGAGTCAATACAGTGTTTTGATTGTAAATAACAACAGTCATTTATAAGGTCGTGGGTGTCATTAGAGTGCTTGGACTGTAAATATCAACAGTCATTTATGTAGTGGTGGGTGTGGGGCATCATTACAGTGCTTTGACTGTAAATATCAACATTCATTCATGGGGTGGTGGTTATGAGGGTGTCATTACAGTGCTTGGACGGTAAATATCAGTAACAATTCATGGGGTTGTGAGTATATGGGTGTCATTATAGTGCTTGAACTGTAAATATCAACAGTCATTCATAGGGTGGTGGGTGTGTGTGTGTCTTTAGTGCTTGAACTGTAAATATCAAGTCATTCATATGGTGGTGGGTGTGTGTGTGTCTTTAGTGCTTGAACTGTAAATATTAACAGTGATTCATGGGGTGGTTGGTGGCATTATAGTGCTTGGACTGTTAATATCAACAGTCATTTATGGGGTGATGGGTCTGTGGGTGTCATTACAGTGCTTGGACTGTAAATATCAACAGTCATTTTTGGGGTGTTGGGTGTTTGGGGGTCATTACAGTGCTTGGACTGTAAATATCAACAGTCAATCATGGGGTTGTGGGTGTGTGGGTGTCATTACAGTGATTTTACTGTAAATATCATCAGTCATTTATTGGGTTGTGGGTGTCATTAGAGTGCTTGGACTGTAAATATCAACAGTCTTTCATGGGGTGGTGTGTCTGTGCGTGTCATGACAGTGCTTGGACTGTAAATATCAAAAGTCATTTATGGAGTGGTTGGTGTGTGGGTATTAATACAGTGCTTGAACTGTAAATATCAACAGTCATTCATGGGGTGGTGGGTGTGTGGATGTCATTACAGTGGTTGGATTGTAAATATCAACAGTCATTATTAGGGTGGTGGGTGTCATTAGAGTGCTTGAACTGGAAATATCAACTGTCATTCATGGGTTGTGAGGGTGTCATTAGAGTGCTTGGAATGTAAATATCAACAGTCATTCATGGGGTAGTGGGTGTGAGGGTGTCATTACAGTGCTTGGACTATAATATCAACCGTCATTTGTGGGGTGGTGTTGTGTGTGGGTTTCATTACAGTGCTTGGACTGTAAATATCAACAGTCATTTATAGGGTGGTGGGTGTGTGAGTGTCATTACAGAGCTTGGAATGTAAATATCAACAGTCATTCATGGGGTGGTGGGCCTATGGGTGTTATTACAAAGCTTGGACTGTAAATATCAACAGTCATTAATGTGGTGGTGGGTGTGTGGGTGTCATTACAGTAATTGAACTGTAAAAATCAACAGTCATTCTTGGGATGGTGGGTGTGTGGGTGTCATTACAGTGCTTAGACTGTAAATATCAACAGTCATCAATCGGGTGGTGGCTGTGTGAGTGTCATTATAGTGCTTGGACTGTAAATATCAACAGTCATTCATGAGGTGGTGGGTGTGTTGTTATCATTACAGTGTTTGGACTGTAAACATCAAAAGTCATTCTTGGGGTGATGGGTGCGTAGGTGTCATTACAGTGCTTAGACTGTAAATATCAACAGTCATTTATTGGGTGGAGGCGTGTGGCTGTCTTTACAGTGTTTGGACTATAAATATCAACAGTCAATCATGGGGTGGTGGGGCTATGGGTGTTATTACAGAGCTTGGACTGTAAATATCAACAGTCATTCGTGGGGTGTTGAGTGTGTGGGTGTCATTACAGTTCTTGGATTATAAATATCAACCATCATTTATTAGGTGGTGGGTTTGTGGGTGTCATTACAGTGCTTAGACTGTAAATATTAACAGTCATTCATGGGGTGGTGGGTGTGTGGGTGTCATTACACTGCTTGGACTATAAATATCAACAATCATTTATGGGGTTGTGGGTGTGTGGGTGTCATTACAGTTCTTGGACTGTAAATATCAAGTCATTCATAGGGTGGTGGGTGTGTGAGTGTCATTACAGAGCTTGTACTGTAAATATCAACAGTCATTCATGGGGTTGTGGGTGTGTAGGTGTCATTACAGTGCTTGGACTGTAAATATCAAAAGTCATTCTTGGGGTGGTGGGTGTGTTGGTGTCATTACAGTGCTTGGACTATAAATATCAACAATCAATCATGGGGTGGTAAGTATGTGGGTGTCATTACAGTGCTTGGACTGTAAATATCAACAGTCATTCATGGTGTGCTGGGTGTGTTGGTGTCATTACAGTGTTTTGATTGTACATATCAACAGTCATTTACAAGGTGGTGGGTGTTATTAGAGTGCTTGGACTGTAAATATCAACAGTCATTTTATGAAGTGGTGTGTGTTCGTGTCATTACAGTGTTTGGACTGTAAATATCAACCATAATTCATGGGGTGGTGGGTGTGGGGTGTCATTACCGTTCTTGGACTGTAAATATCAACCATCATTCATTAGGTGGTCGGTTTGTGGGTGTCATTACAGTGCTCAGACTGTAAATATTAACAGTCATTTATGGGGTTGTGGGTGTGTGGGTGTCATTACTGTTCTTGGACTGAAAAAATCAACAGTCATTCATAGGCTGGTGTGTGTGTGAGTGTCATTACAGAGCTTGGACTGTAAATATCAACAGTCATTCATGGGGTTATGTGTGTGTAGGTGTCTTTATAGTGCTTAGACTTTAAGTATCAACAGTCATTTATGGGGTGGTGGGTGTGTGGCTGTCATTAAAGTTCTTGGACTGTAAATATCAACAGTCAATCATGGGGTGGTGGGTATATGGGTGTCATTGCAGTGCTTGAACTATAAATATAAACAGTCATTTATGGAGTGGTGGGTGTGTTGGTGTCATTACAGAGCTTGGACTTTAAATATCAACAATAATGCATGGGATGGTAGGTGTGGGGCGTCATTACAGTGATTTGAGTGTAAATATCAACAGTCATTCATGGGGTGGTGGGGGTGAGGGTGTCATTACAGTGCTTGGACGGTAAATATCATTAACAACTCATGGGGTTGTGGGTATGTGGGTGTCATTATAGTGCTTGAACTGTAAATATCAACAGTCATTTATGGGGTGGTGAGTGTGTGGGTGTCATTACAGTGCTTAGACTGTAAATATCAAGTCATTCATAGGGTGGTGGGTGTGTGTGTGTCATTATAGAGCTTGGAATGTAAATATCAACAGTCATTCATGGGGTTGTGGGCCTATGGGTGTTATTACAAAGCTTGGACTGTAAACATTGAGAGTCATTCATGGGGTGGTGGGTGTGTGTGTCATTACAGTGCTTGGACTGTAAATATCAACAGTCATTCATGGGGTGGTGGGTGTGTGGGTGTCATTACAGTGCTTGGACTGTAAATATCAAGACATTCATGGGGTGGTGGGTGTGTGGGTGTCATTACAGTGCTTGGACTGAAATATCAACAGTCATTCATGGGGTGGTAGGTGTGTGGGAGTCATTACAGTGTTTTGATTGTAAATAACAACAGTCATTTATAAGGTCGTGGGTGTCATTAGAGTGCTTGGACTGTAAATATCAACAGTCATTTATGTAGTGGTGGGTGTGGGGCATCATTACAGTGCTTTGACTGTAAATATCAACATTCATTCATGGGGTGGTGGGGGTGAGGGTGTCATTACAGTGCTTAGACGGTAAATATCAGTAACAATTCATGGGGTTGTGGGTATATGGGTGTCATTATAGTGCTTGAACTGTAAATATCAACAGTCATCAATGGAGTGGTGGCTGTGTGAGTGTCATTATAGTGCTTGGACTGTAAAGATCAACAGTCATTCATGGGGTAGAGGGTGTGTGGGTGTCATTACAGTGTTTTGATTGTAAATATCAACAGTCATTCATAGGGTGGTGGGTGTCATTAGAGTGCTTGGACTGTAAATATCAACAGTCATCGTTTGGGTGGTTGGTGTGTGGGTGTCATTACAGTGTTTGGACTGTAAATATCAACCATAATTCATGGGTTGATGGGTGTGGGGGTGTCATTACAGTGCTTTGACTGTAAATATTAACAGTCATTCATGGGGTGGTTGGTGTGAGGGCGTCATTACAGTGCTTGGACTGTAAACATTGAGAGTCATTCATGGGGTGGTGGGTGTGTGTGTCATTACAGTGCTTGGACTGTAAATATCAACAGTCATTCATGAGGTGGTGGGTGTGTGGGTGTCATTACAGTGCTTGGACTGTAAATATCAAGTCATTCATGGGGTGGTGGGTGTGTGGGTGTCATTACAGTGCTTGGACTGAAATATCAACAGTCATTCATGGGGTGGCGGGTGTGTGGGAGTCATTACAGTGTTTTGATTGTAAATAACAACAGTCATTTATAAGGTCGTGGGTGTCATTAGAGTGCTTGGACTGTAAATATCAACAGTCATTTATGTAGTGGTGGGTGTGGGGCATCATTACAGTGCTTTGACTGTAAATATCAACATTTATTCATGGGGTGGTGGGGGTGAGGGTGTCATTACAGTGCTTGGACGGTAAATATCAGTAACAATTCATGGGGTTGTGGGTATATGGGTGTCATTATAGTGCTTGAACTGTAAATATCAACAGTTATTCATGGGGTGGTGGGTGTGTGGGTGTTATTACAGTGCTTCTACTGTAAATATCAAGTCATTCATGGGGTGGTGGGTGTGTGTGTATCATTAGTGCTTGGACTGTAAATATCAACAGTGATTCATGGGGTGGTTGGTGGCATTACAGTGCTTGGACTGTAAATATCAACAGTCATTCATAGGGTGATGGGTGTGTGGGAGTCATTACAGTGCTTTGACTGTAAATATCAGCAGTCATTTATGGGGTGTTGGGTGTTTGGGTGTCATTTCAGTGCTTGGACTGTAAATATCAACAGTCATTCATGGGGTGTTGAGTGTGTGGGTGTCATTACAGTTCTTCGATTATAAATATCAACCATCATTCATTAGGTGGTGGGATTGTGGGTATCATTACAGTGCTTAGACTGTAAATATTAACAGTCATTCATGGGGTGGTGGGTGTGTGGGTGTTATTACAGTGCTTGGACTATAATTATCAACCATCTTTTATGGGGTTATGGGTGTGTGGGTGTCATTACAGTTCTTGGACTGTAAATATCAACAGTCATACATAGGGTGGTGGGTGTGTGAGTGTCATTACAGAGCTTGAACTGTAAATATCAACAGTCATTCATGGGGTTGTGGGTGTGTAGGTGTCATTACAGTCCTTGGACTGTAAATATCAACAGTCATTCATGGTGTGCTGGGTGTGTGGGTGTCATTACAGTGTTTTGATTGTACATATCAACAGTCATTTACAAGGTGGTGGGTGTCATTAGAGTGCTTGGACTGTAAATATCAACAGTCATTCATGGAGTGGTGTGTGTGTTGGTGTCATTACAGTGATTGGACTGTAAATGTCAACCATAATTCATGGGGTGGTGGGTGTGGGGTGTCATTACCGTTCTTGGACTGTAAATATTAACAGTCATTTATGGGGTTGTGGGTGTGTGGGTGTCATTACTGTTCTTGGACTGAAAAAATCAACAGTCATTCATAGGGTGGTGGGTGTGTGAGTGTCATTACAGATCTTGGACTGTAAATATCAACAGTCAATCATGGGGTGGTGTGTATGTGGGTGTCATTGCAGTGCTTGAACTGTAAATATAAACAGTCATTCATGGGGTGGTGGGTGTGTGGGTGTCATTACTGTGCTTGGACTGTAAATATCAACCATAATGCATGGGATGGTAGGTGTGGGGCGTCATTACAGTGATTTGAGTGTAAATATCAACAGTCATTCATGGGGTGGTGGGGGTGAGGGTGTCATTACAGTGCTTGGACGGTAAATATCATTAACAACTCATGGGGTTGTGGGTATGTGGGTGTCATTATAGTCCTTCAACTGTAAATATCAACAGTCATTTATGGGGTGGTGAGTGTGTGGGTGTCATTACAGTGCTTAGACTGTAAATATCAAGTCATTCATAGGGTGGTGGGTGTGTGTGTGTCTTTAGTGCTTGTACTGTAAATATCAACAGTGATTCATGGGGTGGTTGGTGGCATTATAGTGCTTGGACTGTTAATATCAACTGTCATTTATGGGGTGATTGGTCTGTGGGTGTCATTACAGTGCTTGGACTGTAAATATCAACAGTCATTTTTAGGGTGTTGGGTTTTTGGGGGTCATTACAGTGCTTGGACTGTAAATATCAACAGTCAATCATGAGGTGGTGGGTGTGTGGGTGTCATTGCAGTGCTTGGACAGTAAATATCAACAGTCATTTATTGGGTTGTGGGTGTCATTAGAGTGTTCGGACTTTAAATATCAACAGTCATTCATGGGGTGGTGGGTCTGTGCGTGTCATGACAGTGCTTGGACTGTAAATATCAACAGTCATTCATGGGGTGGTGAGTGTGTGGGTGTCATTGCAGTTCTTGGACTGTAAATATCAACCATCATTCATTGGGTTGTGAGTGTGTGGGTGTCATTACAGTGCTCAGACTATAAATATTAACAGTCATTCATGTGGGGAATGGTGTGTGGATGTCATTACAGTGCTTGGACTGAAAATATCAACAGTCATTCATGGGGTGGTGGGTGTGAGGGTGTCATTACAGTGCTTGGACTATAAATATCAACCGTCATTTATGGGGTGGTGTTGTGTGTGGGTTTCATTACAGTGCTTGGACTGTAAATATCAACAGTCATTCATAGGGTGGTGGGTGCGTTGTTATCATTACACTGTTTGGACTGTAAATATCAAAAGTCATTCTTGGGGTGGTGGGTGCGTAGGTGTCATTACAGTGCTTAGACTGTAAATATCAACAGTCATTTATTGGGTGGTGGGCATGTGGCTGTCTTTACAGTGCTTGGACTGTAAATATCAACAGTCAATCATGGGGTGGTGGGCCTATGGGTGTTATTACAGAGCTTGGACTGTAAATATAAACAGTCATTAATAGGTTGGTGGGTGTGTGGGTGTCATTACAGTAATTGAACTGTAAAAATCAACAGTCATTCTTGGGGTGGTGGGTGTGTGGGTGTCATTACAGTGCTTAGTCTGTAAATACCAACAGTCATTCATGATGTGGTGGGTGTTTGGCTGTTATTACAGTGCTTGGACTGTAAATATCAACAGTCATCAATGGGGTGGTGGCTGTGTGAGTGTCATTATAGTGCTTAGACTGTAAATATCAACAGTCATTCATGGAGTAGAGGGTGTGTGGGTGTCATTACAGTGTTTTGATTGTAAATATCAACAGTCATTCATAGGGTGGTGGGTGTCTTTAGAGTGCTTGGACTGTAAATATCAACAGTCATCGTTTGGGTGGTTGGTGTGTGCGTGTCATTACAGTGTTTGGACTGTAAATATCAACTATAATTCATGGGTTGGTGGGTATGGGGGTGTCATTACAGTGCTTTGACTGTAAATATCAACAGTCATTCATGGGGTGGTTGGTGTGCGGGTGTCATTACAGTGCTTGGACTGTAAACATTGAGAGTCATTCATGGGGTGGTGGGTGTGTGTGACATTATAGTGCTTGGACTGTAAATATCAACAGGCATTCATGGGGTGGTGGGTGTGTGGGTGTCATTACAGTGCTTGGACTGTAATTATCAAGTCATTCATGGGGTGGTGGGTGGCATTACAGTTCTTGGACTGTAAATATCAACAGTCATTTATGGGGTGATGGGTGTTTGGGTGTCATTACAGTGCTTGGACTGTAAATATCAATAGTCATTCATGGTTTTGTGAGTTTTTGGGTGTCATTACAGTGCTCGGATTGTAAATATCAACAGTCATTCATGGGGTGGTGGGTTTGTGGGTGTCATTATAGTGCTTGGACTGTAAATATCAAGTCATTAATGGGGTTTTGGGTGTGTGCGTGTCATTACAGTTAATAGACTGTAAATATAAACAGTCATTTATGGGGTGGTGGGTGTGTGGGTGTTAATACAGTGCTTGAACTGTAAATATCTACAGTCATTCATGGGGTGGTGGGTGTGTGGGTGTCATTACAGTGGTTGGATTGTAATTATCAACAGTCATTAATAGGGTGGTGGGTGTCATTAGAGTGCTTGAACTGGAAATATCAACAGTCATTCATGGGTTGTGAGGGTGTCATTAGAGTGCTTGGAATGTAAATATCAACAGTCATTCATGGGGTGGTGGGTGTGAGGGTGTCATTACAGTGCTTGGACTATAAATATCAACCGTTATTTATGGGGTGGTGTTGTGTGTGGGTTTCATTACAGTGCTTGGACTGTAAATATCAACAGTCATTTATAGGGTGGTGGGTGTGTGAGTGTCATTACAGAGCTTAAAATGTAAATATCAACAGTCATTCATTGGGTGGTGGGAGTGTTGTTATCATTACAGTGCTTGGACTGTAAATATCAAAAGTCATTCTTGGGCTGGTGGGTGTGTGGGTGTCATTACAGTGCTTGGACTGTAAATATCAACAGTCATTCATGGGATTGTGGGTATGTGGGTGTCATTACAGTATTTTGATTGTAAATATCAACAGTCATTCATAGGGTGGTGGGTGTCATTAGAGTGTTTGGACTGTAAATATCAACAGTCATTGATGGGTTGGTGGGTGTGTGGGTGTAATTACAGTGGTTGGATTGTAAATATCAACCATAATTCATGGGGTAGTGGGTTTCGGTGTGTCATTACAGTGCTTTGACTGTAAATATCAACAGTCATTCATGGGGTCGTGCATGTGAGGGTGACATTACAGTGCTTGGACTGTAAATATCAACAGTCATTCATGGGGTGGTGGGTGTGTTGTTATCATTACAGTGCTAGGACTGTAAATATCAAAAGTCATTATTGGGCTGGTGGGTGTGTGGGTGTCATTACAGTGCTTAGACTGTAAATATCAACAGTCATTTATTGGGTGGTGGGTGTGTGGCTGTCATTACAGTGCTTGGACTGTAAATATCAACAGTCAATCATGGGGTAGTAGGCGTATGGGTGTCATTACAGCGTTTGGACTGTAAATATCAACAGTCATTTATGGGGTGGTGGGTGTGTGGGTGTCATTACAGTGATTGGACTGTAAATTTTAACAGTCATTCTTGGGGTGGTGGGTGTGTAGGTGTCATTACAGTGCTTAGGCTCTAAATACCAACAGTCATTCATGAGGTGGTGGGTGTTTGGCTGTCATTACAGTGCTTGGACTGTAAATATCAACAGTCATTCATGGGGTGGTGGCTGTGTGAGTGTCATTACAGTGCTTGAACTGTAAATATCAACAGTCATTCATGGGGTGGTGGGTTTGTGTGTGTCATTACAGTGGTTGGATTGTAAATATAAACAGTCATTAATAGGGTGGTGGGTGTCATTAGAGTGCTTGAACTGGAAATATCAACAGTCATTCATGGGTTGTGAGGATGTCATTAAAGTGCTTGGACTGTAAATATCAACAGTCATTCATGGGGTGGTGGGGTGTGGGTGTCATGACAGTGCTTGGACTGTAAATATCAACAGTCATTCATGGGGTGGTGAGTGTGTGGGTGTCATTGCAGTGCTTGAACTATAAATATCAACAGCCATTCATGGGGTGGTGGGTGTGTGGGTGTCATTACAGTGCTTTGACTGTAAATATCAATAGTCATTCATGTGGTTGTGTCTGTGTGAGTGTCATTACGGAGCTTGGACTGTAAATATCAACAGTCATTCATGAGGTGGTGTGTGTGTGGGTGTCATTACAGTGCTTGGACTGTAAATATCAACAGTCATTCATGGGATGGTGGGTGTGTGGGTGTCATTACAGTATTTTGATTGTAAATATCAACAGTCATTCATAGGGTGGTGGGTGTCATTAGAGTGTTTGGACTGTAAATATCAACAGTCATTGATGGGTTGGTGGGTGTGTGGGTGTAATTACAGTGGTTGGACTGTAAATATCAACCATAATTCATGGGGTAGTGGGTTTCGGGGTGTCATTACAGTGCTTTGACTGTAAATATCAACAGTCATTCATGGGGTCGTGCATGTGAGGGTGACATTACAGTGCTTGGACTGTAAATATCAACAGTCATTCATGGGGTGGTGGGTGTGTTGTTATCATTACAGAGCTAGGACTGTAAATATCAAAAGTCATTCTTGGGCTTGTGGGTGTGTGGGTGTCATTACAGTGCTTAGACTGTAAATATCAACAGTCATTTATTGGGTGGTGGGTGTGTGGCTGTCATTACAGTTCTTGGACTGTAAATATTAACAGTCAATCATGGGGTAGTAGGCGTATGGGTGTCATTACAGCGTTTGGACTGTAAATATCAACAGTCATTTATGGGGTGGTGGGTGTGTGGGTGTCATTACAGTGATTGGACTGTAAATTTTAACAGTCATTCTTGGGGTGGTGGGTGTGTAGGTGTCATTACAGTGCTTAGGCTCTAAATACCAACAGTTATTCATGAGGTGGTGGGTGTTTGGCTGTCATTACAGTGCTTGGACTGTAAATATCAACAGTCATTCATGGGGTGGTGGCTGTGTGAGTGTCATTACAGTGCTTGAACTGTAAATATCAACAGTCATTCATGGGGTGGTGGGTTTGTGTGTGTCATTACAGTGGTTGGATTGTAAATATAAAACGTCATTAATAGGGTGGTGGGTGTCATTAGAGTGCTTGAACTGGAAATATCAACAGTCATTCATGGGTTGTGAGGGTGTCATTAAAGTGCTTGGACTGTAAATATCAACAGTCATTCATGGGGTGGTGGGGTGTGGGTGTCATGACAGTGCTTGGACTGTAAATATCAACAGTCATTCATGGGGTGGTGAGTGTGTGGGTGTCATTGCAGTGCTTGAACTATAAATATCAACAGCCATTCATGGGGTGGTGGGTGTGTGGGTGTCATTACATTGCTTTGACTGTAAATATCAACAGTCATTCATGTGGTTGTGTCTGTGTGAGTGTCATTACAGAGCTTGGACTGTATATATCAACAGTCATTCATGGGGTGGTGTGTGTGTGGGTGTCATTACAGAGCTTGGACTGTAAATATCAACAGTCATTCATGGGATGGTGGGTGTGTGGGTGTCATTACAGTATTTTGATTGTAAATATCAACAGTCATTCATAGGGTGGTGGGTGTCATTACAGTGCTTGGACTGTAAATATCAACAGTCATTGATGGGTTGGTGGGTGTGTAGGTGTAATTACAGTGGTTGGACTGTAAATATCAACCATAATTCATGGGGTAGTGGGTGTCGGGGTGTCATTACAGTGCTTTGACTGTAAATATCAACAGTCATTCATGGGGTCGTGCATGTGAGAGTGACATTACAGTGCTTGGACTGTAAATATCAACAGTCATTCATGGGTTGGTGGGTGTGTGGGTGTCATTATAGTGTTTGGACTGTAAATATCACCAGTCATTCATGGGGTGGTGGGTGTTTGGGTGTCATTACAGTGCTTGGACTGTAAAAATCATGTCATTAATGGGGTGGTGGGTTTGTGTGTGTCATTAGTGCTTGGACTGTAAATATCAACAGTCATTCATGGGGTGGTGGGTGGCATTACAGTGCTTGGACTGTAAATATTTACAGTCATTCATGGGTTGTGTGGGTGTCTTTACAGAGCTTGGACTGTAAATATCAACAGTCATTCATGAGGTGGTGGGTGTGTGGGTATCATTACAGTACTTGGACTGTAAATATCAACAGTCATTCATGGGGTGGTGGGTGTGTGGATGTCATTCCAGTGCTTGGACTGTAAATATCAACCAACATTCATGAGGTGGTGGGTGTGTCGGTGTCATTACAGTGCTTGGACTGTAAATATCAACAGTCATTCATGGGGTGGTGGGTGTGTGAGTGTCATTACAGTTCTTGGACTGTAAATATCAACAGTCATTCATAGTGTGGTGGGTGTGTGGGTTTCATTACAGTGCTTGGGCTGTAAATATCAACAGTCATTCATGGGATTCTGGGTGTGTGAGTGTCATTACAGTGCTTGGACTGTAAATATCAACAGTCATTCATGAGGTGGTGGTTGTGTGGGTGTCATTACAGTGCTTGGACTGTAATTATCAACAGTCATTAATGGGGTGGTGCAAATAAGTCCATCTAAACATTTTGGTTTTGATAAAATATTTTCAAAATTAATTGAAGACTTGAAGGAACTTGAGAACAACGGCATTCAAATTAATAATGATAATTTGAAGGGGACACTATATTGCATTACTTGGGATAACTTGGGGTCTCATGGCATTGGTGCTTTTACAGAAATATTTTGTAGATATTGTAACATAACCCTAAAAGAATTTCTTACTGACCCTGTGCATGTTGGTGTAATGTAATACATTAGCAATACAACAACTTAAAAACGAGAACACTGTCAAAATTTTAAATAATGTCATAGGTATTATATTTAATTATCCATTCAATGCACTGAAATATTATCATGTCTGCAAAGCAGGTTTTCCACCATGCCTGGGTCATGACATTTTTTAGGGTGTTGGTGATTATAACGTTGCTCTGATATTGAAGAATTTTGTAAATGAAAAGAGATGGCTAACTTATGCAGAACTTAATCAGTGTATAATTATGTTTCTTTATCGTGGTACAGATGCTGCCTCAATGCCATGTCAAGTAAATACTTCAGGTACTAAATTAGGTGGTCAGGCTACACAAAACTGGTGTTTAATCAGGCTGTTGCCTGTTATATTATATGGCAAAATAGTTGATGCTAATGATCCTGTTTGGCAGTTGTTCCTGTTATTACGTAACATTACTGAAATTATCTGTGCCCCAAAGTTTGACGACTCTGACCTAGCATATCTAGCAATACTTAATAATGAATATTTAGAAGACAGACAAAGATTTTTTTCAAATGACAAACTGAGGCCAAAGCATCATTTTCTAAAACATTATCCAAACCTAATTTTGCTGTTTGGCCCATTAATTCGGTTGTGGACATTACGCTTTGAAAGCAAGCACTGCTAATTCAAAGGATGCATTAAAAGTGCCCATTCCTTCAAGAATGTGTATCAGACCATGAGTGAAAAACATCAGTTATTACAAGCATACAAACAGGCCAGTTCATATTTTCCCACTGATATAGAGGTTGTAAAAAACATTTTGTTAATCTCAGATACATAAAGTTCAGATATTAAAAAAGCCTTAATGATGTGTCAGATTACTGAAGGTGCAGAAGTTAGCTTGGAAGTGACAATAATGGGGACTCCATACAAGAAGGGACACTATGTGGTGTTAAGTAAATGTGAACAGGGTATAATGTTAGGTGAGATTCAGTTCATAATATTGAACTCCTGTACACAAGCATACTTTTTAGTAAAAAAATTCACAGAACAAATTTCCAAGGAGTTGCAATTATCTACAGTATTGAACACCTTCCTATGCTCTTCCTTTAAATGTACAGAATTTTCTAAACTCCTAGATTATTACCCACTGGTTGACTACAAAAGAGGAAAATAATTGTTGATCCCACTCAAACACAATATATCTGCATAAGATTTCCAAGAAAATTGAAAAGGTAATTTAAAGATTATAATTCTATATTCATGTAGACCATTAGATTTCCTGTACAGTACTGTATACCAGTACTACAGTACATTATATTCATCTCCTTTCCCTGGGGCATGATTTCAAGAAAATGACAAAAGGTTGAACTGAAATGGAAGTTAAATGTTAAAGTTCCATACAAAAGATTAAAACATTCTGAACTGGAATTGGTTGTAGCTAAGGACCATGATGGTTATGAAGCTGATGACAGTGATAGTGATACTTGTAGTACAAGTAGTAGAGAGACAGTGATTTACATGACAGGTAAAGTACAGTACTGTACCATATGCACTGTAATTATGAAAACTGCTTATATGAGTAATGTACAGCATACTAAAGTAACTCCACTTCTCTACCTTTAATTGTGTTCTACATTGAATTTTTTACACAAAAATCATAAGTAAAATGAAAATGGTTAAATGACTTCTGTAAACTGGGGTTCGACTTCCCTGAGCTCAGCTAGCTAAGTTAAACTGTTCTAATGAGATATGGTAGGCCTATGTGCAGTTATGGTAACTTACTTCCTTGTTTTGGATCATTATGGGTTTAATCTAGCAGTAGCTGTTTCATTTTCTAATTATTTTCTAATTATCAGAGACTGGATTGATTGATTTATTTATTGATGCTATTAGGCATCTGGCGGCGCAACAGCAATGGTCATATACCGCCCAACATAAAATGGTCATCTACATCATTAATAAAATATGTAAAAAGATTAAATAATTTTCACTACCTCGAAAGGGAGAAGCAGCATGAATAAAACCCACATCTTCCAAAAAATCATATATTAATGAAATAACCTACTTAAGTTAGATATATAAAAGAATTGAAATATTAACGAAAGAAACATTAAACTTTAACTACCTAAAAATAAATAGCCATAAATACAATAAAATTTACAATTTGTGGAGAAGGCCAGCCTCCTCCACATATGAGAGGGTGTTCCCTCCCACACCACAAGCCTCCTCCCCGAGGACCTGAGAGAGACTGTAAGAACCGTCACCCTCCTGGTACTCAGAGAGGTACCTACGACGAAGGTCACCAAGGCTGGGACACTCAACAATAACAGGAACAGGATGATGCCTGGCAGGAGGCCGGGAATTGGAGACCGCAGCCTTAGCCAGGGCGTCAGCCCGCTCATTCCCATCAACACCCACATGGGCCGGGACCCAACAACAAGTGACTTTGTGGCCACGACGACCCAGGAGGACAAGCCACTCAAGAATGGCCAACACCAGGGGATGGGAAGAGTTAAAATTACACAAGGCCTGCAAGGCACTACAGGAATCGCTAAAAATAGTAAACGGAGGCTGAGGGAGAGTAAAAATTACTTGGAGGGCATATAAAATAGCCGAGAGCTCAGCAGTAAAAATTGACATGACAGAAGGGAGCCTGCCGCCACGGCAAAAGTCAGGAAAGACAACTCCAAAGCCAACTTCAGCATCAGACTTTGACACATCAGTGTACACGAGTGAAGGCATGTTCTAAAAAGAGGGAACGAGCCACTGGAGGAGAAAGAGATTCCTTCTTGTCTGTAAAGCAGGTGCAGGGAAAAACTTCTGGAAAAAGCCATGGAGCCACCCTGGGGACCCTCACAGGACAAATCTGTAAGTCATCAATGCCCATCTCCTCCATAGCCTTCCTGACCTGGAAGCCAAAGGGCCATGGTGTACAAGAATGTAAAAGGTAGTACTGAGACATGATATCAGATGACACCGCCAAGCAGGGAAGGGAGTCAGGAAGTCGATGTAATCGATGCCAACAACGAACCATCAAGGACTGGCGACGGAGATCAAGAGGTGGCTCATTAGCGTTCACCAGGAGACTGGGGATTGGGGACGACCTGAAGGCTCCGGTCGCCAGACGTACTCCAGCATGATGAACAGGGTCTAAAACTCTGAGACGGGCATCGGTGGCAGAAGAGTACACCTCACACCCATAGTCGTGTTTTGACATAATAAGAACATGGTATAGGCGGAGGAGGGTGGCCTGATCAGCCCCCCAGGATGTATGGCCCAGGGCCCTCAACAGGTTAAGAGCCTTGAGGCAAGAGACCTTAAGTGTACGTAAGTGTGGCACCCAAGTCAAAAGTTTGTCAAAAAGGAGACCCAAAAAGCGAGTCTCCTCGACACAGCGTATCCGATGACCATACATGAATAAGTCCGGATCGGGGTGGACGCCTCGGATGCCGCAGAAGTGCATAGCAACTGTCTTGGAAGGAGAAAATCGAAACCCATGAGAACCAGTCCAACGTGACACCCTGTCAAGGGCAAGCTGCATGCGCCGCTCTGCCACTGACATACGGGAAGCAGCAAACCAGACTGCTAGGTCGTCAACGTACATCGAGTTAGCTATACCGTCTGGAAGGGATGAGGCAATGGCAATAATTGCTACTGCAAACAATGTGACACTGAGGACGCTTTCCTGGGGGATGCCCTCCTCCTGTGCAACAGATGCTGAGTGGGTGGTACCAACCCTCACAGAAAAAACTGCGACCACTGAGAAACTCCTTAAGAAAGCGTGGAATGCTACCCCGCAGGCCATATAAATGGAGTTGCTGCAGGATGCCATATTGCCATGTAGTGTCATAGGCTTTCTCTAAATCAAAGAATACACAGACAAGGTGTTGATGTCGTGCAAAGGCCTCGCATGCAGCAGCTTCCAACCTGACCAGAGCATCTGTAGTGGAACGGTGTTTACGAAAGCCAGACTGGGACGGAGACAGAAAATCACCCCATTCTAAGAAGTATACCAGTCTGACATTCACCATCTTTCCAAATAGTTTACAGAGACAGGAGGTCAAGGCAATTGGTCGATAATTGAGGGCAACACCAGAGTCCTTGCCCAGCTTGAGGAAAGGAAGGATGGTAGCAACCCTGCACCCAGAAGGGAAGACACCCTCCAGCCAGATTCTGTTATATAAAGCTAAAAGAAGTGAGATCGCCTCCTCACCCAAGTGTCGTAACATTGCATATGGGATGTTGTCTGGCCCAGGAGAAGTGTCGCTGCAGAGAGAGAGAGCAGAATGCAGGTCTCTCAGGTTGAATATATGGTTATAACTTTCATTCTCGTTTCCTGAGAAATCCAGGACAGTACGCTCCTTGGCTCTCAACTCATGCCTGACAGCCAGAGGTCGAGAGTCACGGCTGGAGACTTTTGCAAAAGCCTCCGCCATGGTATTGGCTACTGTCAAACCATCCATGATCTTAATTCCATTGACCTTAAGTACAGGTGGAGAACTAGGAGAAAACTTCCCTGCCATCATACGGACTCTCCTGAACACTTGGGTGAGTGCAGTTTTAGTATTAATTGAAGACACATAGGCCTTCCAAGATGCGCGTCGTGCCTCTTTTAAAACTCGTCTAGCCCGAGCCCTTGCCCGTCGGAAGTCCTCTTAAAGAGTTGGGTCCCCACGATTGCGACGAAGGCGAGAGAAAGCAGCGCGCTTCTCCCGCACAGCGTTGGTGCAAACTGATGACCACCAAGGGACAGGACGTTTGGGAAAGTAACCAGAAGTTCTAGTGATAGAGTTGAGAGCAGCAGAGTGGAGCATATCAGTGAAATATGTTACAGCCTCGTCAGAGCTACTAAAATCGGTTACAGAAGAGACCGAAGAAGTTAGCTCTCTAAAAAAACTGCCAGTCAGCCTTCTCTAGTTTCCACCTTGGAAGACGAGACTGTGGTTCTTACCTGTTACCTTCTAAAAGTATAGGGAAATGGTCACTGCCATATAAATCAGGTAACACTCTCCAAGTAAAATCCAACAGAGCACTGGGTGAGCAGAGGGAAATGTCAATGGTGGTATAAGTCCCAGTAGTGCTATTAAAATGTGTCACATCTTCCGTATTTAAAACCCATAATCCCTCATCCTTAATAAAAGAAGCCAATAAAACACCCCTGGGGTTGACCGAACTATCACCCCACAGAAGGACACAATTCCACTGAAGGACCTTGAACGGTGTTACTTTAGTACTGGTTTTTGGGAAGCCTCACGGAGGTACTTCCCACTACCACCTCGACCTGAGGGTTTACTCAAACAATAAGATTTGTCTAATCCTAGGCCACTAGAAGAAGAGCGAACCCGAGGAGTAGTATGTGGGGCAGTAATTGTGACCCGTAGACGAGTCCCTGAAGCATCTGATATGTTAGAAGATGAAGGTATATGAGCTGGGATATTCTTTGAAACAATTACATTGGTTTTGTCCTGTACAGCAGTGGTATCACTGACACAGGCAGATACATCAACATCCATAATACAGGTGGTAGAATCACTCCGCTGCTCAAGCGGAAGAGAAACTGAATCTTTTGAAGTAACAACATCCGTGGCATCCACATTAACTTCAAGCCCCTCTGATGATCCCGAAGGAAGCTTGCGAGGAGGAACTTCTGTTGAATCAAGAGATTCATCAGACCCACGAGAACGCTTCTGGTGAAATTGAGAGGAAACTATGGATGAGTCCACAGAGATGGTTGCCTTACAAGGTGGAATATCTATAGAGTCAAGTGCCTCAGAGGAACCACGAAGGCATCTCTGTGGCAGTTTAGGTGACTTAAGTTTCCTTTTTGGAGAGCGTGTGGCAGCGTGAGCCTCTACCACATGGACACCTTTAGCTAAAATCTGAGAATTGTCATCAGTTGAAGGTTCAACAGAATGAGAGTCTGGTAAAGTTTCCAAGACAGAGAAACTATTATGTAGAGTAACCTTAGAAACATTCTCACTTGAGCAAAAAGCAGAAAGCAGCTGCCTCTTGAGAGGGTTGAGAGGGTGCTGCAACCAATTTAGGGCGAAGGGAGGAGGCGTATGTCTTCACACCACCATCCTTCTGTCGCCTGAAGTTGAGTTGCCGTCTGGCACTACCTATGCTAATGAATTGAATATTAGCCAAGTGGAGGATATCCTGCTCAAGGAGGTACATCTTACATTGGCGAGAACGCAAGGGGTGAGCATCTCTGCATTAAAAGCAGTAACTCTCTGACCGACACTCAGAAGTAAGATGTGAGTCAAGAGCAGAACAATTACCACACCGGGAACGGTTGTTGCAGTTCCTCCTCCCATGACCAAACTCATAACAACAAAAACACTGTAGGGGATGCTCAACAAAAGGCTTTACCTCAAATGAGGTGGGGTTAATGTTAATGCGATCTGGGATATGCAAGCCATAGAAAGTGAGGATGATCATATTTTTACTGCCTTTCATCTTCGTTACCCGTTGGACACTGTCTGGGCACATAGCGAGAATGTCCTCTTCAGAGAATTCATACAGGTCCTCATTATATATACGCCCCTTGCTATAATTAAATGTTCGATGTGGTTTAATAGATTCAAACATGCTATCAGAAGGACAGGGGAGATTGAGGAGCATCATGGCCTGTGTAAGATCTTTGGCTCTGATTAAAATGCCCATACTATATTTCTTTATGTGGCCCATTGGTAATAATCCAATTTCTTTCTCCAGATACCGGGAAGCATGGATAAGGTTACCACGTCCCTCCCTGTAGTAAGCCACAAACCAAAAGGGTGTAGGAACCCGACATTCCTTTGGGACATACTCTACAGAGTCATCAAATATATTAGGGCAGTAGTCATTGTCACTGTCAACTACATTGGTGGACCGCATCATCTGAACTTTACAATGAGTATCCCCCGCCGTCAGAGAATCTTTTGCCTCAAATGCTGCTTTGGCAGCAGCATTTGTATTGAAAGTAATATAGCACCGATTAGACCTACAATCACTGTCATATGTGATTCGGATTCGAAGAACTACTCCAAAACACTTAAAAATGGAGTGGATAGCGCCATAGGAAAAGGATGCAAGTACATTCGTTAACATTAACGTCTCCAAATCGCTAACAGGTTCTTCGACACAACACCCAACCTGCTAGGTCTAGTCTTATTTGCAGCTTTCTACATATTACCACGACCAGAGAGTGACGTCTCGAGGGCCTGGTCGACCACCACTCGAGGAAGAGATTGGGGCTTTTCTTTATCCATATATCATTGATTTGATGTTTTTGGCCCCAGGAGCCAAAAGCTACTACCTACCGGGCAGATGAGGGGACCGAGCGCTGGTCGCTGTGGGCGACCACTGGGCCACTCGTTTTAAAAAGCAGCCCCAATGTCTCGAAAGTTTGCCCACGATGGTGCTGAGACCCCCTTCCCCAACATCTCCCAGCCCAGACACCCAACCATCCAACATAGGACAGCCCCTAGAGGGCAGTCCCTATGGAGGGCAGCGCTGTTGGCCCATACTGGCAGCCTAATGCATGGGAACCATTTAGTTTGGTCTCTCACTGGCAACCTTACTAGCATGGGAAGCCCTCTCTCCCCGAAATCAGGGCAGAGGAGGGGCCGGAGCCCCCTCTAGTCTAGCTCGCCAGGTCTCAGAGACACACAAGCCCCCCTACCATGTCAAGGCGGTTCCCGTTGGGGGGGATCAGAGACTGGAGATGGAGGAAATCAAGGAGACCATTGAAAAAATATTCTTCCAACCCTTCCTCCACAGTTACTGGAGGAAGTGTGTGAACACCTTATCAGCATTGGTGTAGAAACTGTTAATGATATTCACTATGTGAAGGCATCCCATCTTACACCCATGTAGAAAGAGATTCAAGCACGTAAACTTATTGATAAATGGAAACAAGGTACAGTATAATGCATGCCATATTTTTTTAAGATTAGTTTACCTTACTGTACAGTTCTTGCCTGCATTTAAGACTCAGGTAATATTCTATATTAGCTTATGAGTTGTGTCCTAGCAAACTTGGCCAATCTTTTTTTTTTTTTTACAGTACCGGTACAGTACTGTATATTCAGACACTTGATGTGGGTTGTCATTTAACTGCAGGTCCAATTAAAACAGAGTATCACTGTTGCTTGTTATGTAACTTATTGTTCCCATGTACCCACAAAATACTTATACATCATCTTTTTGATGAAATGTTGTCTCATTTTCTTCTCAATTATGTTTCTTATAAATTAACTCATCACATGAATTATCACACTCATCACAGGAAGATACACACTCATCACAGGAAGATACACACTCATCACAGGAATTATCACACTCATCACAGGAAGATGCACACTCATCACAGCAAGATACACACTCATCACAGGAATTATCACACTCATCACAGGAAGATACACACTCATCACAGGAAGATACACACTCACCACAGGAAGATACACACTCATCACAGGAAGATGCACACTCATCACAGGAAGATACACATTCATCACAGGAAGATGCACACTCATCACAGGAAGATATACAATCATCACAGGAAGATATACAATCATCACAGGAAGATACACACTTACCACAGGAAGATACACACTCATCACAGGAAGATACACACTCAATTCAGCCAACTGTTTCAGCTCTAGATGATGGGTAAATCAGTGCCAAGCTACAACCAATCACATTGGGCTGAAGATTATACAATACCCTGGAAAAGATTTTCAAAGACAAATTTGCTCGTTTCCTTAGAAAAAGGACAGAGACCTAAGCCTTCTGCTAGAAGAGAGATGGTGAGAGTGTTGGTGGATGATATATCAAACATCTCAGAAAGACCAGGGAAGAAATCACTGGCAGTAATTGCTGAGAGAATTGTTAAAACTTATCCGGCATCGTTTTTAGATGAAATTGATGGAACACTTGTTGGAACAGGTTTTGACTCTTTATTTAAACAGTTAATGGCAAGGTTTGATAATATAAATAGAGGGCCTAATAGTAATTCAATAAAAAGAAAGGTAAACTGTTCCCATGAAAATGAAGAAATAGACACTGATGGAGCTGGTCTAATCAGAAGAGTACAGGTGTGTTTTAACGATAAATATAGGTGTATTAATTATATGCCCAAAGATTATCCGGATGGGGAATCTGAAACAACACAAGATGACAGGAAAACTTACTGAATAATTACTGAAAACATTACTGAATAATGAGAGTTTGGAGGACTACATTGACTCCAAATTGACCACAAAAGGTTGATTTCCTTAAGGTGGCATATAGCACATTGTTATGGGTGATAAATTTAGAGCAATGATTCCTCCAAACTATTCCAGATATTGTATCAATATTTCTGCCTTTATTAAATTGAATATTGTATGAATATTTCTGCTTTAAATTAAATTGAATAGTGCATGAATATTTCTGCTTTAAATTAAATTGAATATTGTATAAATATTTCTGCTTTAAACTGAATATTGTATGAACGTGATATAAGTTGTTAATGTCAAACATCCCTAAGTTTGATATACCATAGGTCTTACCTTGTGAAACTCCGTATAGGCTGTTCAGGTTAGGTCTTGGTAGTCTGCTATGGTTAGGTCCCGCTAGTCTGCAATGGTCCAGATTAGGTTAGATTGGGTTGGGTCGGGTTGGGTTGGGTTGGGTCGGGTTGGGTTTGGTTGGGGTGGGTTAGGTTGGATAAGATTATGTTAGGTTAGGTTAGGTATGTATGGCTAAAAACAGGACATTTGCACAATAAATGGATGTAAAAATTGAACTAATCACTTGAAAAAAATTGAACTAATCACTTGAAAAAATCTTAGAAAAGCAATATTTTGTCTGAAAATTTCACACGTGTAGCTCAGAAAATGTACCCAATTTTTTAATTACAAAAAAAAACATTGTATAGACAAGGGAAACCATTATGAAATATGAGTAATAAAAACATCCGGTAATTATCTAATCTATTGCCATTTTCTATTACAATATTTTTATCTTCTTTATTCACAAATTCATAACATTCTAAAACACTTTTATTCGGAAATCCCCCATTTCCAAGTTAGGTCATATTCAAATTTTGAAATTAGTATGACCTAACATGACATAATTAGGGGAAACCACAATCTGACTCTGCTCCTTTTTACTGTAGAGGCAAAAGCTCATTACCATCGTATTCCTCGTGTGTTTTTACGTATAATAACCAATTTTCATTGAAATCGTACATCAAATATTATTTTTCCCAATTTTTTTCACCAACTGAGGGATTTTTTTTTTTTTTTTTTTTTCAGAACTTCCTCATACTTTATGAGGACACTCTCCTTAGATACAGCAACACTGTCATGAGCCAAGAACCCCATATCACTGCTAGAAATGGGAAATTGAAATCGCTTAAAAGGGAGATAAAATTCCTGAGATGAAAAAATTCCTCAAAAATAGGGTATTAATTTATCAAGGAAATGGAAACAACAAAATATGCTTATATATACGTGTATCACTTGTGAAAAGCTTCATGAACATGACATAAACACTGTTCGAGCTGTTATTAATTGCACCTGAAAAAGTGGGTCCTGAGAAAACTGCGAATTTGTGATATAGGAAAGTTGGGCAGTCTAAAATAGTATCCCCCGTTTCCTTTACGTACTCTATCATATCTCAAGTATAGAGAATGTGTCTGATGTATGGTAAACTATTATTTTTGCATATATAACTACGAGAATCTTAATTCCTCGTTCATCACTGACATATACCAGCACAGTATGATACATATATATATATGATGCTATATAGCAAAATATTATGATGCATTATGAATAATAAACAGTTCATATGATGGACTGAAAAGGGAGAATGAGATTTGAGATGGGTATGGGAGGTCTTATTGAATTTGTGTGTGTGTGTGTGTGCCTACACTGCAATTATTTGTATGATCATTCACTTATTCATTATTTATTTGTTTATTTACCTATATAATTAGCCTTTACCGACAAGTGTAACTTGTCTCACCCCTGGGGGATTATGGAAGTAGCTGACTCAACGAAAAGGGGTTTATTTTTACCAGGGATTGGCTCTTCCCTTTCCTCCTCAGCTACTTCTACCCTTTTACTCACGTCCTTGCTTAGAAGGCTCCTGCTTCATATGTGGTGCCTTCTTTGATGACTTTCTTTGCTTCTTCTTCCATTGCCTTTCGTTTCTTTGATCATCTTTCTTCCTTCTTTTCTTGGCGGCTTTCAAACAATTTGTGTTTTTTCACGTCCTGCCCTGTTCCAATTTTCTTCCCTATTTTTCCAGAAGACACAAGGCCTCCAGAACGCGCAAATCCAAAGTTGAACTCAGTTATGGCCTTAGCACACAGGTAATGCACCCTCTCCTTTTGATAAAACACAGTTTTAGAGCACTTGCTCCATATGACTGAATTCAGGCATTCATTGGCATTCTGTGTTCGTCCAGTGCACCTTGACAAGAGTTCATCTGTGATGTACTTTCTCATTATGTCGTACAGGTCACCCTTGAGATCTTGGCGTATTGGGTAGTGAATTTGCTGGTCATGGCTTCCAGTAGGCTTTCCTTCAGCTCGAGCTTTGTTGAAGAAGCACCAGGAATCAACTCCTTCTGGGCACAGCTCGTGGCAAGGATCGTCATCGGTGCTACAACAGTGTTCAATTATTGCAAAAATTGCCTTTTTCATCTTCTCCACATCATCCAGGTTACGAATTATGGCATACCTGTAAAAATCCTGGATTTTTCCTAAAGTAACCTGGGTCAGGGATCCTCTTCTCCTCCCTCCAACACCTTCTCCTTTCCTACTCTTTTCTTGTACATAGTCTCTCAATGCCTTCCCAACTCTCTTTGCAACTTGATTGATGCATTCATCTTTGCGAATTTCCACATCTCCATACACTTTTTTTTTCACTACAGATGAGTAGGTCTTCGAGTCACGATCTGAAATTACAGTGGTATATCGAAAGTTACATTTTTCCACTGACCTTTTCCACAGTTTCATCCAACCCTCTGTCTCCATTGCAGGAGAACTTCCATCAAAGTTTTTTACGCACTGTGGCTGATGTGCAGCATACCAGTCACCTTCTGTTTTTTTATTTTTCTCATATTCTGCAGTATTTACTCAATACTTCATAGTCCACAACAAGTCCTGTGTCAAAGTGTATGACTGGTACCACACAAAACTTTGCCACAAACCCTCTCTTTGACCAGGAACCATCACATGTCACTGTTATATTCTTCACTTCAGGAGAACCTGGTTGTTCATTTTCAAGATATTCATGGACGAGTTCCCGTGCTCGTCTCAAACTCACTTCACCATCTTGGATTCCTTTTGCCTCAATTTCTCGGGCAATGTAAAAGAACCTGGTACTTGACATTATTTTCATCTCGAACACTTTTTCCATGTCCTCAAGTATTTTATAGCCATTGTTTTCTAGGCCAAATTCTACGAACTTCATATTCACATCATACTTGCCCTGTGGTTCGTACCTGAAGGAGGTCCAGGCAACAGACGTCTCGCCACACACACTACACTCGCACACGATTTTGTTCGCTGCACCAAGTCGCCTTCCTACACTGGGGATACCCAATGCAACATTTCTACACTTTTCACATTTTTTTTTTAAACTTTGGAACAATTTTCTCTTCGAAATTATGACATATTCGTCTTTCACTCTGTCAAGAGGAACAGCGATACTTTCTCGCAGCCGTCTCTTCACAGCGACTGGTGACACTTGGGTTGTCCCCTCCTCTTGTGGTTGTGGTTGCTCCCCCGATGGTCCTGGTTGTGGCTGGGGTTGTGGTTGCTCCCCCGATGGTCCTGGTTGTGGCTGGGGTTGTGGTTGCTCCCATGATGGTCCTGGTTGTTGCTGGGGTTGTGGTTGCTCCCCTGCTTTTTCTGCAATAGCAGCCAGGGCCTTCTCCTTCTTCTTCCTCGCTATATCAGCCATCTTTTTTCTAAGCTTTGACTTGGGTCCCATCTTGAGAAAAAGATTGCTTGCTTGCTTGATTTGAGCTCGTACAATAATACTCGACAGAGTCTGGAGTAAAAGTGAAGGAAAGTGGTAGTGGTAGGATGCGCTGTTTATGGTCGCGTTCTGAATCCTTTGAGACAACTTGAGGGTAAAGGCTAATTTCATTTTACATTTCTGTTTTTTTCCTTTTATCATTCACAGTGAGTTTCATATAGAGTATTGTACATAAAAAAAAAAAAACACACACATATATATGTGTATTTGTATATGGGTTTGTTATATAGTCTACGACTGTTCATAAAATGAATAGAGTGTGTATTGAAGACATCTACGTATAATTTGAATGCAGCCAGGCCAGGGGTAGGCCTCCTTATCAGCAGTGATTGACCGTGTGAAGAAGGGTCGCGATATGGGTAGTGAACAAGGTTGGAGGTTATGGGGTTGGGGATTGGGAGTTAGGGGGAGAGAGTTATGGGGTGGGGGTTATGGGACTGGGGGTTATGTGGTTGGGGTTTATGGGGTGGGGTTTGGGATTGGGGGTTATGTGGTTGGGGATATGGGGTGGGGTTTGGGATTGGGGGTTATGGGTTGGGGGCAATGGGGTGGGAGTTATGGGGTGGGGTTTATGGGGTGGGGATCATGGGTTGAGGGTTATGGGGTGGGGTTTATGGGGTTGGGGGTTATGGGGTTGGGGGTTATGAGGTGGGGGTTATGGGGTGGGGGTTATGAGGTGGGGATTATGGGGTGGGGGTTATGGGATGGGGGTTATGGGATGGGGGTTGTGGGGTGGGGGTTGTGGGGTGGGGGTTGTGGGGTGGGGGTTGTGGGGTGGGGGTTATGGGGTTGGGGGTTGTAGGGTGGGGTTCATGGGGTTGGGGTTTATGGGGTGGGGGTTATTGGGTGGGGATTTTGGGGTGGGGGTTGTGCGGTGGGGGTTGTCGGGTGTGGGTTGTGGGGTGGGGGTTGTGGGGTGGGGGTTGTGGAGTGGGGGTTATGGGGTTGGGGGTTGTGGGGTGGGGTTTATGGGGTTGGGGTTTATGGGGTGGGTGTTATGGGGTGGGGGTTATGGGATGGTGGTTGTGGGTTGGGGGTTGTGGGGTGGGGGTTGTCGGGTGTGGGTTATTGGGTTGGGGGTTGTGGGGTGAGGGTTGTGGGGTGGGGGTTGTGGGGTGGGGGTTGTGGGGTGGGGGTTGTGGGGTGGGGGTTATGGGGTTGGGGGTTGTAGGGTGGGGTTCATGGGGTTGGGGTTTATGGGGTGGGGGTTATGGGGTGGGGATTTTGGGGTGGGGGTTGTGCGGTGGGGGTTGTCGGGTGTGGGTTGTGGGGTGGGGGTTGTGGGGTGGGGGTTGTGGAGTGGGGGTTATGGGGTTGGGGGTTGTGGGGTGGGGTTTATGGGGTTGGGGTTTATGGGGTGGGTGTTATGGGGTGGGGGTTATGGGATGGTGGTTGTGGGTTGGGGGTTGTGAGGTGGGGGTTGTGGGGTGTGGGTTATTGGGTTGGGGGTTGTGGGGTGAGGGTTGTGGGGTGGGGTGGGGGTTATGGGGTTGGGGGTTGTGGGGTGGGGGTTGTGGGGTGGGGATTGTGGGGTGGGGATTGTGGGTTGGGGGTTTTGGGGTGGGGTTTATGGGGTTGGGGGTTGTGGGGTGGGGTTTATGGGGTTGGGGAACATAATAATACTAATCAAATTACTAATTCAATGACCATATATAACATAGGAAACAAAAATGGAATTTCGAGTGTTTGGGGGTAGTTGGGGGGGGGGTGTTGGAGGGGTTTGAAGGCTGATAAGCAAGTTTGGTTGCTACTACATGATGCGTAGGACCTCAAAGAACATATTTAGCATGGAATTGAAAAATGCAAAATTTAGGCCAAAATTATCATGTCAGAGTGTGGTCTCCCCTCCTAACCTAAACTGCAGTAAACTACCGGGACCTAACCTGGGCAAACTACTGGGAATTAAACGTGGTAAGGACCGTGGCAAAATACGGTAAATATTGAAACAACTGCCGTTATCATGTACGTTTTTTCTACCTTCATTACCCACTTATTTAGACCATTCTAAGACTATTTTCTTCTATGGCATTTCCAAGATAGGGCATATTCAAATGGGGCATTTTGAACTTAGCCTAGCCTAACCTAACCTAACCTAGACCGCATCAGACCACAGGGAACTAATCTGGGCAAACTACCGGAATCTAACCTGGTCAAACTACCGGGAAATAACTGTGGTAAAGTACAGGAAATGACCGGGGCAGAATACTGGGACCTAGCCGGATGTGGTAACATTGCTACAAAACGGTAATGGGCCAAACTTTACCTTAAATGGCACCAAACTATGGTAATCTGGGGTAATTACCTTGGAAATGACAACACTGAAGATTTTAGCAATGCTGGTGTAAATAAAAGGGATTATGAGTGTTCACTATTATTATTATCATTATTATTATTATTATTTATTTATTTATTTATTTATCTAGTTATTGGGTTCTAAATATTCATTGGTATTTATTCAAATATATTTCATTTTTTTTATAATACTCCTATTGTTATTATTATTGTTATTATTATTACTTTTACATTCACCATCTCAATATAAACAAACTGGCGGCCATCATGGATTTTGACGTTATTATTGACAGTGTCGTGAAATCAGTGTTGCCATGTAAGAGGCAATTTTTTTTTTAATACTTACAAAAAAAAAATAATAATAATACTTAAAAAAAATTAATACTAAAAAAAATTAATACATAAAAAAATAATATTACTTAAAAAAACAATACTTAAAAAAAATTAATACTTATTAAAAAATTAATACTTAAAAAAAATTAATACTTACAAAAGAAAAAAAAAATAATAATACTTACAAAAAATAGCACTTAAAAAAATTGATATTTAAAAATTTTTTAATACTTAAACAAATGATATTTAAAAAAAATAATACTTAAAAAAAATTGTTACTTAAAAAAATAATACTTAAAAAAAATTAATACTTAAAAAAAAATTGTTACTTATCAAACCTTGGTTTGGCACTTACGACTGTCTTAGCCACTAAGGATATTATGGTTAAAGTTTAAAATTTTAGAAGTTACTATTAGGGTGCCAAATCAATCTTTAGATACATAAACAAATTCCAAAGTCAATATGACTTCAGCGGGAAACGTATGTCAGTATGGCCAGTTTGGTAACTATAACAAGTAGCAAAAAGAATAACCTAAGTTGGATGTTAGGGAGAATAAAGTCAATGAAGCACCTGTAAAGACTCTCAAAATGACACTTAGCTGTAGGGTTGCAGACACTTCGTTCTCCCAAGGTGAAGAAATGAGGCACGAGAATAGTATGGGTTATCACCAATAGTCAGTCACCCAGTCGAGTACCGGTATAAGGTTTCTTGGATAAGTCAAGAGGATATGTAGAAAAGAGCTCGTTAACTGAGAGCTATGACAATCAAGAATAAGGCATAAATGAAGGAACTTAAAGTGACATGTACCACCACCAGTATTTGACTGGGCGAGATCCAGAACAGAACTGCCTTCCACACTCACTCTCTCCTCCTCCATCACCTCGGATTATATGTTATGAATCATCCCCAAAAGTCTCAAACTGAGGAAAACAGTTTCATACAGTTTTCACAACACAGAAAATTAGATTCATGAACATGGATCCATGTATTCATCGAATCATATCTTAACAAAACTAAATATACAGCATCCAATAATTATAACAAATACATGTATATGTTACACATGCAAAAAATCGATATTTTGGGTGCCCAAAGTCAATATATGCATGCATCTTCTGTACCCGTTTATATCCCAAATTCAGGCTCAAAACACCCAAAAAATCGATATTTTTGTGTCCCAGAAGCGATCTGTACATACCTACTCAGTGCTAGAATGTTTTCAAAATATAGGCTCAAAACATGCTAATAATCGATATTTTATGTGTCCAAAGTCGATATGTAAATGCATCTTCTGTACCCGTTTTAATCTTAAATTCGAGTTAAAAAACCCGAAAATTCGATATTTTTGGGTTCAAGGAGTGATCTGTACATGACTACTCAGTGTTAGAATATTTTCAATATACAGGCACAAAACAAGTTGAAAATCGATATTTTAGGTGCCCTAAATCGATATGTGCATGCATCTTCTGTACCCGTTTAAAACTCAAATTCAGGCTCAAAACACCAGAAAATTCGATATTTTTGGGTCCCAGAAGCGATCTGTACATGACTACTTAGTGCTAAAATATTTTCAAAATACGTGCCCAAAACATGCTGAAAATTGATATTTTAGTTGCCCAAAGTCAATATGTGTATGCATATTCTGTACCCGTTTTTATCCCAAATTCTGGCTCAAAACACCCGAAAATTCTATATTTTTGGGTCCCAGAAGCGATTTGTACATGCCTACTCAGTACTAGAATATTGTCATAATATACGTCCAAAACATGCTAAAAATCGATATTTTTGGTGCCCAAAGACGATATGTGCAAGCATCTTCTGTACCCGTTTATATCTCAAATTCGAGTTAAAAAACCCGAAAATTCGATATTTTTGGGTTCAAGGAGTGATCTGTACATGACTACTCAGTGTTAGAATATTTTCAATATACAGGCACAAAACAAGTTGAAAATCGATATTTTTGGGTCCCAGAAGCGATCTGTGCATGCATCTTCAGTACCCGTTAATATCTCAAATTCAGGCTAAAAAACCCCGAAAATTCGATATTTTTGGGTCCCAGAAGCGATATGTACATGCTTACTCAGTGCTATAATGTTTTCAAGATAGAGGCCCAAAACATGCTGAAATACTATATTGTAGGTGCAAAAAGTCGATCTATGCATACATCTTTATTACCCGTATACATCTCAAATTCAGGCTCAAAACACCCGAAAATTCGATATTTTTGGGTCCCAGAAGCGATCTATACATGCCTACTCAGTACTAAAATATTTTCAAAATACAAGCCCAAAACATGCTGAAAATTGATACTTTAGTTGCAAAAAGTCAATATGTGTATGAATATTCTGTACCCGTTTATATCCCAAATTCAGGCTCAAAACACCCGAAAATTCCATATTTTTGGGTCCCAGAAGCGATCTGTACATGCCTACTCAGTGCTTAAATATTTTCAAAATATAGGGCCAAAACATGCTAAAAATCGATATTTTTGGTGCCCAAAGACGATATGTGCATGCATCTTCTGTACCCGTTTATATCTCAAATTCAGGCTCAAAACACCCGAAAATTCGATATTTTTGCGTCCCAGAAGCGATCTGTACATGCCTACTCAGTGCTAAAATGCTTTCAAGATACAGGCCCAAAACATCCTGAAAATCGATATTGTAGGTGCAAAAAGTCGATCTATGCATACATTTTCAGTACCCGTTTATATCTCAAATTCATGCTCAAAACACTCGAAAATTCGAATTGTTTTGGTCCCAGAATCGATATGTACATTCCTATTTAGTACTAGAATATTATCAAATTATAGGGCAAAACATGCTAAAAATCGATATTTTTGGTGCCTAAAGTCGATATGTGCATGCATCTTCTTTACCCGTTTATATCTCAAATTTGAGATCAAAACACACGAAAATTCGATATTTTTGGATTCAAGGAGCGATCGGTACATGCCTACTCAGTGTTAGAATATTTTCAAAATACAGGTACAAAACAAGTTCAAAATCGATATTATAAGTGCCCTAAATCAATATGTGCATGCATCTTCTGTACCCGTTTATATCTCAAATTCAGGCTCAAAACACCCGAAAATTTGATATTTTTGGGTCCCAGTAGCGATCTGTGCATGCATCTTCACTACCCTTTTTTATCTCAAATTCAGGAGAAGAAAAAAACGAAAATTCGATATTTTTTGGTCCCAGAAGCGATCTGTAGATGCCTACTCAGTGCTAGAATGCTTTCAAGATACAGGCCCAAAACATACCTGAAAATCGATATTGTAGGTGCAAAAAGTCGATCTATGCATACATTTTCAGTACCCGTTTATATCTCAAATTCAGGCTCAAAACACCCGAAAATCCGATATTTTGGGGTCTTAGAAGCGATCTGTACAGGCCTACTCAGTGCTTCAATGTTTTCAAAATATAGGCCCAAAACATGCTAAAAATCGATATTTTGGGTGTTTTATAGTCGATATATTAATGCATCTTCTGTACCCGTTTATATCTCAAATTCGTGATTAAAAACACACGAATATTAGATTTTTTTGGATTCAAGGAGCGATCTGTACATGCCAACTTAGTGTTAGAATATTTTCAAATACAGGCACAAAACAAGTTGAAAATCGATATTTTAGGTGCCCTAAATCGATATGAGCATGCATCTTCTGTACCCGTTTATATCTCAAATTCAGGCTCAAAACACTCGAAAATTTGATATTTTTGGGTCCCAGAAGCGATCTGTACATGCCTACTCAGTGTTAGAATATTTTTAAGATATATGTCCAAAACATGCTGAAAATTGATATTTTAGTTGCCCAAAGTCAATATGTGTATGAATATTCTGTACCCGTTTACATCCTAAATTCAGGCTGAAAACACCCGAAAATTCCATATTTTTGGGTCCCAGAAGCGATCTGTACATGCCTACTCAGTGCTTAAATATTTTCAAAATATAGGCCCAAAACATGCTAAAAATCGATATTTTTGGTGCCCAAAGACGACATGTGCATGCATCTACTGTACCCGTTTATATCTCAAATTCAGGCTCAAAACACCCGAAAATTCGATATGTTTGGGTCCCAGAAGCGATCTGTAGATGTCTACTCAGTGACAGAATATTTTCAAAATACAGGCCCAAAACATGCTAAAAATCGATATTTTAAGTGCCTAATGTCGATATGTGCATGCCTCATAAGTACCCGTTTTTGTCTCAAATTCAGACTCAAAACTCTCGAAAATTCGAATTTTTTTTTTCCCAGAAGCGATCTGTACATGCCTACTTAGTACTAGAATATTATTTAAAATATAGGGCAAAAACATGCTAAAAATCGATATTTTGGTGCCCAAAGTCGATATGTGCATGTATCTTCTTTACCCGTTTATATCTTAAATTCGAGATCAAAACACACGAAACTTCAATATTTTTGGGTTCAAGGAGCGATCTGTACATGCCTACTCAGTGTTAGAATATTTTCAAAATACAGGCACAAAACAAGTTCAAAATCAATATTTTATTTGCCCTTAATCAATATGTGCATGCATCTTCTGTACCCATTTATATCTGAAATTCATGCTCAAAACAACCGAAAATTTGTTATTTTTGGGTCCCAGAAGCGGTCTGTGCATGCATCTTCAGTACCCTTTTATATCTCAAATTCAGGCTCAAAACACCCGAAAATTTGAATTTTTTTGGTCCCAGAATCGATCTGTACATTCCTACTTAGTACTAGAATATTATCAAATTATAGGGCAAAAACATGCTAAAAATCGATATTTTTGGTGCCTAAAGTCGATATGTGCATGCATCTTCTTTACCCGTTTATATCTCAAATTTGAGATCAAAACACACGAAAATTCGATATTTTTGGATTCAAGGAGCGATCTGTACATGACTACTCAGTGTTAGAATATTTTCAAAATACAGGTACAAAACAAGTTAAAAATCGATATTATAAGTGCCCTAAATCAATATGTGCATGCATCTTCTGTACCCGTTTATATCTCAAAGCAGGCTCAAAACACCCGAAAATTTGATATTTTTGGGTCCCAGTAGCGATCTGTGCATGCATCTTCAGTACCCTTTTTTATCTCAAATTCAGGCGAAAAAAAAAACGAAAATTCGATATTTTTTGGTCCCAGAAGCGATCTGTAGATGCCTACTCAGTGCTAGAATGCTTTCAAGATACAGGCCCAAAACATACCTGAAAATCGATATTGTAGGTGCAAAAAGTTAATCGATGAATACATCTTCAGTACCCGTTTATATCTCAAATTCAGGCTCAAAACACCCGAAAATCCGATATTTTGGGGTCCCAGTAGCGATCTGTACATGCCTACTCAGTGCTTCAATGTTTTCAAAATATAGACCCAAAACAAGCTAAAAATCGATATTTTGGGTGTCCGAAGTCGATATATTCATGCATCTTCTCTACCCGTTTATATCTCAAATTCGTGATTAAAACACACGAATATTCGATTTTTTTGGAATCAATGAGCGATCTGTACATGCCTACTTAGTGTTAGAATATTTTCAAATACAGGCACAAAACAAGTTGAAAATCGATATTTTAGGTGCCCTAAATAGATTTGAGCATGCATCTTCTGTACCCGTTTATATCTCAAATTCAGGCTCAAAACACCCGAAAATTCGATATTTTTTGGTCCCAGAAGCGATCTGTACATGCCTACTCAGTGTTAGAATATTTTTAAGATACATGTCCAAAACATGCTGAAAATTGATATTTTAGTTGCCCAAAGTCAATATGTGTATGAATATTTTGTTCCCGTTTACATCCTAAATTCGGGCTCAAAACACCCGAAAATTCTATATTTTTGGGTCCCAGAAGCGATCTGTAGATGTCTACTCAGTGACAGAATATTTTCAAAATACAGGCCCAAAACATGCTAAAAATCGATATTTTAAGTGCCTAATGTCGATATGTGCATGCCTCATAAGTACCCGTTTTTGTCTCAAATTCAGACTCAAAACACCCGAAAATTCGAATTTTTTTTTTCCCAGAAGCGATCTGTACATGCCTACTTAGTACTAGAATATTATTTAAAATATAGGGCAAAAACATGCTAAAAATCGATATTTTGGTGCCCAAAGTCGATATGTGCATGTATCTTCTTTACCCGTTTATATCTTAAATTCGAGATCAAAACACACGAAACTTCAATATTTTTGGGTTCAAGGAGCGATCTGTACATGCCTACTCAGTGTTAGAATATTTTCAAAATACAGGCACAAAACAAGTTCAAAATCAATATTTTATGTGCCCTTAATCAATATGTGCATGCATCTTCTGTACCCATTTATATCTGAAATTCATGCTCAAAACAACCGAAAATTTGATATTTTTGGGTCCCAGAAGCGGTCTGTGCATGCATCTTCAGTACCCTTTTATATCTCAAATTCAGGTTCAAAACACCCGAAAATTCGATATTTTTGGGTCCCAGAAGCGATCTGTACATGCCTACTCAGTGCTAAAATGCTTTCAAGATACAGGCCCAAAACATGCTGAAAATCGATATTATAGGTGCAAAAAGTCGATCTCTGCATACATTTTTAGTACCCGTTTATATCTCAAATTCATGCTCAAAACACTCGAAAATTCGAATTTCTTTGGTCCCAGAATCGATCTGTACATTCCTACTTAGTACTAGAATATTATCAAAATATGGGGCAAAAACATGCTAAAAATCGATATTTTTGGTTCGCAAAGTCGATATGTGCATGCATCTTCTTTACCCGTTTATATCTCAAATTTGAGATCAAAACACACGAAAATTCGATATTTTTGGATTCAAAGAGCGATCTGTACATTCCTACTCAGTGTTAGGATATTTTCAAAATACAGGTACAAAACAAGTTCAAAATCGATATTATAAGTGCCCTAAATCAATATGTGCATGCATCTTCTGTACCCGTTTATATCTCAAATTCAGGCTCAAAACACCCGAAAATTTGATATTTTTTGGTCTCAGCAGCGACCTGTGCATGAATCTTCAGTACCCTTTTTTATCTCAAATTCAGGCTCAAAACACCCAAAAATCCGATATTTTGGGGTCCCAGAAGCGATCTGTATATGCCTACTCAGTGCTTTAATGTTTTCTAAATATAGGCCCAAAAAATGCTAAAAATCGATATTTTGGGTGTCCAAAGTCGATCTCTGCATACATTTTTAGTACCCGTTTATATCTCAAATTCATGCTCAAAACACTCGAAAATTCGAATTTCTTTGGTCCCAGAATCGATCTGTACATTCCTACTTAGTACTAGAATATTATCAAAATATGGGGCAAAAACATGCTAAAAATCGATATTTTTGGTTCCCAAAGTCGATATGTGCATGCATCTTCTTTACCCGTTTATATCTCAAATTTGAGATCAAAACACACGAAAATTCGATATTTTTGGATTCAAAGAGCGATCTGTACATTCCTACTCAGTGTTAGGATATTTTCAAAATACAGGTACAAAACAAGTTCAAAATCGATATTATAAGTGCCCTAAATCAATATGTGCATGCATCTTTTGTACCCGTTTATATCTCAAATTCAGGCTCAAAACACCCGAAAATTTGATATTTTTTGGTCTCAGCAGCGACCTGTGCATGAATCTTCAGTACCCTTTTTTATCTCAAATTCAGGCTCAAAACACCCAAAAATCCGATATTTTGGGGTCCCAGAAGCGATCTGTATATGCCTACTCAGTGCTTTAATGTTTTCTAAATATAGGCCCAAAAAATGCTAAAAATCGATATTTTGGGTGTCCAAAGTCGATATATTCATGCATCTTCTGTACCCGTTTATATCTCAAATTCGTGATTAAAACACACGAATATTTGATTTTTTTGGATTCAAGGAGCGATCTGTACATGCCTACTCAGTGTTAGAATATTTTCAAATACAGGCACAAAACAAGTTCAAAATCGATATTTTAGGTGCCCTAAATCGATATGTGCATGCATCTCCTTTACCCGTTTATATCTCAAATTCAGGCTCAAAACACCCGAAAATTTGATATTTTTGCGTCCCATGAGCGATCTGTACATGCCTACTCAGTGCTAAAATGCTTTGAAGATACAGGCCCAAAACATGCTGAAAATCGATATTGAAGGTGGAAAAAGTCGATCTATGCATACATCTTCAGTACCCGTTTATATCTCAAATTCATGCTCAAAACACCCGAAAATTCGATATTTTGGGGTCCCAGAAGCGATCTGTACGTGCCTACTCAGTGCTTGAATGTTTTCAAAATATAGGCCCAAAACAGGATAAAATTGATATTTTAGTTGCCCAAAGTCAATATGTGTATGCATATTATGTACCCGTTTATATCCCAAATTCAGGCTCAAAACATCCGAAAATTCCATATTTTCGGGTCCCAGAAGCGATCTGTACATTCCTACTCAGTGCTTAAAGATTTTCAAAATATAGGCACAAAAAATGCTATAAATCGATATTTTTGGTGCCCAATGTCGATATGTGAATGCATCTTCAGTACTCGTTTATATCTCAAATTCAGGCTCAAAACACCCGAAAATTTGATTTTTTTGGTCCCAGAAGCGATCTGTACATGCCTACTTAGTACTAGAATATTATCAAAATATGGGGCAAAAACATGCTAAAAATCGATATTTTTGGTGCCCAAAGTCAATATGTGCATGAATCTTCTTTATCCGTTTATATCGCAAATTTGAGATCAAAACACACGAAAATTCGATATATTTGGGTTCAAGGAGCGATCTGTACATGCCTACTCAGTGTTAGAATATTTTTAAGATACACGTCCAAAACATACTGAAAATCGATATTTTATATGCCCAAAGTCCATATGTGTATGCATATTCTGTACCCGTTTATATCTCAAATTCAATCTCAAAACACCCGAAAATTCGATATTCGTAAATTACAGAATCGATCTGTACATGCCTACTCAGTGTTAGAAATTTTAACAGAATACAGGCCCAAAACATGCTGAAAATTGATATTTTAGTTGCCCAAAGTCAATATGTGTATGAATATTCTGTTCCCGTTTACATTCTAAATTCAGGCTGAAAACACCCGAAAATTCCATATTTTTGGGTCCCAGAAGCGATCTGTACATGCCTACTCAGTGCTTAAATATTTTGTATAGGCCCAAAACATGCTAAAAATCGAAATTTTTGGTGCCCAAAGACGATATGTGCATGCATCTCCTGTACCCGTTTATATCTCAAATTCAGGCTCAAAACACCCGAAAATTAGATATTTTTGGGTCCCAGAAGCGATCTGTACATGTATACTCAGTGACAGAATATTTTCAAAATACAGGCCCAAAACATGCTAAAAATCGATATTTTAGGTGCCTAATGTCGATATGTGCAAGCCTCATAAGTACCCGTTTATGTCTCAAATTCAGACTCAAAACACCCGAAAATTCGAATTTTTTTTGTCCCAGAAGCGATATGTACATGCCTACTTAGTACTAGAATATTATCAAATTATATAGGCAAAAACATGCTAAAAATCGATATTTTTGGTGCCCAAAGTCGATATGTGCATGTATCTTCTTTACCCGTTTATATCTTAAATTCGAGATCAAAACACACGAAACTTCGATATTTTTGGGTTCAAGGAGCGATCTGTACATGCCTACTCAGTGTTAGAATATTTTCAAAATACAGGCACAAAACAAGTTCAAAATCAATATTTTATGTGCCCTAAATCAATATGTGCATGCATCTTCTGTACCCATTTATATTTGAAATTCAGGCTCAAAACAGCCGAAAATTTGATATTTTTGGGTCCCAGAAGCGATCTGTGCATGCATCTTCAGTACCCTTTTATATCTCAAATTCAGGCTCAAAACACCCGAAAATTAGATGTTTTTGGGTCCCAGAAGCGATCTGTACATGCCTACTCAGTGCTAAAATGCTTTCAAGATACAGGCCCAAAACATGCTGAAAATCGATATTATAGGTGCAAAAAGTCGATCTATGCATACATTTTCAGTACCCGTTTATATCTCAAATTCATGCTCAAAACACTCGAAAATTCGAATTTTTTTGGTCCCAGAATCGATCTGTACATTCCTACTTAGTACTAGAATATTTTCAAATAATAGGGCAAAAACATGCTAAAAATCGATATTTTTGGTGTCCAAAGTCGATATGTGCATGCATCTTCTTTACCCGTTTATATCTCAAATTTGAGATCAAAACACACGAAAATTCGATATTTTTGGATTCAAGGAGCGATCTGTACATGCCTACTCAGTGTTAGAATATTTTCAAAATATAGGTACAAAACAAGTTCAAAATCGATATTATAAGTGCCCTAAATCAATATGTGCATGCATCTTCTGTACCCGTTTATATCTCAAATTCAGGCTCAAAACACCCGAAAATTTGATATTTTTGGGTCCCAGTAGCGATCTGTGCATGCATCTTCAGTACCCTTTTTTATCTCAAATTCAGGCTCAAAACACCCAAAAATCCGATATTTTGGGGTCCCAGAAGCGATTTGTACATGCCTACTAAGTGCTTCAATGTTTTCAAAATTTAGGCCCGAAACATGCTAAAAATCGATATTTTGGGTGTCCAAAGACGTTATATTCATGCATCTTCTGTACCCGTTTATATCTCAAATTCGTGATTAAAACACACGAATATTCGATTTTTTTGGATTCAATGAGCGATCTGTACATGCCTACTTAGTGTTAGAATATTTTCAAATACAGGCACAAAACAAGTTGAAAATCGATATTTTAGGTGCCCTAAATCGATATGAGCATGCATCTTCTGTACCCGTTTATATCTCAAATTCAGGCTCAAAACACCCGAAAATTTGATATTTTTGGGTCCCAGAAGCGATCTGTACATGCCTACTCAGTGTTAGAATATTTTTAAGATACATGTCCAAAACATGCTAAAAAACGATATTTTTGGTGCCAAATGTCAAAATGTGAATGCATCTTCAGTACTCGTTTATATTTCAAATTCAGGCTCAAAACACCCGAAAATTCGATATTTTGGGGTCCCAGAAGCCATCTGTACATGCCTACTCCTTGCTCGAATATTATCGTAATATACGCCCAAAACATGCTAAAAATCGATTATTTTGTTGCCCAAGGATGATATGTGCAAGCATCTTCTGTACCCGTTTATATCTTAAATTCAGTCTCAAAACACCCAAAAATTTGATATTTTTGGGACCCAGAAGCGATCTGTACATGTCTACTCAGTGACAGAATATTTTCAAAATACAGGCCCAAAACATGCTGAAAATCGATATTTTAGGTGCTTAATGTCGATATGTGCATGCCTCATAAGTACCCGTTAATGTCTCAAGTTCAGACTCAAAACACCCGAAAATTTGATATTTTTGGGTCCCAGAAGCGATCTGTACATGCCTACTCAGTGCTAAAATGCTTTCAAGATACAGGCCCAAAACATGTTGAAAATCGATGTTATAGGTGCAAAAAGTCGATCTATGCATACATTTTCAGTACCCGTTTATATCACAAATTCATGCTCAAAAAAATCGAAAATTCGAATTTTTTTGGTCCCAGAATCTATCTGTACAATCCTACTTAGTACTAGAATATTATCAAATTATAGGGCAAAAACATGCTAAAAATCGATATTTTTGGTGCCTAAAGTCGATATGTGCATGCATCTTCTTTACCCGTTTATATCTCAAATTTGAGATCAAAACACACGAAAATTCGATATTTTTGGATTCAAGGAGCGATCTGTACATGCCTACTCAGTGTTAGAATATTTTCAAAATACAGGTACAAAACAAGTTAAAAATCGATATTATAAGTGCCCTAAATCAATATGTGCATGCATCTTCTGTACCCGTTTATATCTCAAAGCAGGCTCAAAACACCCGAAAATTTGATATTTTTGGGTCCCAGTAGCGATCTGTGCATGCATCTTCAGTACCCTTTTTTATCTCAAATACAGGCGAAAAAAAAAACGAAAATTCGATATTTTTTGGTCCCAGAAGCGATCTGTAGATGCCTACTCAGTGCTAGAATGCTTTCAAGATACAGGCCCAAAACATACCTGAAAATCGATATTGTAGGTGCAAAAAGTCAATCGATGAATACATCTTCAGTACCCGTTTATATCTCAAATTCAGGCTCAAAACACCCGAAAATCCGATATTTTGGGGTCCCAGTAGCGATCTGTACATGCCTACTCAGTGCTTCAATGTTTTCAAAATATAGGCCCAAAACATGCTAAAAATCGATATTTTGGGTGTCCGAAGTCGATATATTCATGCATCTTCTCTACCCGTTTATATCTCAAATTCGTGAATAAAACACACGAATATTCGATTTTTTTGGATTCAATGAGCGATCTGTACATGCCTACTTAGTGTTAGAATATTTTCAAATACAGGCACAAAATAAGTTGAAAATCGATATTTTAGGTGCCCTAAATCGATTTGAGCATGCATCTTCTGTACCCGTTTATATCTCAAATTCAGGCTCAAAACACCCGAAAATTCTATATTTTTGGGTCCCAGAAGCGATCTGTACATGCCTACTCAGTGCTTAAATATTTTCAAAATATAGGCCCAAAACATGCTAAAAATCGATATTTTTGGTGCCCAAAGACGATATGTGCATGCATCATCTGTACCCGTTTATATCTCAAATTCAGGCTCAAAACACCCGAAAATTCGATATTTTTGGGTCCCAGAAGCGATCTGTACATGTCTACTCAGTGACAGAATATTTTCAAAATACAGGCCCAAAACATGCTGAAAAATTTATATTTTAGGTGCTTAATGTCGATATGTGCATGCATCATCAGTACCCGTTTATATCTCAAATTCAAGCTTAAAACACTCGAAAATTCGAATTTTTTTGGTCCCAGAAGCGATCTGTACATGCCTACTTAGTACTAGAATATTATCAAAATATAGGGCAAAAACATGCTAAAAATCGATATTTTTGGTGCCCAAAGTCGAAATGTGCATGCATCTTTTTTTGCCCGTTTACATCTTAAATTTGAGATCAAAACACACGAAAATTCGATATTTTTGTGTTCAAGGAGCGATCTGTACATGTCTACTCAGTGTTAGAATATTTTCAAAATACAGGCACAAAACTAGTTAAAAATCGATATTTTATGTGCCCTAAATCAATATGTGCATGCATCTTCTGTACCCGTTTATATCTCAAATTCAGGTTCAAAACAACCGAAAATTGGATATTTTTCCGTCCCAGAAGCGATCTGTGCATGCATCTTTAGTACCCTTTTATATTTCAAATTCTGGCTCAAAACACTCGAAAATTCGATATTTTTTGGTCCCAGAAGCGATCTGTACATGCCTAGTCAGTGCTTGAATGTTTTTAAAATATAGGCCCAAAACATGCTAAAAATCAATATTTTAGGTGTCCAAAGTCGATATGTGAATGCATCTTCTTTACTCGTTTATATCTCAAATTCAGGCTCAAAACACACGAAAATTCGATATTTTTGGGTCCCAGAAGTGATCAGTAAATGTCTACTCAGTGACAGAATATTTTCAAAATACAGGACGAAAACATGCTAAAAATCGATATTTTAGGTGCCAAATGTCGATATGTTCATGCATCATCAGTACCCGTTTATATCTCAAATTCAGTCTAAAAACACTCGAAAATTCTATATTTTGAGGTCCCAGAAGCGATCTGTACATGCCTACTCAGTGCTTGAATGTTTTCAAAATATAGGCCCAAAACATGCTAGAAATCGATATTTTAAGTGTCCAAAGTTAATACATTCAAGCATCTTCTGTACCCGTTTATATCTCAAATTTGTGATTAAAACACACGAATATTCGATTTTTTTGGATTCAAGGAGCGATCTGTACATGCCTACTCAGTGTTAGAATATTTTTTTAAATACAGGCACAAAAGAAGTTCAAAATCGATATTTTAGGTGCCCTAAATCGATATGTGCATGCATCTTCTGTACCCGTTTATATCTCAAATTCAGGCTCAAAACACCCGAAAATTCGATATTTTTGGGTCCCAGAAGCGATCTGTACATGCCTACTCAGTGCTAAAATGCTTTCAAGATACAGGCCCAAAACATGCTGAAAATCGATGTTATAGGTGCAAAAAGTCGATCTATGCATACATTTTCAGTACCCGTTTATATCACAAATTCATGCTCAAAAAAATCGAAAATTCGAATTTTTTTGGTCCCAGAATCGATCTGTACATTCCTACTTAGTACTAGAATATTATCAAATTATAGGGCAAAAACATGCTAAAAATCGATATTTTTGGTGCCTAAAGTCGATATGTGCATGCATCTTCTTTACCCGTTTATATCTCAAATTTGAGATCAAAACACACGAAAATTCGATATTTTTGGATTCAAGGAGCGATCTGTACATGCCTACTCAGTGTTAGAATATTTTCAAAATACAGGTACAAAACAAGTTAAAAATCGATATTATAAGTGCCCTAAATCAATATGTGCATGCATCTTCTGTACCCGTTTATATCTCAAAGCAGGCTCAAAACACCCAAAAATTTGATATTTTTGGGTCCCAGTAGCGATCTGTGCATGCATCTTCAGTACCCTTTTTTATCTCAAATTCAGGCGAAAAAAAAAACGAAAATTCGATATTTTTTGGTCCCAGAAGCGATCTGTAGATGCCTACTCAGTGCTAGAATGCTTTCAAGATACAGGCCCAAAACATACCTGAAAATCGATATTGTAGGTGCAAAAAGTCAATCGATGAATACATCTTCAGTACCCGTTTATATCTCAAATTCATGCTCAAAACACCCGAAAATCCGATATTTTGGGGTCCCAGTAGCGATCTGTACATGCCTACTCAGTGCATCAATGTTTTCAAAATATAGGCCCAAAACATGCTAAAAATCGATATTTTGGGGGTCCGAAGTCGATATATTCATGCATCTTCTCTACCCGTTTATATCTCAAATTCGTGATTAAAACACACGAAAATTCGATATTTTTGGATTCTAGGAGCGATCTGTACATGCCTACTCAGTGTTAGAATATTTTCAAAATACAGGTACAAAACAAGTTCAAAATCGATATTATAAGTGCCCTAAATCAATATGTGCATGCATCTTCTGTACCCGTTTATATCTCAAAGCAGGCTCAAAACACCCGAAAATTTGATATTTTTGGGTCCCAGTAGCGATCTGTGCATGCATCTTCAGTACCCTTTTTTATCTCAAATTCAGGCGAAAAAAAAAACTAAAATTCGATATTTTTTGGTCCCAGAAGCGATCTGTAGATGCCTACTCAGTGCTAGAATGCTTTCAAGATACAGGCCCAAAACATACCTGAAAATCGATATTGTAGGTGCAAAAAGTCAATCGATGAATACATCTTCAGTACCCGTTTATATCTCAAATTCAGGCTCAAAACACCCGAAAATCTGATATTTTGGGGTCCCAGTAGCGATCTGTACATGCCTACTCAGTGCTTCAATGTTTTCAAAATATAGGCCCAAAACATGCTAAAAATCGATATTTTGGGTGTCCGAAGTCGTTATATTCATGCATCTTCTCTACCCGTTTTTATCTCAAATTCGTGATTAAAACACACGAAAATTCGATTTTTTTGGATTCAATGAGCGATCTGTATATGCCTACTTAGTGTTAGAATATTTTCAAATACAGGCACAAAACAAGTTGAAAATCGATATTTTAGGTGCCCTAAATCGATTTGAGCATGCATCTTCTGTACCCGTTTATATCTCAAATTCAGGCTCAAAACACCCGAAAATTTGATATTTTTTGGTCCCAGAAGCGATCTGTACATGCCTACTCAGTGTTAGAATATTTTTAAGATACATATCCAAAACATGCTGAAAATTGATATTTTAGTTGCCCAAAGTCAATATGTGTATGAATATTTTGTGCCCGTTTACATCCTAAATTCGGGCTCAAAACACCCGAAAATTCTATATTTTTGGGTCCCAGAAGCGATCTGTACATGCCTACTCAGTGCTTAAATAATTTCAAAATATAGGCCCAAAACATGCTAAAAATCGATATTTTTGGTGCCCAAAGACGATATGTGCATGCATCATCTGTACCCGTTTATATCTCAAATTCAGGCTCAAAACACCCGAAAATTCGATATTTTTGGGTCCCAGAAGCGATCTGTACATGTCTACTCAGTGACAGAATATTTTCAAAATACAGGCCCAAAACATGCTAAAAAACGATATTTTTGGTGCCAAATGTCAATATGTGAATGCATCTTCAGTACTCGTTTATATCTCAAATTCAGGCTCAAAACACCCGAAAATTCGATATTTTTGGATCCCAGAAGAGATCTGTACATGCCTACTCCTTGCTAGAATATTATCAAAATATACGCCCAAAACATGCTAAAAATCGATTATTTTGTTGCCCAAGGACGATATGTGCATGCATCTTCTGTACCCGTTTATATCTCAAATTCAGTCTCAAAACACCCGAAAATTCGATATTTTTGGGACCCAGAAGCGATCTGTACATGTCTACTCAGTGACAGAATATTTTCAAAATACAGGCCCAAAACATGCTGAAAAATCGATATTTTAGGTGCTTAATGTCGATATGTGCATGCATCATCAGTACCCGTTTATATCTCAAATTCAGGCTCAAAACACTCGAAAATTCGAATTTTTTTGGTCCCAGAAGCGATCTGTACATGCCTACTTAGTACTAGAATATTATCAAAATATAGGGCAAAAACATGCTAAAAATCGATATTTTTGGTGCCCAAGGTCGATATGTGCATGCATCTTCTTTTGCCCGTTTACATCTTAAATTTGAGATCAAAACACACGAAAATTCGATATTTTTGTGTTCAAGGAGCGATCTGTACATGCCTTCTCAGTGTTAGAATATTTTCAAAATACAGGCACAAAACTAGTTCAAAATCGATATTTTATGTGCCCTAAATCAATATGTGCATGCATCTTCTGTACCCGTTTATATCTCAAATTCAAGTTCAAAACAACCGAAAATTGGATATTTTTGCGTCCCAGAAGCGATCTGTGCATGCATCTTAAGTACCCTTTTATATTCAAATTCAGGCTCAAAACACTCGAAAATTCGATATTTTTTGGTCCCAGAAGCGATCTGTACATGCCTAGTCAGTGCTTGAATGTTTTCAAGATATAGGCCCAAAACATGCTAGAAATCGATATTTTAAGTGTCCAAAGTTAATACATTCAAGCATCTTCTGTACCCGTTTATATCTCAAATTTGTGATTAAAACACACGAATATTCGATTTTTTTGGATTCAAGGAGCGATCTGTACATGCCTACTCAGTGTTAGAATATTTTTTTAAATACAGGCACAAAAGAAGTTCAAAATCGATATTTTAGGTGCCCTAAATCGATATGTGCATGCATCTTCTGTACCCGTTTATATCTCAAATTCAGGCTCAAAACACCCGAAAATTTGATATTTTTGGTCTCAGAAGCAATCTGTACATGCCTACTCAGTGTTAGAATATTTTAAAGATACATGTCCAAAACATGCTGAAAATCGATATTTTATCTGCCCAAAGTCGATATGTGTATGAATATTTTGTACGTGTTTACATCCTAAATTCAGGCTGAAAACACTCGAAAATTCCATATTTTGGGACCCAGAAGCGATCTGTACATGCCTACTCAATACTTAAATATTTTCAAAATATAGGGCCAAAACATGCTAAAAATCGATATTTTTGGTGCCGAAAGACGATATGTGTATGCATCTTCTTTACCCGTTTATATCTCAAATTCAGGCTCAAAACCCCCGAAAATTCGATATTTTTGGGTCTCAGAAGCGATCTGTACATGTCTTCTCAGTGACAGAATATTTTCATAATACAGGCCCAAAACATGTTAAAAATCGATATTTTAGGTGCCTAATGTCGATATGTGCCTGCATCATCAGTTCCCGTTTATATCTCAAATTCAGGCTCAAAACACCCGAAAATTCGAATTTTTTTTGTTCCAGAAGCGATCTGTACATGCCTACTTAGTACTAGAATATTATTTAAAATATAGGGCAAAAACATGCTAAAAATCGATATTTTTTGGTGCCCAAAGTCGATATGTGCATGCATCTTCTATACCCGTTTATATCCTAAATTCGAGATCAAAACACACGAAACTTCGATATTTTTGGGTTCAAGGAGCGATCTGTACATGCCTACTCAGTGTTAGAATATTTTCAAAATACAGGCACAAAACAAGTTCAAAATCGATATTTTATGTGCCCTAAATCAATATGTGCATGCATCTTCTATACCTATTTATATCTAAAATTCAGACTCAAAACAACCGAAAATTTGATATTTTTGGGTCCCAGAAGCGATCTGTGCATGCATCTTCAGTACCCTTTTATATCTCAAATTCAGGCTCAATACACCCGAAAATTCGATATTTTTGGGTCCTAGAAGCGATCTGTACATGCCTACTCAGTGGTAAAATGCTTTCAAGATACAGGCCCAAAACATGCTGAAAATCGATATTGTAGGTGCAAAAAGTCGATCTATGCATACATCTTCAGTACCCGCTTATATCTCAAATTCATGCTCAAAACACCCGAAAATTCGATATTTTGGGGTCCCAGAAGCGATCTGTACATGCCTACTCAGTGTTTGAATGTTTTCAAAATATAGGCCCAAAACAGGATAAAATTGATATTTTAGTTGCCCAAAGTCAATATGTTTATGTATATTCTGTACCCGTTTATATCCCAAAGTCAGGCTGAAAACACCCGAAAATTCCATATTTTCGGGTCCCAGAAGCGATCTGTACATGCCTACTCAGTGCTTAAATATTTTCAAAATATAGGCCCAAAACAGGCTAAAAATCGATATTTTTGGTGCCCAAAGACGATATGTGCATGCATCTTCTGTACCCGTTTATATCTCAAATTCAGGCTCAAAACACCCGAAAATTTGATGTTTTTGGGTCCCAGAAGCGATCTGTACATGTCTACTCAGTGACAGAATATTTTAAAAATACAAGCCCAAAACATGCTAAAAATCGATATTTTAGGTGCCTAATGTCGATATGTGCATGCATCATCAGTACCCGTTTATATCTCAAATTCAGACTCAAAACACCCGAAAATTCGAACTTTTTTTGTCCCTGAAGCGATCTGTACATGCCTACTTAGTACTAGAATATTATTTAAAATATAGGGCAAAAACATGCTAAAAATCGATATTTTTGGTGCCCAAAGTCGATATGTGCATGCATCTTCTTTACCCGTTTATATCTTAAATTCGAGATCGAAACACACGAAACTTCGATATTTTTGGGTTCAAGGAGCGATCTGTACATGCCTACTAAGTGTTAGAATATTTTCAAAATACAGGCACAAAACAAGTTCAAAATCGATATTTTATGTGCCCTAAATCAATATGTACATGCATCTTCTGTACCCATTTATATCAGAAATTCAGGCTCAAAACAACCGAAAATTTGATATTTTTGTGTCCCAGAAGCGATCTGTGCATGCATCTTCAGTACCCTTTTATATCTCAAATTCAGGCTCAAAACACCCGAAAATTCGATATTTTTGGGTCCCAAAAGCGATCTGTACATTCCTAGTCAGTGCTTGAATGTTTTTAAAATATAGGCCCAAAACATGCTAAAAATCAATATTTTAGGTGTCCAAAGTCGATATGTGAATGCATCTTCTTTACTCGTTTATATCTCAAATTCAGGCTCAAAACACACGAAAATTCGATATTTTTGGGTCCCAGAAGCGATCAGTAAGTGTCTACTCAGTGACAGAATATTTTCAAAATACAGGACCAAAACATGCTAAAAATCGATATTTTAGGTGCCAAATGTCGATATGTTCATGCATCATCAGTACCCGTTTATATCTCAAATTCAGTCTCAAAACACACGAAAATTCTATATTTTGAGGTCCCAGAAGCGATCTGTACATGCCTACTTAGTACTAGAATATTATTTAAAATATAGGGCAAAAACATGCTAAAAATCGATATTTTTTGGTGCCCAAAGTCGATATGTGCATCTTCTATACCCGTTTATATCCTAAATTCGAGATCAAAACACACGAAACTTCGATATTTTTGGGTTCAAGGAGCGATCTGTACATGCCTACTCAGTGTTAGAATATTTTCAAAATACAGGCACAAAACAAGTTCAAAATCGATATTTTATGTGCCCTAAATCAATATGTGCATGCATCTTCTGTACCTATTTATATCTAAAATTCAGACTCAAAACAACCGAAAATTTGATATTTTTGGGTCCCAGAAGCGATCTGTGCATGCATCTTCAGTACCCTTTTATTTCTCAAATTCAGGCTCAATACACCCGAAAATTCGATATTTTTGGGTCCCAAAAGCGATCTGTACATGCCTACTCAGTGCTAAAATGCTTTCAAGATACAGGCCCAAAACATGCTGAAAATCGATATTGTAGGTGCAAAAAGTCGATCTATGCATACATCTTCAGTACCCGTTTATATCTCAAATTCATGCTCAAAACACCCGAAAATTCGATATTTTGGGGTCCCAGAAGCGATCTGTACATGCCTACTCAGTGTTTGAATATTTTCAAAATATAGGCACAAAACAGGATAAAATTGATATTTTAGTTGCCCAAAGTCAATATGTTTATGAATATTCTGTACCCGTTTATATCCCAAAGTCAGGCTGAAAACACCCGAAAATTCCATATTTTCGGGTCCCAGAAGCGATCTGTACATGCCTACTCAGTGCTTAAATATTTTCAAAATATAGGCCCAAAACAGGCTAAAAATCGATATTTTTGGTGCCCAAAGACGATATGTGCATGCATCTTATGTACCCGTTTATATCTCAAATTCAGGCTCAAAACACCCGAAAATTCGATATTTTTGGGTTCAAGGAGCGATCTGTACATGCCTACTCAGTGTTAGAATATTTTCAAAATACAGGCACAAAACAAGTTCAAAATCGATATTTTATGTGCCCTAAATCAATATGTGCATGCATCTTCTGTACCCGTTTATATCTGAAATTCAGGCTCAAAATAACCGAAAATTTGATATTTTTGGGTCTTAGAAGCGATCTGTGCATGCATCTTTAGTACTCTTTTATATCTCAAATTCAGGCTCAAAACACCCGAAAATTCGATATTTTTGCGTCCCAGAAGCGATCTGTACATGCCTACTCAGTGCTAAAATGCTTTCAAGATACAGGCCCAAAACATCCTGAAAATCGATATTGTAGGTGCAAAAAGTCGATCTATGCATACATTTTCAGTACCCGTTTATATCTCAAATTCATGCTCAAAACACTCGAAAATTCGAATTTTTTTGGTCCCAGAATCGATCTGTACATTCCTATTTAGTACTAGAATATTATCAATTTATAGGGCAAAACATGCTAAAAATCGATATTTTTGGTGCCTAAAGTCGATCAAAACACACGAAAATTCGATATTTTTGGATTCAAGGAGCGATCTGTACATGCCTACTCAGTGTTAAAATATTTTTAAAATACAGGTACAAAACAAGTTCAAAATCGATATTATAAGTGCCCTAAATCAATACGTGCATGCATCTTCTGTACCCGTTTATATCTCAAATTCTGGCTCAAAACACCCGAAAATTTGATATTTTTGGGTCCCAGTAGCGATCTGTGCATGCATCTTCAGTACCCTTTTTTATCTCAAATTCAGGAGAAAAAAAAAAACGAAAATTCGATATTTTTTGGTCCCAGAAGCGACCTGTAGATGCCTACTCAGTGCTAGAATGCTTTCAAGATACAGGCCCAAAACATACCTGAAAATCGATATTGTAGGTGCAAAAAGTCGATCTATGCATACATTTTCAGTACCCGTTTATATCTCAAATTCAGGCTCAAAACACCCAAAAATCCGATATTTTGGGGTCTTAGAAGCGATCTGTACAGGCCTACTTAGTACTTCAATGTTTTCAAAATATAGGCCCAAAACATGCTAAAAATCGATATTTTGGGTGTCCAAAGTCGATAAGTGCATGTATCATCAGTACCCGTTTATATCTCAAAATCAGGGAGGGGAGTGTCATTGCAGAGCTTGGACTGTAAATATCAAGTCATTCATGGGGTGGTGGGTGTGTGGGTGATTAAAAAAACACGAATATTAGATTTTTTTGGATTCAAGGAGCGATCTGTACATGCCTACTCAGTGTTAGAATATTTTCAAATACAGGCACAAAACATGCTAAAAATCGATATTTTTGGTGCCCAAGGACGATATGTGCATGCATCATCTGTACCCGTTTATATCCCAAATTCAGGCTGAAAACACCCGAAAATTCCATATTTTTGGGTCCCAGTGCTTAAATATTTTCAAAATATATGCCCAAAAAATGCTAAAAATCGATATTTTAGGAACTTAATGTCGATATCTGCATGCATCTTCTTTACCCGTTTACATCTCAAATTTTTGATCAAAACACACGAAAATTCGATATTTTTGTGTTCAAGGAGCGATCTGAACATGCCTACTCAGTGTTAGAATATTTTCAAAATACAGGCACAAAACAAGTTCAAAATCGATAATTTATGTGCCCTAAATAAATATGTGCATGAATCTTCTGTACCCGTTTATATCTCAAATTCAGGCTCAAAACAACCGAAAATTTGATATTTTTGGGTCCCAGAAGCGATCTGTACATGCCTACTCAATGACAGAATATTTTCAAAATACAGGCCCAAAACATGCTAAAAAACGATATTTTAGGTGCCTAATGTCGATAAGTGCATGTATCATCAGTACCCGTTTATATCTCAAAATCAGGGAGGAGAGTGTCATTGCAGAGCTTGGACCGTAAATATCAAGTCATTCATGGGGTGGTGGGTGTGTGGGTGTCATTACAGTACTTGGACAGTAAATATCAATAGTCATTCATAGAGTGGTGGGTGTGTGGGTGTCATTACAGTGCTTGGACTATAAATATCAACAGTCATTCATGGGGTGGTGGGTGTGTGGGTGTCATTACAGTGCATGGAATGTAAATATCAACCGTCTTTCATGGGGTAGTGGGTGTTTGGGTGTCATTATATTGCTTGGACTGTAAATATCAACAGTCATTCATGGGGTGGTGGGTGTGTGGGTGTCATTACAGTAATTGGACTGTAAATATCAACAGACATTCATTTAGTGGTTCGTGTAGGGGTGTCATTACAGTGCTTGGTCTGTGATTATCAACCATCATTCATGGGGTGCTGGGTGTGTGGGTGTCATTACAGTGCTTGGAGTGTAAATATCATCAGTTATTTATGGGATGGTGGGTGTGTGTGTCATTACAGTGCTTGGACTTTAAATATAAACAGTCATTCATTTAGTGGTTAGTGTAGGGTTGTCATTACAGTGCTTGGACTGTGAATATCAACCATCATTCATGGGGTGGTGGGTGTGTAGTGTCATTACAGTACTTGGACAGTAAATATCAATAGTCATTCATGGAGTGGTGGGTGTGTGGGTGTCATTACAGTGCTTTAACTGTAAGTATTAACAGTCATTCATGGGGTGGTGTGTGTGTGGGTTTCATTTCAGTGCTTTAACTGTAAATATCAACAGTCATTCATGGGAAGGGGAGTGTCATTGCAGTGCTTGGACTGTAAATATCAAGTCATTCATGGGGTGGTGGGTGTGTGGGTGTCATTACATTACTTGGACAGTAAATATCAATAGTCATTCATGGGGTGGTGGGTGTGTGGGTGTCATTACAGTGCTTGGACTGTAAATATCAACAGTCATTCATGGGGTGGTGGGTGTGTGGGTGTCATTACAGTGCATGGAGTGTAAATATCAACCGTCTTTCATGGGGTAGTGGGTGTTTGGGTGTCATTATATTGCTTGGACTGTAAATATCAACAGCTATTCATGGAGTGGTGGGTGTGTGGGTGTCATTACAGTGCTTAGACTGTAAATATCAACAGACATTTATAGGGTGGTGGGTGTGTGGGTGTCATTACAGTGCTTGGTCTGTAAATATCAACAGTCATTCATTTAGTTTTTAGTGTAGGGGTGTCATTACAGTGCTTGGACTGTAAATATCAACAGTCATTCATGGAAAGGTGGGTGTGTGGGTGTCATTACAGTGCATGGAGTGTAAATATCAACCGTCTTTCATGGGGTAGTGGGTGTTTGGGTGTCATTATATTGCTTGGACTGTAAATATCAACAGCTATTCATGGGGTGGTGGGTGTGTGGGTGTCATTACAGTAATTAGACTGTAAATATCAACAGACATTTATAGGGTGGTGGGTGTGTGGGTGTCATTACAGTGCTTGGTCTGTAAATATTAACAGTCATTTATTTAGTTTTTAGTGTAGGGGTGTCAATACAGTGCTTGGACTGGGATTATCAACAGTCATTCATGGGGTGCTGGGTGTGTGGGTGTCATTACATTACTTGGACAGTAAATATCAATAGTCATTCATGGGGTGGTGGGTGTGTGGGTGTCATTACAGTGCTTGGACTGTAAATATCAACAGTCATTCATGGGGTGGTGGGTGTGTGGGTGTCATTACAGTGCATGGAGTGTAAATATCAACCGTCTTTCATGGGGTAGTGGGTGTTTGGGTGTCATTATATTGCTTGGACTGTAAATATCAACAGCTATTCATGGGGTGGTGGGTGTGTGGGTGTCATTACAGTAATTGGACTGTAAATATCAACAGACATTTATAAGGTGGTGGGTGTGTGGGTGTCATTACAGTGCTTGGTCTGTAAATATCAACAGTCATTCATTTAGTTTTTAGTGTAGGGGTGTCATTACAGTGCTTGGACTGTAAATATCAACAGTCATTCATGGGGTGGTGGGTGTGTGGGTGTCATTACAGTGCATGGAGTGTAAATATCAACCGTCTTTCATGGGGTAGTGGGTGTTTGGGTGTCATTATATTGCTTGGACTGTAAATATCAACAGCTATTCATGGGGTGGTGGGTGTGTGGGTGTCATTACAGTAATTGGACTGTAAATATCAACAGACATTTATAGGGTGGTGGGTGTGTGGGTGTCATTACAGTGCTTGGTCTGTAAATATCAACAGTCGTTTATTTAGTTTTTAGTGTAGGGGTGTCATTACAGTGCTTGGACTGGGATTATCAACAGTCATTCATGGGGTGCTGGGTGTGTGGGTGTCATTACAGTGCTTGGAGTGTAAATATCAACAGTTATTTATGGGATGGAGGGTGTGTGTGTCATTACAGTGCTTGGACTGTAAATATCAACAGTCATTCATGGGGTGGGGGGTGGGGGTGTCATTACAGTGCTTGGACTGTAAATATCAACAGTTATTCATTGAGTGTTGGGTGTGTGGGTGTCATTACAGTACTTGGACTATAAATATCAATGGTTATTAATGGGGTGGTGGATGTGTGGGTGTCATTACAGTGCATGGAATGTAAATATCAATAGTCATTTATGGGTTGGAGGGTGTGTGGGTGTATTACAGTGCTTAGACTGTAAATATCAACAGTCAATCATGGGGTGGTTAGAATGTATGTGTCAATACAGTGCTTGAATTGTAAATATCAACAGTCATTCATGGGGTAGTAGATGTGTAGGTGTCATTATAGTTCTTGGATTGTAAATATCAACAGTCATTCATGGGGTGGTGGGTGAGTGGGTGTCATTAAAGTGCTTGGATTGTAAATATCAACTGTCATTCATGGTGTGTGTTGGTGCTATTACAGAGTTTGGAGTGTAAATATCAACAGTCATTCATAGTTTGGGGGGAATGTGTGTCATTACAGTGCTTGGACTGTAAATATTAACAGTCATTCAAGGGGTGGTGGGTGTGTAGGTGTAATTACAGTGCTTGGAGTGTAAACATCAAGTCATTCATGTGGTGGTGGGTGTCATTACAGTACTTTGACTGTAAATATCAACAGTCATTCATGGGGTGATGGTTGTTTGGGTGTCAGTACAGTGCTTGGACTGTAAATATCAGCAGTCATTAATGGGGTGGTGGGTGTCATTACAGTGCTTGGACTGTAAATATCAACAGTTATTCATGGGAAGGTGGGTGTGTGGGTGTCATTACAGTGCTTGGACTGTAAATATTAACCATCATTCATTCGGTTATGGTTGTGTGGGTATCATTACAGTGCTTGAAGTGTAAGTATCAACAGTCATTCATGGGTTGGTGGGTGTGTGGGTGTCATTACAATGCTTGGACTGTAAATATCAACAGTCATTCATGTGGTGTTGGTTTGTTGGTGTCATTACAGTGCTTGGATTGTAAATATCAACAGTCATTAATTAGGTGGTGGGTGTGTAGGTTTCAATACAGTGCTTGGACTGTAAATATCAACTGTCATTCATTGGGTGTGTCAGTGACATTACAGTGCTTGTACTGTAAATATCACCAGTCATTCTTGGGTTGGTGTGTGTGTGTGTCATTACAGTGCTTGGACTGTAAATATTAACTGTTATTCAAGGGGTGTGTCGGTGACATTACAGTGATTGTACTGTAAATATCAACAGTCATTTATGGGTTGGTGGGTGTGTGTGTCATTACAGTGCTTGGACTGTAAATATCCACAGTCATTCATGGGGTAGTGGGTGTTTGGGTGTCATTATATTGCTTGGACTGTAAATATCAACAGCCATTCATGGGGTGGTGGGTGTGTGGGTGTCATTACAGTAATTGAACTGTAACTATTAACAGTTATTCATGGGGTGGTGGGTGTGTGGGTGTCATTACAGTGTTTGGACTGTAAATATCAACTGTCATTCATGGGTTGGTGAATGTGTGGGTGCTTGGACAGCAAATATTAATGGTCATTTATGGGGTGGTGGGTGTGTGGGTGTCATTACAGTGATTTGACTTTATATATCAACAGTCATTCATGGGATGGTAAGTGTGTTAGTGTCATTACAATGCTTGGACTTTTAATATCAACAGACATTTATATGGTGGTGGGTGTGTGGGTATCATTACAATGCTTGGACTGTAAATATCAACTGTCATTTATGGGGTTGGGGGTGTGTAGGTCTCATTACAGTGCTTGGAATGTAAATATCAACAGTCAGTCATGGAGTGGATGGTGTGTGAGTGTCATGACAGTGCTTAGACTGTAAATATCACCAGTCATTCATGAGGTGGTCAGTGTGTGGGTGTCAATACAGTGCTTGGATTGTAAATATCAACAGTTATGCATGGGGTTGTCAGTGTGTGGGTGTTAATACCGTGCTTGAATTGTAAATATCAACAGTCATTCATGGGGTGGTGGGTGTGTGGGTGTCAATACAGTACTTGGATTGTAGATATCAACAGTCATTCATGGGGTGGTGGGTGTGTGGGTGTCATTACAGTGCTTGGACTGTAAATATCAACTGTCATTCATGGTGTATGTGGGTGCTATTACAGAGCTTGGACTGTAAATATCAACAGTCATTTATATATTGGTGGGGGGGGGGGGGGTGTCATTACAGTGCCTGGACTGTAAATATCAACAATCATTAATGGGGTGGTGGGTGTGTAGGTGTAATTACAGATCTTGGACTGTAAATATTAAATCATTCATGGGGTAGTGGATGTATGGGTGTCAGTACTGTGCTAGGACTGTTAATATCAACAGTCATTCATGGGGTGGTGGGTGTGTGGGTGTCATGACATTGCTTGTACTGTAAATATCAACAGACTTTCATGGGGTGGTGTGTGTGTTTTTTATTATTTTAGTGCTTTAACTGTAAATATCAACAGTCATTCATGGGGAGGGGAGTGTGATTGCAATGCTTTGACTGTAAATATCAAGCCATTCATTGGGTGGTTGGTGTGTGGGTGTCATTACAGTACTTGGACAGTGGTGGGTGTGGGGGTGTCATTCAAATGCTTGGACTGTAAATATCAACCGTCTTTCATGGGGTAGTGGGTGTGTGAGTGTCATTACAGTGCTTAGACTGTAAATATCACCAGTCATTCATGAGGTGGTCAGTGTGTGGGTGTCAATACAGTGCTTGGATTGTAAATATCAACAGTTATGCATGGGGTTCTCAGTGTGTGGGTATTAATACAGTGCTTGGATTGTAAATATCAACAGTCATTCATGGGGTGGTGGGTGTGTGGGTGTCAATACAGTACTTGGATTGTAGATATCAACAGTCATTCATGGGGTGGTGGGTTTGTGGGTGTCAATACAGTGCTTGGACTGTAAATATCAACTGTCATTCATGGTGTGTGTGGGTGCTATTACAGAGCTTGGACTGTAAATATCAACAGTCATTCATAGATTTGTTGGGGGTGTGTGTCATTACAGTGTCTGGACTGTAAATATCAACAATCATTAATGGGGTGGTGGGTGTGTAGGTGTAATTACAGATCTTGGACTGTAAATATTAAGTCATTCATGGGGTAGTGGATGTATGGGTGTCAGTACTGTGCTTGGACCGGAAATATCAACAGTCATTCATTGGGTGGTGGGTGTGTGGGTGTCATGACATTGCTTGTACTGTAAATATCAACAGTCATTCATGGGGTGGTGTGTGTGTTTTTTTTTTTCAGTGCTTTAACTGTAAATATCAACAGTCATTCATGGGGAGGGGAGTGTGATTGCAATGCTTGGACTGTAAATATCAAGTCATTCATTGGGTGGTTGGTGTGTGGGTGTCATTAGAGTACTTGGACAGTGGTAGGTGTGGGGGTGTCATTACAATGCTTGGACTGTAAATATCAACCGTCTTTCATGGGGTAGTGGGTGTTTGGGTGTCATAATAGTGCTTAGACAGTAAATATCACCAGTCATTCATGGGGTGGTGGGTGTGTGGGTATCATTACAGTGATTGGACTGTAAATATCAACAGTCATTCATTTAGTGGTGGGTCTAGGGGTGTCATTATAGTGCTTGAACTGTGAATATCAACCATCATTCATGGGGTGGTGGGTGTGTGGGTGTCATTACAGTGCTTGAAGTGTAAATATCAACAGTCATTTATGGGATTGTGGGTGTGTGTGTCATTACGTTCTTGGACTTTAAATATCAACAGTCATTCATGGGAAGGTGGGTGTTATTACAGTGCTTGGACTGTAAATATCAACAGTCATTTAAAGGGTGGTGGGTGTGTGGGTGTCATTACAGTGCTTGGACTGTAAAAATCAACAGTCATTCATGGTATGGTAAGTGTGTTGGTGTCATTACAGTGCTTGGACTGTTAATATCAATAGACATTAATGGGGTGTTGGGTGTGTGGGTATCATTACAATACTTGGACTGTAAATATCAACAGTCATTAATCGGGTGGGGGTGTGTGGTGTCATTACAGTGCTTGGACTGTAAATATCAACAGTTATTCATTAGGAAGTGGGTGTGTGGGTGTCATTACATTGCATGGACTATAAATATCAATGGTCATTAATGGGGTGGCGGATGTGTGGGTGTCATTACAGTGCTTGGACAGTAAATATCAACAGTCATTCATAGGGTGGATAGTGTGTGAGTTTCATTACAGTGTTTGGTCTGTAAATATCGACACACATTCATGGGGTGGTTGGTGTGTGGGTCTCATTACAGTGCATAAATTTGTAAATATCAACAGTCATTCATGGGGTGGTGGGTGAGTGGGTGTCATTACAGTGCATGGTCTGTAAATATCAATTGTCATTCATGGTGTGTGTGGGTGCTATTACAGAGTTTAAAGTGTAAATAACAACAGTCATTCATAGGTTGGTTGGAGTGTGTGTCATTACAGTGCTTGGACTGTAAATACCAACAGTCATTCAAGGGGTGGTGGGTGTGTAGGTGTAATTACAGTGCTTGGAGAGTTAATATCTAGTCATTAATAGGGTGGTGGGTGTCATTACAGTGCTTTGACTGTAAATATCAACAGTCATTCATGGGTTGATGGAGGTTTGGGTGTCATTACAGCGCTTGGACTGTAAATATCAACAGTCATTAATGGGGTGGTGGGTGTCATTACAGTGCTTGGACTGTAAATATCAACAGTCATTCATGGAAAGGTGGGGTTGTGGCTGTCATTACAGTGCTTGGACTGTAAATATTAACAGTCATTTATGGGGTGGTGGGTGTGTGGGTGATATTACAGTGCTTGGACTGTAAATATTAACAGTTATTCATGGGGTGGGGTGTGTGTGGGTGATATTACAGTGCTTGGACTGTAAATATCAACAGTCAGTCATAGAGTGGTTTGTGTGTGGGTGTGTTTACAGTACTTGGACTGTATATACCAACAGTCAGCTATTGGGTGATGGATGTACGGGTGTCATTACAGTGATTGGACTGTAAATATCAACAGTCATTCATGGAGTATTGGGTGTGTGGGTGTCATTTGAGGGCTTGGACTGTAAATATCAACTGTCATTGATGGGGTGGTGGGTGTGGGGTGTCATTACAATGCTTGGACTGTAAATATCAACTGTCATTCATGGGGTTGGTGGTGTGTGGGTGTCATTACAGTGCTTGGACCGTAAATATCAAAAGTCATTCATTAAGTGGTGGGTGTGTGGAAGTCATTAAAATGCTTGTACTATAAATACCAATGGTCATTAATGGGATGTTGGGTGTGTGGGTGTCATTACAATTCTTGGACTGAAAATATCAACTGTCATTCATGGGGTTGGGGGTGTGTAGGTGTAATTACAGTGCTTGGACTGTAAATATCAACAGTCATTCATTTGGTGGTGGGTGTGTGAGTGTCATTATGGTGCTTGAACTATAAATATCAATGGTCATTAATGGGGTGTTGGGTGTGTGGGTGTCATTACCGTGCTTAAACTGTAAATATCAACAGTTAATCATGGGGTGGTCAGTGTGTAGGTGTCAATACAGGGCTTGGATTGTAAATATCAATAGTCATTCATGGGGTGGTAGATGTGTGGGTGTCATTACAGTACTTGGATTGTAAATATCAACAGTCATTCATGGGGCGGCTGGTGAGTGGGTGTCATTACAGTGCTTGGATTGTAAATATCAATTGTCATTCATGGTGTGTGTGGGTGCTATTACAGAGTTTGGAGTGTTAATATCAACAGTCATTTATAGGTTGGTGGGAGTGTGTGTCATTACAGTGCTTGGACTGTAAATACCAACAGTCATTCAAGGGGTGGTGGGTTTGTAGGTGTAATTACAGTTCTTGGAGTGTAAATATCAAGTTATTAATGGGGTGGTGGGTGTCATTACAGTGCTTTGACTGTAAATATAAACAGTCATTCATGGCGTGATGGATGTTTGGGTGTCATTACAGTGCTTGGACTGTTAATATTAACAGTCATTTATGGGTCGGTGGGTGTGTGAGTGATATTACAGTGCTTGGACTGTAAATATCAACAGTCATTCATGGGTTGATGGGTGTGTCGGTGTCATTACAATGCTTAGACTGTAAATATCAACAATCATTCATTGGGTGGTGGGTGTGTGGGTGTCATTACAGATCTTGGACTGTAAATATCAACTGTCATTCATAGGGTGTGTCGGTGACATTACAGTCCTTGTACTGCAAATATCAACAGTCATTCATTGGTTGGTGTGCGAGTGTGTAATTACAGTGCTTGGACTGTAAATTTCAACTGTCAATCATGGGGTGTGTCGGTGACATTACAGTGCTTGTACTGTAAATATCAACAGTCATTTATAGGTTGGTTGGTGTGTGTGTCATTACAGTGCTTGGACTGTAAATATCAACAGTCATTCATGAGGTGGTGGGTGTTTGTGTGTCATTACAGTGCTTAGACTGTTAATATATATCAACAGTCATTCAAGGGATGGTGGGTGTGTAGGTGTCATTACAGTGCTAGGACTGTAAATATCAACCGTCATTCATGGGGTGTTAGGTGTCATTACAGTGCTTTGACTGTAAATATCCACAGTCATTCATGGGGTTGTGAGTGTCATTACAGAGCTTGGACTGTATATATCAACAGTTATTCATGGGGTGGTGGGTGTGTGGGTGTCAGTACATTGCTTGGACTGTAAATATCAACAGTCATTAATTAGGTGGTGGGTGTGTGGGTTTCATTACAGTGCTTGGACTGTAAAAATCAACTGTCATTCATTGGGTGTGTCAGTGACATTACAGTGCTTGTACTGTAAATATCACCAGTCATTCTTGGGTTGGTGTGTGTGTGTGTCATTACAGTGCTTGGACTGTAAATATTAACTGTTATTCAAGGGGTGTGTAGGTCTCATTACAGTGCTTGGAATGTAAATATCAACAGTCAGTCATGGAGTGGATGGTGTGTGTGTCATGACAGTGCTTCGACTGTAAATATCAACAGTCATTCATGGGGTGGTGTGTGTGTTTTTTTTTTATTTTAGTGCTTTAACTGTAAATATCAACAGTCATTCATGGGGAGGGGAGTGTGATTGCAATCTTGGACAGTAAATATCAAGTCATTCATTGGGTGGTTGGTGTGTGGGTGTCATTAGAGTACTTGGACAGTGGTAGGTGTGGGGGTGTCATTACAATGCTTGGACTGTAAATATCAACCGTCTTTCATGGAGTAGTGGGTGTTTGGGTGTCATAATAGTGCTTGGACAGTAAATATCAACAGTCATTCATGGGGTGGTGGGTGTGTGGGTATCATTACACTGATTGGACTGTAAATATCAACAGTCATTCATTTAGTGGTGGGTCTAGGGGTGTCATTACAGTGCTTGAACTGTGAATATCAACCATTATTCATGGGGTGGTGGGTGTGTTGGTGTCATTACAGTGCTTGGTGTGTAAATATCAACAGTCATTTATGGGATTGTGGGTGTGTGTGTCATTACGTGCTTGGACTTAAAATATCAACAGTCATTCATGGGATAGTGGGTGTTATTACAGTGCTTGGACTGTAAATATCAACAGTCATATAAAGGATGGTGGGTGTGTGGGTGTCATTACAGTGCTTGGACTGTAAAAATCAACAGTCATTCATGGTATGGTAAGTGTGTTGGTGTCATTACAGTGCTTGGACTGTTTATATCAACAGACATTTATGGGGTGGTGGGTGTGTGGGTATCATTACAATACTTGGACTGTAAATATCAACAGTCATTAATCGGGTGGGGGTGTGTGGTGTCATTACAGTGCTTGGACTGTAAATATCAACAGTTATTCATTAGGAAGTGGGTGTGTGGGTGTCATTACATTGCATGGACTATAAATATCAATGGTCATTAATGGGGTGGTGGATGTGTGGGTGTCATTACAGTGCTTGGACTGTAAATATCAACAGTCATTCATAGGGTGGATAGTGTGTGAGTTTCATTACAGTGTTTGTACTGTAAATATCAACACGCATTCATGGGGTGGTTGGTGTGTGAGTCTCATTACAGTGCATAAATTTGTAAATATCAACAGTCATTCATGGGGTGGTGGGTGAGTGGGTGTTATTACAGTGCATGGTCTGTAAATATCAATTGTCATTCATGGTGTGTGTGGGTGCTATTACTGAGTTTAGAGTGTAAATATCAACAGTCATTTATAGGTTGGTAGGAGTGTGTGTCATTACAGTGCTTGGACTGTAAATACCAACAGTCATTCAAGGGGTGGTGGGTGTGTAGGTGTAATTACAGTGCTTGGAGTGTTAATTTCTAGTCATTAATGGGGTGGTGGGTGTCATTACAGTGCTTTGACTGTAAATATCAACAGTCATTCATGGGGTGATTGAGGTTTGTGGGTCATTACAGTGCTTGGACTGTAAATATCAACAGTCATTAATGGGGTGGTGGGTGTCATTACAGTGCTTGGACTGTAAATATCAACAGTCATTCATGGAAAGGTGGGGTTGTGGCTGTCATTACAGTGCTTGGACTGTAAATATTAACAGTCATTTATGGGGTGGTGGGTGTGTGGGTGATATTACAGTGCTTGGACTGTAAATATTAACAGTTATTCATGGGGTGGGGTGTGTGTGGTTGATATTACAGTGCTTGGACTGTAAATATCAACAGTCAGTCATAGAGTGGTTGGTGTGTGGGTGTCTTTACAGTACTTGGACTGTATATACCAACAGTCAGCTATTGGGTGATGGATGTACGGGTGTCATTACAGTGATTGGACTGTAAATATCAACAGTCATTCATGGAGTATTGGGTGTGTGGGTGTCATTTGAGGGCTTGGACTGTAAATATCAACTGTCATTGATGGGGTGGTGGGTGTGTGGGTGTCATTACAATGCTTGGACTGTAAATATCAACTGTCATTCATGTGGTTGGTGGTGTGTGGGTGTCATTACAGTGCTTGGACCGTAAATATCAACAGTCATTCATTAAGTGGTGGGTGTGTGGAAGTCATTAAAATGCTTGTACTATAAATACCAATAGTCATTAATGGGATGTTGGGTGTGTGGGTGTCATTACAATTCTTGGACTGAAAATATCAACTGTCATTCATGGGGTTGGGGGTGTGTAGGTGTCATTACAGTGCTTGGACTGTAAATATCAACAGTCATTCACTTGGTGGTTTGTGTGTGGGTGTCATTATAGTGCTTGGACTATAAATATCAATGATCATTAATGGGGTGTTGGGTGTGTGGGTGTCATTACAGTGCTTAAACTGTAAATATCAACAGTTAATCATGGGGTGGTCAGTGTGTGGGTGTCAATACAGGGCTTGGATTGTAAATATCAACAGTCATTCATGATGTGGTAGATGTGTGAGTGTCATTACAGTGCTTGGATTGTAAATATCAACAGTCATTCATGGGGTGGTGGGTGAGTGGGTGTCATTACAGTGCTTGGATTGTAAATATCAATTGTCATTCATGGTGTGTGTGGGTGCTATTACAGAGTTTGGAGTGTAAATATCAACAGTCATTTATAGGTTGGTGGGAGTGTGTGTCATTACAGTGCTTGGACTGTAAATACCAACAGTCATTCAAGGGGTGGTGGGTTTGTAGGTGTAATTACAGTGCTTGGAGTGTAAATATCAAGTTATTAATGGGGTGGTGGGTGTCATTACAGTGCTTTGACTGTAAATATCAACAGTCATTCATGGCGTGATGGATGTTTGGGTGTCATTACAGTGCTTGGACTGTAAATATTAACAGTCATTTATATGTCGGTGGGTGTGTGAGTGATATTACAGTGCTTGGACTGTAAATATTAACCATCATTCATTGGGTTGTGGTTGTGTGGGTGTCATTATAGTGCTTGGACTGTAAATATCAACAGTCATTCATGGGTTGATGGGTGTGTCGGTGTCATTACAATGCTTAGACTGTAAATATCAACAATCATTCATTGGGTGGTAGGTGTGTGGGTGTCATTACAGTGCTTGGACTGTAAATATCAACTGTCATTCATGGGGTGCGTCGGTGACATTACAGTCCTTGTACTGCAAATATCAACAGTCATTCATTGGTTGGTGTGCGAGTGTGTAATTACAGTTCTTGGACTGTAAATTTCAACTGTCATTCATGGGGTGTGTCGGTGACATTACAGTGCTTGTACTGTAAATATCAACAGTCATTTATAGGTTGGTTGGTGTGTGTGTCGTTACAGTGCTTGGACTGTAAATATCAACAGTCATTCATTGGGTGGTGGGTGTTTGTGTGTCATTACAGTGCTTAGACTGTTAATATATATCAACAGTCATTCAAGGGATGGTGGGTGTGTAGGTGTCATTACAGTGCTAGGACTGTAAATATCAACCGTCATTCATGGGGTGTTAGGTGTCATTACAGTGCTTTGACTGTAAATATCCACAGTCATTCATGGGGTTGTGAGTGTCATTACAGAGCTTGGACTGTATATATCAACAGTCATTCATGGGGTGGTGGGTGTGTGGGTGTCATTGCATTGCTTGGACTGTAACTATTAACAGTCATTCATGGGGTGGTGGGTGTGTGGGGTTTATTACAGTGTTTGGACTGTAAATATTAACAGTTATTCATGGGGTGGTGTGTGTGTGGGTGATATTACAGTGCTTGGACTGTAAATATCAACAGTCAGTCATAAAGTGGTTGGTGTGTGGGTGTCTTTACAGTACTTGGACTGTATATACCAACAATCAATTATTGGGTGGTGGGTGTACGGGTGTCATTACAGTGATTGGACTGTAAATAGCAACAGTTATTCGTTGAGTATTAGGTGTGTGGGTGTCATTTGAGGGCTTGGACTGTAAATATCAACTGTCTTTAATGGGGTGGTGGGTGTATGGGTGTCATTACAATGATTGGACTGTAAATATCAACTGTCATTCATGGGGTTGGGGGTGTGTGGGTGTCATTACAGTGCTTGAACTGTAAATATCAACAGTCATTCATTAAGTGGTGGGTTTGTGGAAGTCATTAAAATGCTTGTACTATAAATATAAATGGTCATTAATGGGGTGTTGGGTGTGTGGGTGTCATTACAATGCTTGGACTGAAAATATCAACTGTCATTCATGGGGTTGGGGGTGTGTGGATGTCATTACAGTGCTTGGACTGTAAATATCAACAGTCATTCATTGGGTGGTGGGTGTGTGGGTGTCTTTAGTGCTTGGACTATAAATATCAATGGTCATTAATGGGGTGTTGGGTGTTTGGGTGTCATTACATTGCTTGGACTGTAAATATTAACAGTCATTCATAGGGTGATTGGTGTGTGAGTGTCATTACCGTGTTTGGACTGTAAATATCATCAGTCATTCATGGGGTGGTTGGTGTGTAGGTCTCATTACATTGCTTGGAATGAAAATATCCACAGTCAGTCATGGAGTGGATGGTGTGTGAGTGTCATTACAGTGCTTAGACTGTAAATATCACCAGTCATTCATGAGGGGATCAGGGTGTGGGTGTCATTGCAGTGCTTGGACTGTAAATATCAACTGTCATTCATGGTGTGTGTGGGTGCTATTACAGAGCTTGGACCGTAAATATCAACAGTCATTCATAGGTTGGTGGGGGGGTGTCATTACAGTGCCTGGATTGTAAATATCAATAATCATTCATGGGGTGGTGGGTGTGTAGGTGTAATTGCAGATCTTGGACTGTAAATATCAAGTCATTCATGGGGTAGTGGATGTATGGGTGTCATTACAGTTCTTGGACTGAAAATATCAACAGTCATTTATGGTGTGGTGGGTGTGTGGGTGTCATTACATTGCTTGGACTATAAATATCAACCGTCATTTATGGGGTGGTGGATGTGTGGGTGTCATTACAGTGCTTGGACTGTTAGTATGAACAGTCATTCATAGGGTGGTGGGTGTGTGAGTGTCATTACAGAGCTTGGACTGTAAATATTAAGTCATTAATGGGTTGGTGGGTGTGTGGATGTCATTACAGTGCTTGGACTGTAAATATCAACAGTCATTCTTGGGGTGGTGGGTTTTTGGGTGTCATGACAATGCTTGGACTGTAAATATCAACAGTTATTTATGGGGTGGTGGGTGTGTGGGTGTCATTACAGTGTTTTGATTGTAATTATCAACAGTCATTCATAGGGTGGTGTGTGTCATTACAGTGCTTGGACTGTAAATATCAACAGTCATTAATGGGAATGGTGGTTGTGTGGGTGTCATTACAGTGCTTGGACTGTAAATATCAACCATAATTCATGGGGTGGTGGATGTGGTGGTGTCATTTCAGTGCTTGGACTGTAAATATCAACAGTCAATCATGGGGTGGTGGGTGTGTGGGTGTCATTACAGTGCTTGGACTGTAAATATCTCCAGTCATTTATTGGGTGGTGGGTGTCATAAGATTGCTTGAACAGTAAATATCAACAGTTATTTATGGGGTGTTGGGTGTGTGGGTGTCATTACAGTTCTTGGACTGTAAATATCAACCATAATTCATGGAGTGGTGGGTGTGGGGGTGTCATTACAGTGCTTTGAATGTAAATATCAACAGTCATTCTATGGGTGGTTGGTGTGTCGGTGTCATTATTGGGCTTGAACTGTAAATATTCACAGTCATTCACGGGGTAGTGGGTGTGTGGGTGTCATTACAGTGCTTGGACAGTAAATATCAAGTCATTCATGGGGTGGTGTGTGTGTGTTATTAGTGCATGGACTATGAATATCAACAGCTATTCATGGGGTGGCTGACGGCATTACAGTGATTGGACCGTAAATATCAACAGTCATTCATGGGTTGATGGGTGTGTGGGTGTCATTACAGAGCTTGGACTGTAAATATCAACAGTCATTCATGGGGTGGTGGGTGTTTGGGTGTCATTACAGTGCTTGGACTATGAATATCAACAGTCAATCATGGGATGGTGGTTGTCGGGGTGTCATTACAGTGCTTGGACTGTAAATATGAACAGTCATTCATGGGTTGGTTGGTGTGTGGGTGTCATTACAGTGCTTGGACTGTAAATATCAACAGTCATTCATGGGGTGGTGAGTGTGTGGGTGTTATTGCAGTTATTGGACTGTAAATATCAATCATCATTCATTGGGTGGTGGGTGTGTGGGTGTCATTATAGTGCTTGGACTGTGAATAATAACAGTTATTTATGGTTTGGTGAGTGTGTGGGTGTTATTACAGTGCTTTAACTGTAAATATCAACAGTCATTCAGAGGGTGGTGAGTGTCATTAGAATGCTTGGACTGAAAATATTAACAGTCATTCATGGGGTGGTGGGTGTGTGGATATCATTACAGTGCTTGGACTGTAAATATCAACAGTCATTCATAGGTTGGTGGGTGTGTGAGTGTCATTACAGAGCTTGGACTGTAAATATCAACAGTCATTCATGGGGTGGTAGGTGTGTGGATGTCATTACAGTGCTTGGACTGTAAATATCAATAGTTAATCATGGGGTGGTGGGTGTGTGGGTGTCATTACAGTGCTTGGACTGTAAATATCAACAGTCATTCTTGGGGGTGGTGGGTGTGTGGGTGTCATTACAGTGTTTTGATTGTAATTATCAACCGTCATTCATAGGGTGATGGGTGTCATTACAGTGCTTGGACTGTAAATATCAACAGTAATTCATGGGGTGGTGGTTGTGTGGGTGTCATTACATTGCTTGGACTGTAAATATCAATCATAATTCATGGGGTGGTGGGTGTGGGGGTGTCATTACAGTGCTTGGACTGTATATATCAACAGTCAATCATGGGGTGGTGGGTGTGTGTGTGTCATTACAGTGCTTGGACTGTAAATATCAACAGTCTTTCATGGGGTGGTGGGTATATGGGTGTCATTACAGTGATTTGATTGTAAATATCAACAGTCATTCATAGGGTGGTGGGTATCATTAGAGTGCTTGGACTGTAAATATCAACAGTCATTCATGGGGTTGTGGGTGTGTGGGTGTTATTACAGTGCTTGGACTGTAAATATCAACAGTCAATCATGGGGTGGTGGGTGTGTGGTTGTCATTACATTTCTTGGACTGTATATATCAACAGTCATTCATGGGGTGGTGGGTGTATAGGTGTCATTACAGTGTTTTGATTGTAAATATCAACAGTCATTCATAGGGTGGTAGGTATCATTAAAGTGCTTGGACTTTAAATATCAACTGTCATTCATGGGGCTGTGGGTGTGTGGGTGTCATTACAATGCTTGGACTGTAAATATCAACTATAATTCATGGGTTTGTGGGTGTTAGGGTGTCATTACATTGCTTGGACTGTAAATATCAACAGTCATTTATGGGGTGGTGGGTGTGAGGGTGTCATTACAAAGCTTGGATTAAAAATATCAACAGTCATTCATGGGGTGGTAGGTGTGTGAGTGTCATTACAGTGTTTTGATTGTAATTATCAACATTCATTCATATGGTGGTGGGTGTCATTACAGTGCTTGGACTGTAAATATCAACAGTCATTAATGGGGTGGTGGTTGTGTGAGTGTCATTACAGTTATTTGATTAAAATATTAACAGTCATTCATAGGGTGGTGGGTATCATTAGAGTGCTTGGACTGTAAATATCAACAGTCATTCATGGGGTTGTGGGTGTGTGGGTGTCATTACAGTGCTTGGACTGTAAATATCAACAGTCAATCATGGGGTGGGGTGTGTGTGGGTGTCATTACAGTGCTTGGATTGTAAATATCAACAGTCATTCATGGGGTAGTGGGTATATGGGTGTCATTACAGTGATTTGATTAAAATATTAACAGTCATTCATAGGGTGGTGGGTATCATTAGAGTGCTTGGACTGTAAATATCAACAGTCATTCATGGGGTTGTGGGTGTGTGGGTGTCATTACAGTGCTTGGACTGTAAATATCAACTATAATTCAAGGGTTCGTGGGTGTTGGGGTGTCATTACAGTGCTTTGAGTGTAAATATCAACTGTCATTTATTGGGTGGTGGGTAGCATTACAGTGCTTGGACTGTAAATATCAACAGTCAATCATAGGGTGATGGGTGTGTGGGTGTCATTACAGAGCTTGGACTGTAAATATCAACAGTCTTTTATAGGGTGGTGGGTGTTTGGGTGTCATTACATTGCTTGGACTGTAAATATCAACAGTCGTTTATAGGGTGATGGGTGTGACTGTGTCATTACAGTGCTTGGACTGTAAATATCAACAGTCATTCATGGGGTGGTGAGTGTGTGTCATTACAGTTTTTGGACTGTAAATATATACCATCATTCATTGGGTGGTGCGTGAGTGGGTGTCATTACAGTGCTTGGACTGTGAATATCAACAGTCATTCATAGGGTGGTGAGTGTGTGGGTGTTATTACAGTGCTTTGACTGTAAATATCAACAGTCATTCAGAAATTGGTTGGTGTCATTAGAGTGCTTGGACTGTAAATATTAACAGTCATTCATGGGGCTGTGGGTGTGTGGGTGTCATTACAGTGCTTTGACTGTAAATATCAACTATAATTTATGGGGTCGTGGGTGTTGGAGTGTCATTACATTCCTTTGACTGTAAATATCAACATTCATTTATGGGGTGGTGGGTGTAAGTGTGTCATTACAGTGCTTGGACTGTAAATATCAACAGTCATTCATGGTGGGAGGGGTTGTGTGAGTGTCATTACAGTGATTTGATTAAAATATTAACAGTCATTCATAGGGTAGTGGGTATCATTAGAGTGCTTGGACTGTAAATATCAACAGTCATTCATGGGGTTGTAGGTGTGTGGGTGTCATTACAGTGCTTGGACTGTAAATATCAACAGTCATTCATGGGGTTGTGGGTGTGTGGGTTTCATTACAGTGCTTGGACTGTAAATATCAACTATAATTCATGGGGTCGTGGGTGTTGGGGTGTCATTACAGTGCTTTGAGTGTAAATATCAACAGTCATTTATTGGGTGGTGGATAGCATTACAGTGTTTGGACAGTAAATATCAACAGTCAATCATAGGGTGATGGGTGTGTGGGTGTCATTACAGTGCTTGAACTGTAAATATCAACAGTTATTTATAGGGTGGTAGGTGTTTGGGTGTCATTACCTTGCTTGGACTGTAAATATCAACCGTCAATCATGGGGTGGTGGGTGTGTGGGTGTCATTACAGTGCTTGGACTGTAAATATCAACAGTCATTCATAGGGTGGTGGGTGTGTGAGTGTTATTACAGAGCTTGGACTGTAAATATCAACAGTCGTTCATGGAGTGGTATGTGTGTGGGTGTCATTACAGTGCTTGGACTGTAAATATCAACAGCAATTCTTGGGGTGGTGGTTGTGTGGGTGTCATTACAGTGCTTAGACTGTAAATATCAACAGTCATTTATGGGGTTATGGGTGTGACTGTGTCATTACAGTGCTTGGACTGTAAATATCAACCATCATTTATGGGGTGGTGGGTGAGTGGGTGTCATTACAGTGCTTGGACTGTGAATATCAACAGTCATTCGTAGGGTGGTGAGTGTGTGTGTGTTATTACAGTGCTTTGACTATAAATATCAACAGTCATTCAGAGATTGTTTGATGTCATTAGAGTGCTTAGACTGTAAATATTAACAGTCATTCATGGGGTGGTGGGTGTGTGGATGTCATTACAGTGCTTGGACTGAAAATATCAACAGTCATTTATGGGGTGGTGAGTGTTTGGGTGTCATTACATTGCTCGGACTATAAATATCAACCGTCATTTATGGGGTTGTGGGTGTGTGGGTGTCGTTACAGTGCTTGGACTGTAAATATCAACAGTCAATCGTGGCGTGGTGGGTGTGTGGGTGTCATTACAGTGTTTTGATTGTAAATATCAACAGTCATTCATAGGGTGGTTGGTATCATAAAGTGATTGGACTGTATATATCAACAGTCATTCATGGGGCTGCTGGTGTTTGGGTGTCATTACAGTGCTTGAAATGTAAATATCAACTATAATTCATGGGGTTGTGGGTGTTGGGGTGTCATTACAGTGCTTTGACTGTAAATATCAACAGTCATTTATGGGGTGGTGGGTGTGAGGGTGTCATTACAGTGCTTGGACTGAAAATATCAACAATCATTCATGGGGTGGTAGGTGTGTGAGTGTCATTACAGTCTATTGATTGTAATTATCAACAGTCATTCATAGGGTGGTGGGTGTCATTACAGTGCTTGGACTGTAAATATCAACAGTCATTCATGGGGTGGTGGTTGTGTGGGTGTCATTACAGTGCTTGGACTGTAAATATCAACCATAATTCATAAGGTGGTGGGTGTGGGGGTGTCATTACAGTGCTTGGACTGTAATTATCAACAGTCAATCATGAGGTGGTGGGTGTGTGGGTGTCATTACAGTGCTTGGACTGTAAATATCAACTATAATTCATGGGGTCGTGGGTGTTGGGGTGTCATTACTGTGCTTTGAGTGTAAAAATCAACAGTCATTTATTGGGTGGTGGGTAGCATTACAGTGCTTGGACTGTAAATATCAACAGTCATTTATATGGTGGTTGGAGTTTGGGTGTCATTACATCGCTTGGAATGTAAATATCAATAGTCAATCATGGGGTGGTGTGTGTTTGGGTGTCATTACAGTGCTTGGACTGTAAATATCAACAGTCATTCATAGGGTGGTGGGTGTGTGAGTGTTATTACAGAGCTTGGACTGTAAATATCAACAGTCATCCATGGAGTGGTGTGTGTGTGGGTGTCATTACAGTTCTTGGACTGTAGATATCAACAGTCATTCATGGGGTGGGGGTTGTGTGGGTTTCATTACAATGCTTAGACTATAAATATCAACAGTCATTCATTGGGTGGTGGGTGTGTGTTTGTCATTACACTCCTTGGACAGTAAATATTAACAGTCATTTATGGGGTGGTGGGTGTGATGGTGTCATTAAAGTGCTTGGACTGTAAATATCAACAGTCATTCATGGGGTGGTGAGTGTGTCTGTGTCATTAGCGTTCGTGGACTGTAAATTTCAACCATCATTCATTGGGTGGTGGGTGTGTGGGTGTCATTACAGTGCTTGGACTGTAAATATTACCAGTCATCCATTCTGTGGTAGATGTCATACAGTGCTTTAACTGAAAATATCAACCAACATTAATAGGGTGGTAGGTGTGTGGGTGTCATTACAGTGCTTGAACTGTAAATATCAACAGTAATTCATTCATTGTGGTGGGTGTTTGAGTGTCATTACAGAGCTTGGACTGTAAATATCAACAGTTATTCATGGGGTGGTGTATGTGTGGGTATCATGAAAGTGCTTGGACTGTAAATATCAACAGTCATTCATGGGGTGGTGAGTGTGTGGGTGTTATTGCAGTTCTTGGACTGTATATATCAACCATCATTCATTGGGTGGTGGGTGTGTGAGTGTCATTACAGTGCTTGGACTGTGAATAATAACAGTTATTTATGGTTTGGTTAGTGTGTGGGTGTTATTACAGTGCTTTATCTGTAAATATCAACAGTCATTCAGAGGGTGGTGAGTGTCATTAGAATGCTTGGACTGTAAATATTAAAAGTCATTCATGGAGTGGTGGGTGTGTGGATGTCATTACAGTGCTTGGACTGAAAATATGAACAGTCATTTATGGGGTGGTTGGTGTGTCGGTGTCATTACAATGCTTGGACTATAAATATCAACCATCATTTATGTGGTGGTGGGTGTCATTACATTGCATGGACTGTAAATATCAATAGTCATTCATAGGGTGGTGGGTGTGTGAGTGTCATTACAGAGCTTGGACTGTAAATATTAACAGTCATTCATGGGGTGGTGGGTGTGTGGATGTCATTACAGTGTTTGGACTGTAAATATCAACAGTCAATCATGGGGTGGTGGTTGTGTGGGTGTCATTACAGTGTTTGGACTGTAAATATCAACAGTCATTCTTAGGGTGGTGGGTGTGTGGGTGTCATTACAGTGTTTTGATTGTAATTATCAACAGTCATTCATAGGGTGGTGGGTGTCATTACAATGCTTGGACTGTAAATATCAACAGTAATTCATGAGGTAGTGGTTATGTGGGTGTCATTACATTGTTTGGACTGTAAATATCAACCATAATTCATGGGGTGGTGGGTGTGGGGGTGTCATTACAGTGCTTGGACTGTAAATATCAACAGTCAATCATGGGGTGGTGGGAGTGTGGGTGTCATTACAGTGCTTGGACTGTAAATATCAACAGTCTTTCATAGGGTGGTGGGTGTATGGGTGTCATTAAACTGATTTGATTGTAAAAATCAACAGTCATTCATAGGGTGGTGGGTATCATTAGAGTGCTTGGACTGTAAATATCAACAGTCATTCATGAGGTTGTGGATGTGTGGGTGTCATTACAGTGCTTGGACTGTAAATATCAACAGTCATTCATGGGGTGGTGGGTGTATAGGTGTCATTACAGTGTTTTGATTGTAAATATCAACAGTCATTCATAGAGTGGTGGGTATCATTATAGTGCTTGGACTGTAAATATCAACAGTCATTCATGGGGCTGTCTGTGTGTGGGTGTCATTACAGTGCTTGGACTGTAAATATCAACTATAATTCAATGGGTCGTGGGTGTTGGGGTGTCATTACATTGCTTTGACTGTAAATATCAACAGTCATTTATGGGGTTATGGGTGTGTGGGTGTCATTACAGTGCTTGGACTGAAAATATCAACAGTTATTCATGGGGTGGTGGGTGTGTGAGTGTCACTACAGTGATTTGATTGTAATTATCAACAGTCATTCATAGGGTGGTGGGTGTCATTACAGTGCTTGGACTGTAAATATCAACAGTCATTCATGGGATGGTGGTTGTGTGAGTGTCATTACAGTGATTTGATTAAAATATTAACAGTCATTTTATAAGGTGGTGGGTATCATTAGAGTGCTTGGACTGTAAATATCAACAGTCATTCATGGGGTTGTGGGTGTGTGGGTGTCATTACAGTGCTTGGACTGTAAATATCAACTATAATTCATGGGGTCGTGGGAGTTGGGGTGTCATTACAGTGCTTTGAGTGTAAATATCAACAGTCATTTATTGGGTGGTGGGTAGCATTACCGTGCTTGGACTGTAAATATCAACAGTCAATCATAGGGAGATGGGTGTGTGGGTGTCATTACAGTGCTTGGCCTGTAAATATCCACAGTCATTCATAGTGTGGTGGGTGTGTGAGTGTTATTACAGAGCTTGGACTGTAAATATCAACAGTCATTCATAGGGTGGTGGGTGTGTGAGTGTTATTACAAAGCTTGGACTGTAAATATCAACAGTCATTCATGGAGTGGTGTGTGTGTGGGTGTCATTACAGTGCTTGGACTGTAAATATCAACAGTCATTCTTGGGGTGGTGGTTGTGTGGGTGTCATTACAGTGCTTAGACAGTAAATATCAACAGTCATTTATGGGGTGATGGGTGTGACTGTGTCATTACAGTGCTTGGACTGTAAATATCATCAGTCATTCATGGGGTGGTGAGTGGGTGTGTGTCATTACAGTTTTTGGACTGTAAATATCAACCATCATTCATTGGGTGGTGGGTGAGTGGGTGTTATTACAGTGCTTGGACTGTGAATATGAACTGTCATTCGTAGGGTCGTGAGTGTGTGGGTGTTATTACAGTGCTTTGACTGTAAATATCAACAGTCATTCAGAGATTGGTTGGTGTCATTAGAGTGCTTGGACTGTAAATATCAACAGTTATTCTTGGGGTGGTGGATGTGTGGATGTCATTACAGTGCTTGGACTGAAAATATCAACAGTCATTTATGGGGTGGTGGGTGTGTGGGTGTCATTACATTGCTCGGACTATAAATATCAACCGTCATTTATGGGGTTGTGTGTGTGTGGGTGTCATTACAGTGCTTGGACTGTAAATATCAACAGTCATTCATGGAGTGGTATGTGTGTGGGTGTCATTACAGTGCTTGGACTGTAAATATCAACAGTAATTCTTGGGGTGGTGGTTGTGTGGGTGTCATTACAGTGCTTAGACTGTAAATATCAACAGTCATTTATGGGGTGATGGGTGTGACTGTGTCATTACAGTGCTTGGACTGTAAATATCAACCATCATTCATTGGGTGGTGGGTGAGTGGGTGTCATTACAGTGCTTGGACTGTGAATATCAACAGTCATTCGTAGGGTGGTGAGTGTGTGGGTGTCATTACAGTGTTTGGACTGTAAATATCAACAGTCATTCTTAGGGTGGTGGGTGTGTGGGTGTCATTACAGTGTTTTGATTGTAATTATCAACAGTCATTCATAGGGTGGTGGGTGTCATTACAATGCTTGGACTGTAAATATCAACAGTAATTCATGGGGTAGTGGTTATGTGGGTGTCATTACATTGCTTGGACTGTAAATATCAACCATAATTCATGGGGTGGTGGGTGTGGGGGTGTCATTACAGTGCTTGGACTGTAAATATCAACAGTCAATCATGGGGTGGTGGGAGTGTGGGTGTCATTACAGTGCTTGGACTGTAAATATCAACAGTCTTTCATAGGGTGGTGGGTGTATGGGTGTCATTACACTGATTTGATTGTAAAAATCAACAGTCATTCATAGGGTGGTGGGTATCATTAGAGTGCTTGGACTGTAAATATCAACAGTCATTCATGAGGTTGTGGATGTGTGGGTGTCATTACAGTGCTTGGACTGTAAATATCAACAGTCAATCATGGGGTGGTGGGTGTGTGGTTGTCATTACAGTTCATGGACTGTAAATATCAACAGTCATTCATGGGGTGGTGGGTGTATGGGTGTCATTACAGTGTTTTGATTGTAAATATCAACAGTCATTCATAGGGTGGTGGGTATCATTATAGTGCTTGGACTGTAAATATCAACAGTCATTCATGGGGCTGTCTGTGTGTGGGTGTCATTACAGTGCTTGGACTGTAAATATCAACTATAATTCAATGGGTCGTGGGTGTTGGGGTGTCATTACATTGCTTTGACTGTAAATATCAACAGTCATTTATGGGGTTATGGGTGTGTGGGTGTCATTACAGTGCTTGGACTGAAAATATCAACAGTTATTCATGGGGTGGTAGGTGTGTGAGTGTCACTACAGTGATTTGATTGTAATTATCAACAGTCATTCATAGGGTGGTGGGTGTCATTACAGTGCTTGGACTGTAAATATCAACAGTCATTCATGGGATGGTGGTTGTGTGAGTGTCATTACAGTGATTTGATTAAAATATTAACAGTCATTTTATAAGGTGGTGGGTATCATTAGAGTGCTTGGACTGTAAATATCAACAGTCATTCATGGGGTTGTGGGTGTGTGGGTGTCATTACAGTGCTTGGACTGTAAATATCAACTATAATTCATGGGGTCGTGGGAGTTGGGGTGTCATTACAGTGCTTTGAGTGTAAATATCAACAGTCATTTATTGGGTGGTGGGTAGCATTACCGTGCTTGGACTGTAAATATCAACAGTCAATCATAGGGAGATGGGTGTGTGGGTGTCATTACAGTGCTTGGCCTGTAAATATCCACAGTCATTCATAGTGTGGTGGGTGTGTGAGTGTTATTACAGAGCTTGGACTGTAAATATCAACAGTCATTCATAGGGTGGTGGGTGTGTGAGTGTTATTACAAAGCTTGGACTGTAAATATCAACAGTCATTCATGGAGTGGTGTGTGTGTGGGTGTCATTACAGTGCTTGGACTGTAAATATCAACAGTCATTCTTGGGGTGGTGGTTGTGTGGGTGTCATTACAGTGCTTAGACAGTAAATATCAACAGTCATTTATGGGGTGATGGGTGTGACTGTGTCATTACAGTGCTTGGACTGTAAATATCATCAGTCATTCATGGGGTGGTGAGTGGGTGTGTGTCATTACAGTTTTTGGACTGTAAATATCAACCATCATTCATTGGGTGGTGGGTGAGTGGGTGTTATTACAGTGCTTGGACTGTGAATATGAACTGTCATTCGTAGGGTCGTGAGTGTGTGGGTGTTATTACAGTGCTTTGACTGTAAATATCAACAGTCATTCAGAGATTGGTTGGTGTCATTAGAGTGCTTGGACTGTAAATATCAACAGTCATTCTTGGGGTGGTGGATGTGTGGATGTCATTACAGTGCTTGGACTGAAAATATCAACAGTCATTTATGGGGTGGTGGGTGTGTGGGTGTCATTACATTGCTCGGACTATAAATATCAACCGTCATTTATGGGGTTGTGTGTGTGTGGGTGTCATTACAGTGCTTGGACTGTAAATATCAACAGTCATTCATGGAGTGGTATGTGTGTGGGTGTCATTACAGTGCTTGGACTGTAAATATCAACAGTCAATCATGGGGTGGTGGGTGTGTGGTTGTCATTACAGTTCATGGACTGTAAATATCAACAGTCATTCATGGGGTGGTGGGTGTATGGGTGTCATTACAGTGTTTTGATTGTAAATATCAACAGTCATTCATAGGGTGGTGGGTATCATTATAGTGCTTGGACTGTAAATATCAACAGTCATTCATGGGGCTGTCTGTGTGTGGGTGTCATTACAGTGCTTGGACTGTAAATATCAACTATAATTCAATGGGTCGTGGGTGTTGGGGTGTCATTACATTGCTTTGACTGTAAATATCAACAGTCATTTATGGGGTTATGGGTGTGTGGGTGTCATTACAGTGCTTGGACTGAAAATATCAACAGTTATTCATGGGGTGGTAGGTGTGTGAGTGTCACTACAGTGATTTGATTGTAATTATCAACAGTCATTCATAGGGTGGTGGGTGTCATTACAGTGCTTGGACTGTAAATATCAACAGTCATTCATGGGATGGTGGTTGTGTGAGTGTCATTACAGTGATTTGATTAAAATATTAACAGTCATTTTATAAGGTGGTGGGTATCATTAGAGTGCTTGGACTGTAAATATCAACAGTCATTCATGGGGTTGTGGGTGTGTGGGTGTCATTACAGTGCTTGGACTGTAAATATCAACTATAATTCATGGGGTCGTGGGAGTTGGGGTGTTATTACAGTGCTTTGAGTGTAAATATCAACAGTCATTTATTGGGTGGTGGGTAGCATTACCGTGCTTGGACTGTAAATATCAACAGTCAATCATAGGGAGATGGGTGTGTGGGTGTCATTACAGTGCTTGGCCTGTAAATATCCACAGTCATTCATAGTGTGGTGGGTGTGTGAGTGTTATTACAGAGCTTGGACTGTAAATATCAACAGTCATTCATAGGGTGGTGGGTGTGTGAGTGTTATTACAAAGCTTGGACTGTAAATATCAACAGTCATTCATGGAGTGGTGTGTGTGTGGGTGTCATTACAGTGCTTGGACTGTAAATATCAACAGTCATTCTTGGGGTGGTGGTTGTGTGGGTGTCATTACAGTGCTTAGACAGTAAATATCAACAGTCATTTATGGGGTGATGGGTGTGACTGTGTCATTACAGTGCTTGGACTGTAAATATCATCAGTCATTCATGGGGTGGTGAGTGGGTGTGTGTCATTACAGTTTTTGGACTGTAAATATCAACCATCATTCATTGGGTGGTGGGTGAGTGGGTGTTATTACAGTGCTTGGACTGTGAATATGAACTGTCATTCGTAGGGTCGTGAGTGTGTGGGTGTTATTACAGTGCTTTGACTGTAAATATCAACAGTCATTCAGAGATTGGTTGGTGTCATTAGAGTGCTTGGACTGTAAATATCAACAGTCATTCTTGGGGTGGTGGATGTGTGGATGTCATTACAGTGCTTGGACTGAAAATATCAACAGTCATTTATGGGGTGGTGGGTGTGTGGGTGTCATTACATTGCTCGGACTATAAATATCAACCGTCATTTATGGGGTTGTGTGTGTGTGGGTGTCATTACAGTGCTTGGACTGTAAATATCAACAGTCATTCATGGAGTGGTATGTGTGTGGGTGTCATTACAGTGCTTGGACTGTAAATATCAACAGTAATTCTTGGGGTGGTGGTTGTGTGGGTGTCATTACAGTGCTTAGACTGTAAATATCAACAGTCATTTATGGGGTGATGGGTGTGACTGTGTCATTACAGTGCTTGGACTGTAAATATCAACCATCATTCATTGGGTGGTGGGTGAGTGGGTGTCATTACAGTGCTTGGACTGTGAATATCAACAGTCATTCGTAGGGTGGTGAGTGTGTGTGTGTTATTACAGTGCTTTGACTATAAATATCAACAGTAATTCAGAGATTGTTTGATGTCATTAGAGTGCTTAGACTGTAAATATTAACAGTCATTCATGGGGTGGTGGGTGTGTGGATGTCATTACAGTGCGTGGACTGAAAATATCAACAGTCATTTATGGGGTGGTGAGTGTTTGGGTGTCATTACATTGCTCGGACTATAAATATCAACTGTCATTTATGGGGTTGTGGGTGTGTGGGTGTCATTACAGTGCTTGGACTGTAAATATCAACAGTCAATTGTAGCGTGGTGGGTGTGTGGGTGTCATTACAGTGTTTTGATTGTAAATATCAACAGTCATTCATAGGGTTGTGGGTGTGTGGGTGTCATTACAGTGCTTGGACTGTAAATATCAACAGTCAATCATGGGGTGGTGGGTGTGTGGTTGTCATTACAGTTCTTGGACTGTAAATATCAACAGTCATTCATGGGGTGGTTGGTGTATGGGTGTCATTACAGTGTTTTGATTGTAAATATCAACAGTCATTCATAGGGTGGTGGGTATCATTATAGTGCTTGGACTGTAAATATCAACAGTCATTCATGGAGCTGTCTGTGTGTGGGTGTCATTACAGTGCTTGGACTGTAAATATCAACTATAATTCAATGGGTCGTGGGTGTTGGGGTGTCATTACATTGCTTTGACTGTAAATATCAACAGTCATTTATGGGGTTATGGGTGTGTGGGTGTCATTACAGTGCTTGACCTGAAAATATCAACAGTTATTCATGGGGTGGTAGGTGGGTGAGTGTCACTACAGTGATTTGATTGTAATTATCAACAGTCATTCATAGGGTGGTGGGTGTCATTACAGTGCTTGGACTGTAAATATCAACAGTCATTCATGGGATGGTGGTTGTGTGATTGTCATTACAGAGATTTGATTAAAATATTAACAGTTATTCATAGGGTTGTGGGTATCATTAGAGTGCTTGGACTTTAAATATCAACAGTCATTCATGGGGTTGTGGGTGTGTGGGTGTCATTAAAGTGCTTGGACTGTAAATATGAACAGTCAATTATGGGGTGGGGGGTGTGTGGTTGTCATTACTGTGCTTGGACTGTAAATATCAACAGTCATTCATGGGTTAGTGGGTGTATGGGTGTCATTACAGTGATTTGATTAAAATATTAAAAGTCATTTTATAAGGTGGTGGGTATCATTAGAGTGCTTGGACTGTAAATATCAACAGTCATTCATGGGGTTGTGGGTGTGTGGGTGTCATTACAGTGCTTGGACTGTAAATATCAACTATACTTCATGGGGTCATGGGAGTTGGGGTGTCATTACAGTGCTTTGAGTGTAAATATCAACAGTCATTTATTGGGTGGTGGGTAGCATTACCGTGCTTGGACTGTAAATATCAACAGTCAATCATAGGGAGATGGGTGTGTGGATGTCATTACAGTGCTTGGACTGTAAATATCCACAGTCATTCATAGGGTGGTGGGTGTGTGAGTGTTATTACAGAGCTTGGACTGTAAATATCAACAGTCATTCATAGGGTGGTGGGTATGTGAGTGTTATTACAGATCTTGGACTGTAAATATCAACAGTCATTAATGGAGTGGTGTGTGTGTGGGTGTCATTACAGTGTTTGGACTGTAAATATCAACAGTCGTTCTTGGGGTGGTGGTTGTGTGGGTGTCATTACAGTGCTTAGACAGTAAATATCAACAGTCATTTATGGGGTGATGTGTGTTACTGTGACATTACAGTGCTTGGACTGTAAATATCAACAGTCATTCATGGGGTGGTGAGTGTGTGTGTGTCATTACAGTTTTTGGACTGTAAATATCAACCATCATTCATTGGGTGGTGGGTGAGTGGGTGTCATTACAGTGCTTGGACTGTGAATATCAACAGTCATTCGTAGGGTCGTGAGTGTGTGGGTGTTATTACAGTGCTTTGACTGTAAATATCAACAGTCATTCAGAGATTGGTTGGTGTCATTAGAGTGCTTGGACTGTAAATATCAACAGTCATTCTTGGGGTGGGGGATGTGTGGATGTCATTACAGTGCTTGGACTGAAAATATCAACAGTCATTTATGGGGTGGTGGGTGTGTGGGTGTCATTACATTGCTCGGACTATAAATATCAACCGTCATTTATGGGGTTGTGTGTGTGTGGGTGTCATTACAGTGCTTGGACTGTAAATATCAACAGTCATTCATAGGGTGGTGGGTGTGTGAGTATTATTACATATCTTGGACTGTAAATATCAACTTTCATTCTTGGGGTGGTGGGTGTGTGGATGTCATTACAGTACTTGGACTGTAAATATCAATAGTCATTCTTGGGATGGTGGGTGTGTGGGTGTCATTACAATGTGTGGACTGTAAATATCAACAGTTATTCATGGGGTGGTGTGTGTGTGAGTGTCATTACAGTGTTTTGATTGTAATTATCAACAGTCATTTATAGGGTGGTGGGTGTCATTACAGTGTTTGGACTGTAAATATCAACAGTTTTTAATGGGGTTGTGGTTGTGTGGGTATCATTGCAGTCCTTGGACTGTAAATATCAACCATAATTTATGGGGTGGTGTGTGTGGGGGTCTCATTACAATGCTTTTACTGTAAATATCAACAGTTATTCATGGGGTGGTGGGTGTGTGAGTGTCATTACAGTGTTTTAATTGTAATTATCAACAGTCATTCATAGGGTGGTGGGTGTCATTACAGTGCTTGGACTGTAAATATCAACAGTCATTCATGGGGTGGTGGGTGTATGGGTGTCATTACAGTGCTTAGACAGTAAATATCAACAGTCATTTATGGGGTGATGGGTGTGACTGTGTCATTACAGTGCTTGGACTGTAAATATCAACAGTCATTCATGGGGTGGTGAGTGTGTGTGTGTCATTACAGTTTTTGGACTGTAAATATCAACCATCATTCATTGGGTGGTGGGTGAGTGGGTGTCATTACAGTGCTTGGACTGTGAATATCAACAGTCATTCGTAGGGTCGTAAGTGTGTGGGTGTTATTACAGTGCTTTGACTGTAAATATCAACAGTCATTCAGAGATTGGTTGGTGTCATTAGAGTGCTTGGACTGTAAATATCAACAGTCATTCTTGGGGTAGTGGATGTGTGGATGTCATTACAGTGCTTGGACTGAAAATATCAACAGTCATTTATGGGGTGGTGGTTGTGTGGATGTCATTACAGTGCTTGGACTGAAAATATCAACAGTCATTTATGGGGTGGTGGGTGTGTGGGTGTCATTACATTGCTCGGACTATAAAAATCAACCGTCATTTATGGGGTTGTGTGTGTGTGGGTGTCATAACAGTGCTTAGACTGTAAATATCAACAGTCATTCATAGGGTGGTGGGTGTGTGAGTGTTATTACATAGCTTGGACTGTAAATATCAACTTTCATTCATGGGGTGGTGGGTGTGTGGATGTCATTACAGTACTTGGACTGTAAATATCAATAGTCATTCTTGGGATGGTGGGTGTGTGGGTGTCATTACAATGCGTGGACTGTAAATATCAACAGTTATTCATGGGGTGGTGGGTGTGTGAGTGTCATTACAGTGTTTTGATTGTAATTATCAACAGTCATTCATAGGGTGGTGGGTTTCATTACAGTGCTTGAACTGTAAATATCAACAGTAATTCATGGGGTAGTGGTTGTGTGGGTGTCATTACATTGCTTGGACTGTAAATATCAACCATAATTCATGGGGTGGTGGGTGTGGGGGTGTCATTACAGTGCTTGGGTTGTAAATATCAACAGTCAATCATGGGGTGGTGGGTGTGTGGGTGTCATTACAGTGCTTGGACTGTAAATATCAACAGTCTTTCATGGGGTGGTGGGTGTATGGGTGTCATTACAGTGATTTGATTGTAAAAATCAACAGTCATTCATAGGGTGGTGGGTATCATTAGAGTGCTTGGACTGTAAATATCAACAGTCATTCATGGGGTTGTGGGTGTGTGGGTGTCATTACAGTGCTTGGACTGTAAATATCAACAGTCAATCATGGGGTGGTGGGTGTGTGGTTGTCATTACAGTTCTTGGACTGTAAATATCAACAGTCATTCATGGGGTGGTGGGTGTATGGGTGTCATTACAGTGTTTTGATTGTATATATCAACAGTCATTCATAGGGTGGTGGATATCATTATAGTGCTTGGACTGTAAATATCAACAGTCATTCAAGGGACTGTGGGTGTGTGGGTGTCATTACAGTGCTTGGACTGTAAATATCAACTATAATTCAATGGGTCGTGGGTGTTGGGGTGTCATTACATTGCTTTGACTGTAAATATCAACAGTCATTTATGGGGTTATGGGTGTGTTGGTGTCATTACAGTGCTTGGACTGAAAATATCAACAGTCATTCATGGGGTGGTAGGTGTGTGAGTGTCTCTACAGTGATTTGATTGTAATTATCAACAGTCATTCATAGGGTGGTGGGTATCATTACAGTGCTTGGACTGTAAATATCAACAGTCATTCATGGGATGGTGGTTGTGTGAGTGTCATTACAGTGATTTGATTAAAATATTAACAGTCATTCATAGGGTGGTGGGTATCATTAAAGTACTTGGACTTTAAATATCAACAGTCATTCATGGGGTTGTGGGTGTGTGGGTGTCATTAAAGTGCTTGGACTGTAAATATGAACAGTCAATTATGGGGTGGGGGGTGTGTGGTTGTCATTACTGTGCTTGGACTGTAAATATCAACAGTCATTCATGGGTTAGTGGGTGTATGGGTGTCATTACAGTGATTTGATTAAAACATTAACAGTCATTTTATAAGGTGGTGGGTATCATTAGAGTGCTTGGACTGTAAATATCAACAGTCATTTATGGGGTTGTGAGTGTGTGGGTGTCATTACAGTGCTTGGACTGTAAATATCAACTATAATTCATGGGGTCGTGGGAGTTGGGGTGTCATTACAGTGCTTTGAGTGTAAATATCAACAGTCATTTATTGGGTGGTGGGTAGCATTACCGTGCTTGGACTGTAAATATCAACAGTCAATCATAGGGAGATGGGTGTGTGGGTGTCATTACAGTGCTTGGACTGTAAATATCCACAGTCATTCATAGGGTGATGGGTGTGTGAGTGTTATTACAGAGCTTGGACTGTAAATATCAACAGTCATTCATAGGGTGGTGGGTGTGTGAGTGTTATTACAGAGCTTGGACTGTAAATATCAACAGTCATTCATGGAGTGGTGTGTGTGTGGGTGTCATTACAGTGCTTGGACTGTAAATATCAACAGTCATTCTTGGGGTGGTGGTTGTGTGGGTGTCATTACAGTGCTTAGACAGTAAATATCAACAGTCATTTATGGGGTGATGGGTGTGACTGTGTCATTACACTGCTTGGACTGTAAATATCAACAGTCAATCATGGGGTGGTGGGTGTGTGGTTGTCATTACAGTTCTTGGACTGTAAATATCAACAATCATTCATGGGGTGGTGGGTGTATGGGTGTCATTACAGTGTTTTGATTGTATATATCAACAGTCATTCATAGGGTGGTGGGTATTATTATAGTGCTTGGACTGTAAATATCAACAGTCATTCAAGGGGCTGTGGGTGTGTGAGTGTTATTACATAGCTTGGACTGTAAATATCAACTTTCATTCATGGGGTGGTGGGTGTGTGGATGTCATTACAGTACTTGGACTGTAAATATCAATAGTCATTCTTGGGATGGTGGGTGTGTGGGTGTCATTACAATGCGTGGACTGTAAATATCAACAGTTATTCATGGGGTGGTGGGTGTGTGAGTGTCATTACAGTGTTTTGATTGTAATTATCAACAGTCATTCATAGGGTGGTGGGTTTCATTACAGTGCTTGAACTGTAAATATCAACAGTAATTCATGGGGTAGTGGTTGTGTGGGTGTCATTACATTGCTTGGACTGTAAATATCAACCATAATTCATGGGGTGGTGGGTGTGGGGGTGTCATTACAGTGCTTGGGTTGTAAATATCAACAGTCAATCATGGGGTGGTGGGTGTGTGGGTGTCATTACAGTGCTTGGACTGTAAATATCAACAGTCTTTCATGGGGTGGTGGGTGTATGGGTGTCATTACAGTGATTTGATTGTAAAAATCAACAGTCATTCATAGGGTGGTGGGTATCATTAGAGTGCTTGGACTGTAAATATCAACAGTCATTCATGGGGTTGTGGGTGTGTGGGTGTCATTACAGTGCTTGGACTGTAAATATCAACAGTCAATCATGGGGTGGTGGGTGTGTGGTTGTCATTACAGTTCTTGGACTGTAAATATCAACAGTCATTCATGGGGTGGTGGGTGTATGGGTGTCATTACAGTGTTTTGATTGTATATATCAACAGTCATTCATAGGGTGGTGGATATCATTATAGTGCTTGGACTGTAAATATCAACAGTCATTCAAGGGACTGTGGGTGTGTGGGTGTCATTACAGTGCTTGGACTGTAAATATCAACTATAATTCAATGGGTCGTGGGTGTTGGGGTGTCATTACATTGCTTTGACTGTAAATATCAACAGTCATTTATGGGGTTATGGGTGTGTTGGTGTCATTACAGTGCTTGGACTGAAAATATCAACAGTCATTCATGGGGTGGTAGGTGTGTGAGTGTCTCTACAGTGATTTGATTGTAATTATCAACAGTCATTCATAGGGTGGTGGGTATCATTACAGTGCTTGGACTGTAAATATCAACAGTCATTCATGGGATGGTGGTTGTGTGAGTGTCATTACAGTGATTTGATTAAAATATTAACAGTCATTCATAGGGTGGTGGGTATCATTAAAGTACTTGGACTTTAAATATCAACAGTCATTCATGGGGTTGTGGGTGTGTGGGTGTCATTAAAGTGCTTGGACTGTAAATATGAACAGTCAATTATGGGGTGGGGGGTGTGTGGTTGTCATTACTGTGCTTGGACTGTAAATATCAACAGTCATTCATGGGTTAGTGGGTGTATGGGTGTCATTACAGTGATTTGATTAAAACATTAACAGTCATTTTATAAGGTGGTGGGTATCATTAGAGTGCTTGGACTGTAAATATCAACAGTCATTTATGGGGTTGTGAGTGTGTGGGTGTCATTACAGTGCTTGGACTGTAAATATCAACTATAATTCATGGGGTCGTGGGAGTTGGGGTGTCATTACAGTGCTTTGAGTGTAAATATCAACAGTCATTTATTGGGTGGTGGGTAGCATTACCGTGCTTGGACTGTAAATATCAACAGTCAATCATAGGGAGATGGGTGTGTGGGTGTCATTACAGTGCTTGGACTGTAAATATCCACAGTCATTCATAGGGTGATGGGTGTGTGAGTGTTATTACAGAGCTTGGACTGTAAATATCAACAGTCATTCATAGGGTGGTGGGTGTGTGAGTGTTATTACAGAGCTTGGACTGTAAATATCAACAGTCATTCATGGAGTGGTGTGTGTGTGGGTGTCATTACAGTGCTTGGACTGTAAATATCAACAGTCATTCTTGGGGTGGTGGTTGTGTGGGTGTCATTACAGTGCTTAGACAGTAAATATCAACAGTCATTTATGGGGTGATGGGTGTGACTGTGTCATTACACTGCTTGGACTGTAAATATCAACAGTCAATCATGGGGTGGTGGGTGTGTGGTTGTCATTACAGTTCTTGGACTGTAAATATCAACAATCATTCATGGGGTGGTGGGTGTATGGGTGTCATTACAGTGTTTTGATTGTATATATCAACAGTCATTCATAGGGTGGTGGGTATTATTATAGTGCTTGGACTGTAAATATCAACAGTCATTCAAGGGGCTGTGGGTGTGTGGGTGTCATTACAGTGCTTGGACTGTAAATATCAACTATAATTCAATGGGTCGTGGGTGTTGGGGTGTCATTACATTGCTTTGACTGTAAATATCAACAGTCATTTATGGGGTTATGGGTGTGTTGGTGTCATTACAGTGCTTGGACTGAAAATATCAACAGTCATTCATGGGGTGGTAGGTGTGTGAGTGTCACTACAGTGATTTGATTGTAATTATCAACAGTCATTCATAGGGTGGTGGGTGTCATTACAGTGCTTGGACTGTAAATATCAACAGTCATTCAAGGGACTGTGGGTGTGTGGGTGTCATTACAGTGCTTGGACTGTAAATATCAACTATAATTCAATGGGTCGTGGGTGTTGGGGTGTCATTACATTGCTTTGACTGTAAATATCAACAGTCATTTATGGGGTTATGGGTGTGTTGGTGTCATTACACTGCTTGGACTGTAAATATCAACAGTCATTCTTGGGGTGGTGGTTGTGTGGGTGTCATTACAGTGCTTAGACAGTAAATATCAACAGTCATTTATGGGGTGATGGGTGTGACTGTGTCATTACACTGCTTGGACTGTAAATATCAACAGTCAATCATGGGGTGGTGGGTGTGTGGTTGTCATTACAGTTCTTGGACTGTAAATATCAACAATCATTCATGGGGTGGTGGGTGTATGGGTGTCATTACAGTGTTTTGATTGTATATATCAACAGTCATTCATAGGGTGGTGGGTATTATTATAGTGCTTGGACTGTAAATATCAACAGTCATTCAAGGGGCTGTGGGTGTGTGGGTGTCATTACAGTGCTTGGACTGTAAATATCAACTATAATTCAATGGGTCGTGGGTGTTGGGGTGTCATTACATTGCTTTGACTGTAAATATCAACAGTCATTTATGGGGTTATGGGTGTGTTGGTGTCATTACAGTGCTTGGACTGAAAATATCAACAGTCATTCATGGGGTGGTAGGTGTGTGAGTGTCACTACAGTGATTTGATTGTAATTATCAACAGTCATTCATAGGGTGGTGGGTGTCATTACAGTGCTTGGACTGTAAATATCAACAGTCATTCATGGGATGGTGGTTGTGTGAGTGTCATTACAGTGATTTGATTAAAATATTAACAGTCATTCATAGGGTGGTGGGTATCATTAGAGTGCTTGGACTTTAAATATCAACAGTCATTCATGGGGTTGTGGGTGTGTGGGTGTCATTAAAGTGCTTGGACTGTAAATATGAACAGTCAATTATGGGGTGGGGGGTGTGTGGTTGTCATTACTGTGCTTGGACTGTAAATATCAACAGTTATTCATGGGGTGGTGGGTGTATGGGTGTCATTACAGTGATTTGATTAAAATATTAACAGTCATTTTATAAGGTGGTGGGTATCATTAGAGTGCTTGGACTGTAAATATCAACAGTCATTTATGGGGTTGTGAGTGTGTGGGTGTCATTACAGTGCTTGGACTGTAAATATCAACTATAATTCATGGGGTCGTGGGAGTTGGGGTGTCATTACAGTGCTTTGAGTGTAAATATCAACAGTCATTTATTGGGTGGTGGGTAGCATTACCGTGCTTGGACTGTAAATATCAACAGTCAATCATAGGGAGATGGGTGTGTGGGTGTCATTACAGTGCTTGGACTGTAAATATCCACAGTCATTCATAGGGTGATGGATGTGTGAGTGTTATTACAGAGCTTGGACTGTAAATATCAACAGTCATTCATAGGGTGGTGGGTGTGTGAGTGTTATTACAGAGCTTGGACTGTAAATATCAACAGTCATTCATGGAGTGGTGTGTGTGTGGGTGTCATTACAGTGCTTGGACTGTAAATATCAACAGTCATTCTTGGGGTGGTGGTTGTGTGGGTGTCATTACAGTGCTTAGACAGTAAATATCAACAGTCATTTATGGGGTGATGGGTGTAACTGTGTCATTACACTGCTTGGACTGTAAATATCAACAGTCAATCATGGGGTGGTGGGTGTGTGGTTGTCATTACAGTTCTTGGACTGTAAATATCAACAATCATTCATGGGGTGGTGGGTGTATGGGTGTCATTACAGTGTTTTGATTGTATATATCAACAGTCATTCATAGGGTGGTGGGTATTATTATAGTGCTTGGACTGTAAATATCAACAGTCATTCAAGGGGCTGTGGGTGTGTGGGTGTCATTACAGTGCTTGGACTGTAAATATCAACTATAATTCAATGGGTCGTGGGTGTTGGGGTGTCATTACATTGCTTTGACTGTAAATATCAACAGTCATTTATGGGGTTATGGGTGTGTTGGTGTCATTACAGTGCTTGGACTGAAAATATCAACAGTCATTCATGGGGTGGTAGGTGTGTGAGTGTCACTACAGTGATTTGATTGTAATTATCAACAGTCATTCATAGGGTGGTGGGTGTCATTACAGTGCTTGGACTGTAAATATCAACAGTCATTCATGGGATGGTGGTTGTGTGAGTGTCATTACAGTTATTTGATTAAAATATTAACAGTCATTCATAGGGTGGTGGGTATCATTAGAGTGCTTGGACTTTAAATATCAACAGTCATTCATGGGGTTGTGGGTGTGTGGGTGTCATTAAAGTGCTTGGACTGTAAATATGAACAGTCAATTATGGGGTGGGGGGTGTGTGGTTGTCATTACTGTGCTTGGACTGTAAATATCAACAGTCATTCATGGGTTAGTGGGTGTATGGGTGTCATTACAGTGATTTGATTAAAATATTAACAGTCATTTTATAAGGTGGTGGGTATCATTAGAGTGCTTGGACTGTAAATATCAACAGTCATTTATGGGGTTGTGAGTGTGTGGGTGTCATTACAGAGCTTGGACTGTAAATATCAACTATAATTTATGGGGTGGTGGGTGTGGGGGTCTCATTACAGTGCTTGGACTGTAAATATCAACTATAATTCAATGGGTCGTGGTAGTTGGGGTGTCATTACAGTGCTTTGAGTGTAAATATCAACAGTCATTTATTGGGTGGTGTGTAGCATTACCGTGCTTGGACTGTAAATATCAACAGTCAATCATAGGTAGATGGGTGTGTGGGTGTCATTACAGTGCTTGGACTGTAAATATCCACAGTCATTCATAGGGTGATGGGTGTGTGAGTGTTATTACAGAGCTTGGACTGTAAATATCAATAGTCATTCATAGGGTGGTGGGTGTGTGAGTGTTATTACAGAGCTTGGACTGTAAATATCAACAGTCATTCATGGAGTGGTGTGTGTGTGGGTGTCATTACAGTGCTTGGACTGTAAATATCAACAGTCATTCTTGGGGTGGTGGTTGTGTGGGTGTCATTACAGTGCTTAGACAGTAAATATCAACAGTCATTTATGGGGTGATGGGTGTGACTGTGTCATTACAGTGCTTGGACTGTAAATATCAACAGTCAATCATGGGGTGGTGGGTGTGTGGTTGTCATTACAGTTCTTGGACTGTAAATATCAACAATCATTCATGGGGTGGTGGGTGTATGGGTGTCATTACAGTGTTTTGATTGTATATATCAACAGTCATTCATAGGGTGGTGGGTATTATTATAGTGCTTGGACTGTAAATATCAACAGTCATTCAAGGGGCTGTGGGTGTGTGGGTGTCATTACAGTGCTTGGACTGTAAATATCAACTATAATTCAATGGGTCGTGGGTGTTGGGGTGTCATTACATTGCTTTGACTGTAAATATCAACAGTCATTTATGGGGTTATGGGTGTGTTGGTGTCATTACAGTGCTTGGACTGAAAATATCAACAGTCATTCATGGGGTGGTAGGTGTGTGAGTGTCACTACAGTGATTTGATTGTAATTATCAACAGTCATTCATAGGGTGGTGGGTGTCATTACAGTGCTTGGACTGTAAATATCAACAGTCATTCATGGGATGGTGGTTGTGTGAGTGTCATTACAGTGATTTGATTAAAATATTAACAGTCATTCATAGGGTGGTGGGTATCATTAGAGTGCTTGGACTTTAAATATTAACAGTCATTCATGGGGTTGTGGGTGTGTGGGTGTCATTAAAGTGCTTGGACTGTAAATATGAACAGTCAATTATGGGGTGGGGGGTGTGTGGTTGTCAATACTGTGCTTGGACTGTAAATATCAACAGTCATTCATGGGTTAGTGGGTGTATGGGTGTCATTACAGTGATTTGATTAAAATATTAACAGTCATTTTATAAGGTGGTGGGTATCATTAGAGTGCTTGGACTGTAAATATCAACAGTCATTTATGGGGTTGTGAGTGTGTGGGTGTCATTACAGTGCTTGAACTGTAAATATCAACTATAATTTATGGGGTGGTGGGTGTGGGGGTCTCATTACAGTGCTTGGACTGTAAATATCAACTATAATTCAATGGGTCGTGGGAGTTGGGGTGTCATTACAGTGCTTTGAGTGTAAATATCAACAGTCATTTATTGGGTGGTGTGTAGCATTACCGTGCTTGGACTGTAAATATCAACAGTCAATCAAAGGGAGATGGGTGTGTGGGTGTCATTACAGTGCTTGGACTGTAAATATCCACAGTCATTCATAGGGTGATGGGTGTGTGAGTGTTATTACAGAGCTTGGACTGTAAATATCAACAGTCATTCATAGGGTGGTGGGTGTGTGAGTGTTATTACAGAGCTTGGACTGTAAATATCAACAGTCATTCATGGAGTGGTGTGTGTGTGGGTGTCATTACAGTTTTTGGACTGTAAATATCAACCATCATTCATTGGGTGGTGGGTGAGTGGGTGTCATTACAGTGCTTGGACTGTGAATATCAACAGTCATTCGTAGGGTCGTGAGTGTGTGGGTGTTATTACAGTGCTTTGACTGTAAATATCAACAGTCATTCAGAGATTGGTTGGTGTCATTAGAGTGCTTGGACTGTAAATATCAACAGTCACTCTTGGGGTGGTGGATGTGTGGATGTCATTACAGTGCTTGGACTGAAAATATCAACAGTCATTTATGGGGTGGTGGGTGTGTGGGTGTAATACATTGCTCGGACTATAAATATCAACCGTCATTTATGGGGTTGTGTGTGTGTGGGTGTCATTACAGTGCTTGGACTGTAAATATCAACAGTCATTCATAGGGTGGTGGGTGTGTGAGTGTTATTACATAGCTTGGACTGTAAATATCAACTTTCATTCTTGGGGTGGTGGGTGTGTGGATGTCATTACAGTACTTGGACTGTAAATATCAATAGTCATTCTTGGGATGGTGGGTGTGTGGGTGTCATTACAATGTGTGGACTGTAAATATCAACAGTTATTCATGGGGTGGTGGGTGTGTGAGTGTCATTACAGTGTTTTGATTGTAATTATCAACAGTCATTTATAGGGTGGTGGGTGTCATTACAGTGCTTGGACTGTAAATATCAACAGTTTTTCATGGGGTTGTAATGGTGTGGGTATCATTGCAGTCCTTGGACTGTAAATATCAACCATAATTTATGGGGTGGTGGGTGTGGGGGTCTCATTACAATGCTTGGACTGTAAATATCAACAGTTATTCATTGGGTGGTGGGTGTGTGAGTGTCATTACAGTGTTTTAATTGTAATTATCAACAGTCATTTATAGGGTGGTGGGTGTCATTACAGTGCTTGGACTGTAAATATCAACAGTCATTCATGGGGTGGTGGGTGTATGGGTGTCATTACAGTGCTTAGACAGTAAATATCAACAGTCATTTATGGGGTGATGGGTGTGACTGTGTCATTACAGTGCTTGGACTGTAAATATCAACAGTCATTCATGGGGTGGTGAGTGTGTGTGTGTCATTACAGTTTTTGGACTGTAATTATCAACCATCATTCATTGGGTGGTGGGTGAGTGGGTGTCATTACAGTGCTTGGACTGTGAATATCAACAGTCATTCGTAGGGTCGTGAGTGTGTGGGTGTTATTACAGTGCTTTGACTGTAAATATCAACAGTCATTCAGAGATTGGTTGGTGTCATTAGAGGGCTTGGACTGTAAATATCAACAGTCATTCTTGGGGTAGTGGATGTGTGGATGTCATTACAGTGCTTGGACTGAAAATATCAACAGTCATTTATGGGGTGGTGGTTGTGTGGATGTCATTACAGAGCTAGGACTGAAAATATCAACAGTCATTTATGGGGTGGTGGGTGTGTGGGTGTCATTACATTGCTCGGACTATAAATATCAACCGTCATTTATGGGGTTGTGTGTGTGTGGGTGTCATTACAGTGCTTGGACTGTAAATATCAATGGTCATTCATAGGGTGGTGGGTGTGTGAGTGTTATTACATAGCTTGGACTGTAAATATCAACTTTCATTCATGGGATGGTGGGTGTGTGGGTGTCATTACAATGCGTGGACTGTAAATATCAACAGTTTTTCATGGGGTGGTGGGTGTGTGAGTGTCATTACAGTGTTTTGATTGTAATTATCAAAAGTCATTCATAGGGTGGTGGGTGTCATTACAGTGCTTGGACTGTAAATATCAACAGTTTTTCATGGGGTTGTGGTTGTGTGGGTATCATTGCAGTCCTTGGACTGTAAATATCAACCATAATTCATGGGGTGGTGGGTGTGGGTGTCTCATTACAATGCTTGGACTGTAAATATCAACAGTTATTCATGGGGTGGTGGGGGTGTGAGTGTCATTACAGTGTTTTAATTGTAATTATCAACAGTCATTCATAGGGTGGTGGGTGTCATTACAGTGCTTGGACTGTAAATATCAACAGTCATTCATGGGGTGGTGTGTGTATGGGTGTCATTACAGTGTTTCGATTGTAAATATCAACAGTCATTTATAGGGTGGTGGGTATCATTAGAGTGCTTGGACTGTAAATATCAACAGTTATTCATAGGGTTGTGGGTGTGTGGGTGTCATTACAGTGCTTGGACTGTAAATATCAACTATATTTCATGGGATCTTGGGTGTTGGGGTGTCATTACAGGGCTTTAACTGTAAATATCAACAGTCATTTATGGGGTGGTGGGTGTGAGGGTGTCATTACAGAGCTTGGACTGTAAATATCAACAGTCATTCATGGGTTGGTGGGTGTGTGGGTGTCATTAGAGTGCTTAGACTCTAAATTTCAACAGTCATTCATGGGGTGGTGTGTGTGTTGGCGATGTTACAGTGTTTTGATTGTAAATATCAACAGTCATTAATAGGGTGGTGGGTGTCATTAGAATGCTTGGACTCTAAATATCAACAGTCATTAATGGGGTGGTGGGTGTGTGGGTGTCATTACAGTGCTTGGATTGTAAATATCAACAGTCAATCATGGGGTTGTGGGTGTGTGGGTGTCATTACAGTGCTTTGACTGTAAATATCAACAGTCATCCATGGGTTGGTGGGTGGGTGGGTGTCATTAGAGTGCTTAGACTGTAAATTTCAACGGTCATTCATGGGGTGGTGTGTGTTTTGGCGATGTTACAGTGTTTTGATTGTAAATATCAACAGTCATTCATAGGGTGGTGGGTGTCATTAGAGTGCTTGGACTGTAAATATCAACAGTCATTAATGGGGTGGTGGGTGTGTGGGTGTCATTACAGTGCTTGGACTGTAAATATTAACCATAATTCATTGGGTGGTCAGTGTGTGGGTGTCATTACAGTGCTTTGACTGTAAATATCAAAAGTCATTCATGGGGTGGTGGGTGTGAGGGTGTCATTACAGTGCTTGGACTGTAAATATCAACAGTCATTCATGGGGTACTGGGTGTTTGGGTGTCATTATATTGCTTGGACTGTAAAAATCAACAGTCATTCATGGGGTGGTGGGTGTGTGGGTGTCATTACAGTGCTAGGACTGTAAATATCTATTCATTCATCGGGTGGTGGGTGTGTGGGTGTCATTATTGCTTAAACTGTAAATATCAACAGTCATTCATGGGGTGGTGGGTGGGATTACAGTGCTTGGACTGTAAATATCAACAGTCATTCATGGGGTGATGGGTGTGTGGGTGTCATTACAGTGCTTGGACTGTAAATATCAACAGTCATTAATGGGGTTGTGGGTGTGTGGCTGTCAATACATTGCTTGGACTGTCAATATCAACAGTCAATCATGGGGAGGTGGGTGTCATTACAGTGCTTGGACTGCAAATATCAACAGTCATTTATGGGGTGGTGGGTGTGTGGGTGTTAATACAGTGCTTTGACTGTAAATATCAACAGCCATTCAGAGGGTGGTGGGTGTCATTAGAGTGCTTGGACTGTAAATATCAACAATCATTAATGGGGTGGTGGGTGTGTGGGTGTCATGAAAGTGCTTGGACTGTAAATATCAACAGTCATTCATGGGGTGGTGAGTGTGTGGGTGTCATTACAGTTCTTGGACTGTAAATATCAACCATCATTCTTCGGGTGGTGGGTGTGTGGGTGTCATTACAGTGCTTGGACTGTGAATATCAACAGTCATTCATAGGGTGGTGGGTGTGTGAGTGTCATTACAGAGCTTGTACTGTAAATATTAACATTAATTCATGGGGTGGTGGGTGTGTTGATGTCATTACAGTGCTTGGACTGTAAATATCAACAGTTAATCATGGGGCGGTGGGTGTGTGGGTGTCATTACAGTGCTTGGACTGTAAATATAAACATTCATTCATGGGGTGGTGGGTGTGTGGGTGTCATTACAGTGTTTTGATTGTAAATATCAACAGTCATTCATAGGGTGGTGGGTGTCATTACAGTACTTGGACTGTAAATATCAACAGTCATTCATGGGGTGGTGGTTGTATGGGTGTCATTACAGTGCTTGGACTGTAAATATTAAACATTAATCATGGGGTGGTTGGTTTTGGGTTGTCATTACAGTGCTTTGACTGTAAATATCAACATTCATTCATGGTGTGGTGGGTGTGAGGGTGTTATTACAGTGCTTGGACTGTAAATATCAACAGTCATTCATGTGGTGTGTGGATGTTATTATAGTGCTTGGACTGTAAATATCAACAGTCATTCTTGGGGTGGTCGGTGTGTTGGTGCCATTACAGTGTTTTGATTGTAAATATCAACAGTCATTCATATGGTGGTTGGTGTCATTACAGTGCTTTGACTGTAAATATCAACAGTCATAATGGGGTGGTGGGTATGTGAGTGTCATTACAGTGCTTGGACAGTAAATATCAAGAGTCATTCATGGGGTGGTTGGTGTGTGGGTGTCATTACAGTGTTTTGATTGTAAATATCAACAGTCATTCATAGGGTGGTGGGTGTCATTACAGTCCTTGAACTGTAAATATCCACAGTCATTCATGGGGTGGTGGGTGTGTGGGTGTCATTACAGTGCTAGGACTGTAAATATAAAGTCATTCATGGGGTGGTGGGTGTGTGTGTCATTAGTGCTTGGACTATAAATATCAACAGTCATTGATGGGGTGGTGGGTGGCATTACAGTGCTTGGACTGTAAATATCAACAGTCATTCATGGGGTGATGGGTGTGTGGGTGTCATTACAGTACTTGGACTGTAAATATCAACAGTCATTCATGGGGTGGTGGTTGTATGGATGTCATTACAGTGCTTGGACTGTAGATATTAAACATTAATCATGGGGTGGTTGGTTTTGGGGTGTCATTACAGTGCTTTGACTGTAAATATCAACAGTCATTCATGGGGTGGTGGGTGTGAGTGTCATTACAGTGCTTGGACTGTAAATATCAACAGTCATCCATGGGTTGGTGGGTTGGTGGGTGTCATTAGAGTGCTTAGACTGTAAATTTCAACAGTCATTCATGGGGTGGTGTGTGTGTTGGCGATGTTACAGTGTTTTGATTGTAAATATCAACAGTCATTCATAGGGTGGTGGGTGTCATTAGAGTGTTTGGACTGTAAATATCAACAGTCATTAATGGGGTGGTGGGTGTGTGGGTGTCATTACAGTGCTTGGACTGTAAATATCAACCATAATTCATTGGGTGGTCCGTGTGTGGGTGTCATTACAGTGCTTTGACTGTAAATATCAACAGTCATTCATGGGGTGGTGGGTGTGTGGGTGTCATTACAGTGCTAGGACTGTAAATATAAAGTCATTCACGGGGTGGTGGGTGTGTGTGTCATTAGTGCTTTGACTGTAAATATCAACAGTCATTCATGGGGTGATGGGTGTGTGGGTGTCATTACAGTGCTTTGACTGTAAATATCAACAGTCATACATGAAATGGTGGGTGCTTGGGTGTCATTACAGTGCTTGGACTATAAATATCAACAGTCAACAATGGGGTGGTGGGTTTGTTAATGTCAATACAGTGCTTGGACTGTAAATATCAACAGTTAATCATGGGGTGGTGGGTGTGTGGGTGTCATTACAGTGCTTGGACTGTAAATATAAACATTCATTCATGGGGTGGTGGGTGTGTGGGTGTCATTACAGTGTTTTGATTGTAAATATCAACAGTCATTCATAGGGTGGTGGGTGTCATTACAGTACTTGGACTGTAAATATCAACAGTCATTCATGGGGTGGTGGTTGTATGGGTGTCATTACAGTGCTTGGACTGTAAATATTAAACATTGATTATGGGGTGGTGGGTTTTGGGGTGTCATTACAGTGCTTTGACTGTAAATATCAACAGTCATTCATGGGGTGGTGGGTGTGATGGTGTCATTACAGTGCTTGGACTGTAAATATCAACAGTCATTCATGTGGTGTGTGGATGTTATTATAGTGCTTGGACTGTAAATATCAACAGTCATTCTTGGGATGGTCGGTGTGTAGGTGCCATTACATTGCATTGACTGTATATATCAACAGTCATTCATGGGGTGGTTAGTGTTTGGGTGTCATTACAGTGTTTTGATTGTAAATATCAACAGTCATTCATATGGTGGTTGGTGTCATTACAGTGCTTTGACTGTAAATATCAACAGTCATTAATGGGGTGGTGGGTATGTGGGTGTCATTTCAGTGCTTGGACAGTAAATATCAAGAGTCATTCATGGGGTGGTTGGTGTGTGGGTGTTATTACAGTGTTTTGATTGTAAATATCAACAGTGATTCATAGGGTGGTGGGTGTCATTACAGTCCTTGAACTGTAAATATCCACAGTCATTCATGGGGTGGTGGGTGTGTGGATGTCATTACAGTGCTAGGACTGTAAATATAAAGTCATTCATGGGGTGGTGGGTGTGTGTGTCATTAGTGCTTGGACTATAAACATCAACAGTCATTCATGGGGTGGTGGGTGTCATTACAGTGCTTGGACTGTAAATATCAACAGTCATTCATGGGGTGATGGGTGTGTGGGTGTCATTACAGTGCTTGGACTGTAAATATCAACAGTCATACATGAAATGGTGGGTGCTTGGGTGTCATTACAGTGCTTGGACTATAAATATCAACAGTTAACAATGGGATGGTGGGTGTCGGGTTGTCATTACAGTGCTTGGACTGTAAATATCAACAGTCATTCATGGGGTGGTGGGTGTGTGGGTGTCATTACAGTGTTTTTACTGTAAATATCAACAGTCATTTATGGGGTGGTGAGTGTGTGGGTGTCATTACAGTTCTTGGACTGTAAATATCAACAGTCATTCATAGGGTGGTGGGTGTGTGATTGTCATTACAGAGCTTGGACTGTAAATATCAACAATCATTCATGAGGTGGTGGGATGTGTGGGTGTCATTACAGTGCTTGGACTGTAAATATCAACAGTCATTAATGGGGTGGTGGGTGTGTGGCTGTCATTACCGTGCTTTGACTGTAAATATCAACAGTCATTTATGGGGTGGTCGGTGTGTTGGCGTTATTACAGTGTTTTGATTGTAAATATCAACTGTCATTCAAAGGGTGGTGTATGTCATTAGAGTGTTTGGATTGTAGATATTAACTGTCATTAATGGGGTGGCGGGTGTGTGTGTGTCATTACAGAGCTTGGACTGTAAATATCAACCATAATTCATGGGGTGGTTGGTGTGTGGGTGTCATTACAGTGCTTTGACTGTAAATATTAACAGTTATTCATTGGGTGGTAGGTGTGAGGGTGTCATTACAGTGCTTGGACTGTAAATATCAACAGTCATTCATGGGGTGGGGGTGTGTGGGTGTCATTATAGTGCTTGGCCTGTAAATATCAACAGTCATTTTTGGGGTGGTTGGTGTGTGGGTGTCATTACAGTGCTTGCACTGTAAATATCAACAGTCATTCATGAGGTGGTGGGTGGCATTACAGTGCTTGGACTGTAATTATCAACAGTCATTCATGGGGTGGTGGGTGTGTTGGTGTCTTTACAGTGCTTGGACTATATATATCAACCATCATTTATGGGGTGGTGAGTGTGTGGGTGTCATTACAGTGCTTGAACTGTTAATATCAACAGTCATTCATAGGGTGGTTGGTGTGTGAGTGTCATTTCGATATTTTGGGGTCCCAGAAGTGATCTGTACATGCCTACTCCGTGTTAGAGTATTTTCAAAGTACAGGCCCAAAACATACTGAAAATCGATCTTTTATGTTCCCAAAAGTCGATATGTGCATGCATTTTCTGTACCCGTTTATATCTCAAATTCAGGCTCCAAACACCCAAAAATTCGATATTTTGGGGTCCCAGAAGTGATCTGAACATGCCTACTCAGATACACTCCAAAAACATGCTGAAAATTGATATTTTAGGTGCCCAAAGTCAATATGTGTATACATCTTCTGCACTCGTTTATATCCCAAATTCAACCTCAAAACACCCGAAAATTCGATATTTTTGGGTCCCAGAAGCGATCTGTACAGTAGCTCAAGAAAGTTCGCCGAATAAAAACTAACGTACCGGCAACCTCTATACCTGTAATTCTCGTCCCAAGCCTTTATCAACTCCATACCCATGATCTGTCAGCGTTGTCAAGGTTTCTTTCCTTTCGTCTCAGGTATGAACTCAGAGTTTAGACGCATGAGTTTCGACGAAGGGTTATATATATTTATTATATAATTGTGTGAACATTATGAAAAACAATGGAAATGAAAGGCAAATGGGTGTGTGGGTGGGGGTGAGACCGAGGTGACCGAGGTGGGGGGTCTGATATGTGTGTGTGTGTGTGTGTGTGTACTACAGACGGAGAGAGAGAGGTGGAGGTATGATAGGTTGTGAAAAATGTCAAAATGGAAGACTAAAAAAATGGATAGCAAAGAAGGATGATGAAGGAAGAGGTCAAAATGAGGATAAGGAGGAAGAAGGTTTAATGCCGATGACAAGAAGGGAAGGAAGGAAGGATTGAAGAAAATAACAACGATGGCTTGAGCCTTGGGCAAAGGCTACGTGTGTGTGTGTGTGTGTGTGGCATCTAAAAGTCTGCTGTGAGTTGGCAGAAGGCCAATATTAACCGTTTAATAGATCACATCAGAGTAATTATCTCTTTCTCTCATTGCATTCGTATAAGAACAGTGTTGAAATAGGCTTCTTGTTTAATATTCCATATTCGAAAAATATTCGGTAGGCAACATGCGAATGCGAATGCAAATCTTAAAAAAACATGCGAATGCAAATACGAATATTCGGACCACCTCTACTAAGGACTAATGTGAACACACACACACACACACCTTCCACTAAGATGATTAAGGGCCTGTGGCCACATGGGTTGGACAGGGGAGGTCAGGTCACGTGCACTCTCTCTGTCTCTCCCCCCCCCTCTCTCGCTCTCCACATTGCCTTCCTTCACTTTTCCTGTTTCAGCAAGCATCGATCATTCTTCCTTTCTCTAGCTCCCTTCTCCCTCCATCATTCCTTTCAGCTTCTTTCCCCTTCCTGTTATGATCCTACTTTCCCTCTTTCAGTCCTCCCTCCATACTTCCTTCCCTCACTTATTTCACTCCTCCTTATCCTCATTTTGGCCTCTTCTTTCATCATCCTTCTTTGCTATCCATTTTGACATTTTTCATAACCTATCATACCTCCACCTCTCTCTCTCTCTCTGTCTGTACACACACACACACACATCCTTCAGACCCCCATCGCACCATCCATCCATCACCTTTTGGTCTCACCTCCACCCACACAGCCATACTAACCAACCTCCCAGCTAGCGTATAGCACCGTCATGAGGGCCTATTGGGAACCCGGCTTAAGAGGGGTGTGTGTGTGTGTGTGTGAGGTCAATGAGGTGTTTCTTGTGCTAGGGAATAAACTATCAAAATATAATACAATCTCTTTCTCTCATTTGCCTTTCATTTCCATTGTTTTTCTTAATGTTCACAGAATTATATAATAAATATATATAACCCTTCGTCGAAACTCACGCGTCTAAACTCTGAGTTCACACCTGAGACGAAAGGAAAGAAACCTTGACAACGCTGACAGATCATGGGTATGGAGTTGATAAAGGCTTGGGACGAGAATGACAGGTATAGAGGTTGCCGGTACGTTAGTTTTTAGTCGGCGAACTTTCTTGGGCTACTGTACATGCCTACTCAGTGCTAGAATGTTTTCAAAATATAAGCTCAAAACATGCTAAAAATCGATATTTTATGTGTCCAAAGTCGATATGTGCATGCATCTTCTATAACCGTTTATATCTCAAATTCATGCTCAAAACACCCGAAAATTCGGTATTTTTGGGTCCTTAAAGCGATCTGTACATGCCTACTCCTACTTAGAATGTTTTCAAGATACAGACCCAAAACATGCTCAAAATCGATATTTTAGGTGCCCAAAAGTCGATACGTGCATGCATCTTCAGTACCCGTTTATATCTCAAATTCAGGCTCAAAACACCCGAAAATTCGATATTTTGGGGTCCCAGAAGCGATCTGTACATGCCAACTCGGTGCTATAATATTTTCAAAATATAGGCCCAAAACATGCTAAAAATCGATCTTTTAGGTGCTTAAAAGTCGATATGTGCATGCATATTCTGTACCCGTTTATATCTCAAATTAAGGCTCCAAACACCCGAAAATTTGATATTTTGGGGTTCCAAAAGCGATCTGTACATGCCTACTCAGATAGAAGCCCAAAACATGCTGAAAATCGATATTTTAGGTGCCCAAAGTCAATATGTGTATGCATCTTCTGCACCCGTTTATATCCCAAATTCAACCTCAAAACACCCGAAAATGCGATATATTTGGGTCCCAGAAGCGATCTGTACATGCCTACTTAGTGCTTGAATATTTTCAAAATATAGGGACAAAACATGATGAAAATCGATATTTTAGGTGCAAAAAGTCAATATGTGCATGGATCTTCTGTATCCGTTTATATCTCAAATTCAGGTTTAAAACACCATAAAATTCGATATTTTTGGGTCCCGAAAGCGATCTGTACATGCCTACTCCGTGTTTGAGTATTGTCATAATACAGGCCCAAAACAGGCTGAAAATCGATATTTTAGGTTCTCAAAGTCAATATGTGTATGCTTCTTCAGCAGACCTTTATATCTCAAATTCAGGCTCAAAACACCCGAAAATTCGATATTTTTGGGTCCCAGAAGCGATCTGTACATGCCTACTCCGTGTTTGAGTATTGTCATAATACAGGCCCAAAACAGACTGAAAATCGATATTTTAGGTTCCCAAAGTCAATATGTGTATGCTTCTTCAGCAGACGTTTATATCTCAAATTCAGGCTCAAAACACCCGAAAATTCGATATTTTTGGGTCCCAGAAGCGATCTGTACATGCCTACTCAGTAACAGAATATTTTCAAAATACAAGTCCAAAAACATGCTGAAAATCTATATTTTAAGTGCCCAAAGTCGATATGTGCATGCATCTTCTGTACCCGTTTATATCTCAAATTCAGGCTCAAAACACCCGAAAATTCGATATTTTTGGGTCCCAGAAGCGATCTGTACATGCCTACTCAATGTTAGAATATTTTCAAAACACAGGCACAGAAAGCAAGTTGAAAATTGATATTTTAGGTGTCCAAAATCGATATGTGCATGCATCTTATGTACCCGTTTATATCTCAAATTCAGGCTCAAAACACTTGAAAATTCGATATTTTTGGGTCCCAGAAATGATCTGTACATGCCTATTCCGTGTTAAAGTATTTTCAAAATACCGTCTTAAAACATGCTGAAAATCGATATTTTAGGTGCCCAAAGTCAATATGTGAATGCATCTTCTGTACCCGTTTATATCTCAAATTCAAGCTTAAAACACCTGAAAATTCGATATTTTTGGTTTCCGGAAGCAATCTGTACATGCCTACTCCGTGTTAGAGTATTTTCAAAATACAGGCCTAAAACATGCTGAAAATTGATATTTCAGGTGCCCAAAGTCGATGTGAGCATGCATCTTCAGTACCCGTTTATATCTCAAATTCAGGCTCAAAACACCTGAAAATTCGATATTTTTGGGTCCCAGAAGCGATCTGTACATGCCTACTCCGTGTTAGAATATTTTTATAATACAGGCCCAAAACATGATGAAAATCGATATATTAGGTGGCCAAAGTCAATATATGTATGTATCTTCAGTACCCGTTTATATATCAAATTCAGGATCAAAACACACAAAAATTCGATATGTTTGGGTCCCAAATGCGATCTGTACATTCCTACTCAGTAACAGAAAATTTTCAAAATACAAGTCAAAATGTGCTGAAAAACGATATTTTAGGTGCCCAAAGTCGATATGTGCATGCATCTTCTGTACCCGTTTATATCTCAAATTCAGGCTCAAAACACCCGAAAATTCCATTTTTGGGGGTCCCAGAAGCGATCTGTACATGCCTACTCAATGTTAGAATGCTTTCAAAACACAGGCACAAAAACAAGTGGAAAATCAATATTTTTGGTGTCCAAAATCGATATATGCAAGCATCTTCTGTACCCGTTTATATCTCAAATTCAGGCTCAAAACACCCGAATATTTTATTTTACTTTTGCCCAGAAACGATCTGTACATGCCTACTCAGTGACAGAATATTTTCAAAATACAGACCCAAAACATGCTGAAAATTGATATTTCAGGTGCCCAAAGTCGATATGTTCATGCATCTTCAGTACCCGTTTATATCTCAAATTCAGGTTAAAAACACCTGAAAATTCGATGTTTTTGCGTCCCAGAAGCGATCTGTACATGCCTATTCAGTAATGGAATGTTTTCAAAATATAGGCTCAAAGCATGCTAAAAATCGATATTTTAGGTGTCCAAAGTTGATATGTGCATTCATCTTCTGTACCCGTTGATATCTCAAATTCAATCTCAAAACACCCGAAAATTCGATATTTTTGGGTCCCAGAAGCTATCTGTACATGCCTACTCCGTGTTAGAGTATTTTCATAATACAAGCCAAAAATATGCTGAAAATCGATATTTTAGGTGCCCAAAGTCAATATGTGTATGCATCTTCTGTACCCGTTTATATCTCAAATTCAGGCTCAAAACACCCGAAAAATCGGTATTTTTTGGGTCCCAGAAGCTATCTGTACATGCCCATTCCGTGTTAGAGTTTTTTTTCAAAATAAAGGCCGAAAACATGCTGATAATCGATATATTAGGTGCCCAAAGTCGATATGTCCATGCATTTTCGGTACTCTTTTATATTTATATTTAATGATCAAAATACCCGAAAATTCGATATTTTTGGGTTCCAGAAGCGATCTCTCCATGCCTACTTAATGCTAGAATATTTTCAAATTTTAGGCTGAAAACATGCTGAAAATCGATATTTTAGGTGTCCAAAGTCGATATGTGCATGCATCTTCAGTACCCGTTTATATCTCAAATTCAGGCTCAAAACACCCGAATATTCGATTTTATTTTGGCTTAGAAGTAATCTGTACATGCCTACTCAGTGCTAGAATATTTTCAAAATATAAGCCCAAAACATGCTGAAAATCGATATATTAGGTGCCCAAAGTCGATATGTGCATACATATTCTGTACCTGTTTATAATCTCAAATTCAGGCTCAAAACACCCGAATATTCGATTTTATTGGCGTCCAGAAGCGATCTGTACATGCCTACTCAGTGACAGAAAATTTTCAAATAACAGACCCAAAACATGCTAAAAACCGATATTTTAGGTGCCCAAAGTCGATATGTGTATGTATCTTCAGTACCCGTTTATATCTCAAATTCAGGCTCAAAACACCCGAAAATTCGATATTTTTGGGTCCCAGAAGCGATGTGTACATGCCTACTCAATGTTTGAATATTTTCAAAACACAGGCACAAAAACAAGTTGAAAATCGATATTTTAGGTGCCCAAAATCGATATGTGCATGCATCTTCAGTACCCGTTTATATCTCAAATTCTGGCTCAAAACACCAGAAAATTTGATATTTTTGGTTCCCAGAAGCGATCTGTACATGCCTACTCCGTGTTAGAGTATTTTCAAAATACAGGCCTAAAACATGCTGAAAATCGATATTTTAGGTGCCCAAAATTTATATGTGCATGGATCTTCTGTACCCGTTTATGTCCCAAATTCAGGCTTAAAACACCCGAAAATTCAAAATATTTGGGACCCAGAAGCGATCTGTACATGCCTATTCCGTGTTAAAGTATTTTCAAAATACAGGCCCAAAACATGCTGAAAATCGATATTTTAGGTGCCCAAAGTCAATATGTGAATTCATCTTCTGTACCCGTTTATATCTCAAATTCAAGCTTAAAACACCTGAAAATTCGATATTTTTGGTTTCCGGAAGCAATCTGTACATGCCTACTCCGTGTTAGAGTATTTTCAAAATACAGGCCTAAAACATGCTGAAAATTGATATATCAGGTGCCCAAAGTCGATATGAGCATGCATCTTCTGTACCCGTTTATATCTCAAATTCAGGCTCAAAACACCTGAAAATTCGATATTTTTGGGTCCCAGAAGCGATCTGTACATGCCTACTCCGTGTTAGAATATTTTTATAATACAGGCCAAAAACATGCTGAAAATCGATATTTTAGGTGCCCAAAGTCAATATGTGTATGCATCTTCTGTACACGTTTATATCTCAAATTCAGGATCAAAACACCCGAAAATTCGATATTTTTGGGTCCCAGAAGCGATCTGTACATGCCTACTCAATGTTAGAATATTTTCAAAACACAGGCACAAAAACAAGTTGAAAATAGATATTTTATGTGCCCAAAATTGATATGTGCATGGATCTTCTGTACCCGTTTATGTCCCAAATTCAGGCTTAAAACACCCGAAAATTCGATATTTTGGGGTCCCAGAAGGGATCTGTACATGCCTATTCCGTGTTAAAGTATTTTCAAAATACCGTCTTAAAACATGCTGAAAATCGATATTTTAGGTGCCCAAAGTCAATATGTGAATGCATCTTCTGTACCCGTTTATATCTCAAATTCAAGCTTAAAACACCTGAAAATTCGATATTTTTGGTTTCCGGAAGCAATCTGTACATGCCTACTCCGTGTTAGAGTATTTTCAAAATACAGGCCTAAAACATGCTGAAAATTGATATTTCAGGTGCCCAAAGTCGATGTGAGCATGCATCTTCAGTACCCGTTTATATCTCAAATTCAGGCTCAAAACACCTGAAAATTCGATATTTTTGGGTCCCAGAAGCGATCTGTACATGCCTACTCCGTGTTAGAATATTTTTATAATACAGGCCCAAAACATGATGAAAATCGATATATTAGGTGGCCAAAGTCAATATATGTATGTATCTTCAGTACCCGTTTATATATCAAATTCAGGATCAAAACACACAAAAATTCGATATGTTTGGGTCCCAAATGCGATCTGTACATTCCTACTCAGTAACAGAAAATTTTCAAAATACAAGTCAAAATGTGCTGAAAAACGATATTTTAGGTGCCCAAAGTCGATATGTGCATGCATCTTCTGTACCCGTTTATATCTCAAATTCAGGCTCAAAACACCCGAAAATTCCATTTTTGGGGGTCCCAGAAGCGATCTGTACATGCCTACTCAATGTTAGAATGCTTTCAAAACACAGGCACAAAAACAAGTGGAAAATCAATATTTTTGGTGTCCAAAATCGATATATGCAAGCATCTTCTGTACCCGTTTATATCTCAAATTCAGGCTCAAAACACCCGAATATTTTATTTTACTTTTGCCCAGAAACGATCTGTACATGCCTACTCAGTGACAGAATATTTTCAAAATACAGACCCAAAACATGCTGAAAATTGATATTTCAGGTGCCCAAAGTCGATATGTTCATGCATCTTCAGTACCCGTTTATATCTCAAATTCAGGTTAAAAACACCTGAAAATTCGATGTTTTTGCGTCCCAGAAGCGATCTGTACATGCCTATTCAGTAATGGAATGTTTTCAAAATATAGGCTCAAAGCATGCTAAAAATCGATATTTTAGGTGTCCAAAGTTGATATGTGCATTCATCTTCTGTACCCGTTGATATCTCAAATTCAATCTCAAAACACCCGAAAATTCGATATTTTTGGGTCCCAGAAGCTATCTGTACATGCCTACTCCGTGTTAGAGTATTTTCATAATACAAGCCAAAAATATGCTGAAAATCGATATTTTAGGTGCCCAAAGTCAATATGTGTATGCATCTTCTGTACCCGTTTATATCTCAAATTCAGGCTCAAAACACCCGAAAAATCGGTATTTTTTGGGTCCCAGAAGCTATCTGTACATGCCCATTCCGTGTTAGAGTTTTTTTTCAAAATAAAGGCCAAAAACATGCTGATAATCGATATATTAGGTGCCCAAAGTCGATATGTCCATGCATTTTCGGTACTCTTTTATATTTATATTTAATGATCAAAATACCCGAAAATTCGATATTTTTGGGTTCCAGAAGCGATCTCTCCATGCCTACTTAATGCTAGAATATTTTCAAATTTTAGGCTGAAAACATGCTGAAAATCGATATTTTAGGTGTCCAAAGTCGATATGTGCATGCATCTTCAGTACCCGTTTATATCTCAAATTCAGGCTCAAAACACCCGAATATTCGATTTTATTTTGGCTTAGAAGTAATCTGTACATGCCTACTCAGTGCTAGAATATTTTCAAAATATAAGCCCAAAACATGCTGAAAATCGATATATTAGGTGCCCAAAGTCGATATGTGCATACATATTCTGTACCTGTTTATAATCTCAAATTCAGGCTCAAAACACCCGAATATTCGATTTTATTGGCGTCCAGAAGCGATCTGTACATGCCTACTCAGTGACAGAAAATTTTCAAATTACAGACCCAAAACATGCTAAAAACCGATATTTTAGGTGCCCAAAGTCGATATGTGTATGTATCTTCAGTACCCGTTTATATCTCAAATTCAGGCTCAAAACACCCGAAAATTCGATATTTTTGGGTCCCAGAAGCGATGTGTACATGCCTACTCAATGTTTGAATATTTTCAAAACACAGGCACAAAAACAAGTTGAAAATCGATATTTTAGGTGCCCAAAATCGATATGTGCATGCATCTTCAGTACCCGTTTATATCTCAAATTCTGGCTCAAAACACCAGAAAATTTGATATTTTTGGTTCCCAGAAGCGATCTGTACATGCCTACTCCGTGTTAGAGTATTTTCAAAATACAGGCCTAAAACATGCTGAAAATCGATATTTTAGGTGCCCAAAATTTATATGTGCATGGATCTTCTGTACCCGTTTATGTCCCAAATTCAGGCTTAAAACACCCGAAAATTCAAAATATTTGGGACCCAGAAGCGATCTGTACATGCCTATTCCGTGTTAAAGTATTTTCAAAATACAGGCCCAAAACATGCTGAAAATCGATATTTTAGGTGCCCAAAGTCAATATGTGAATTCATCTTCTGTACCCGTTTATATCTCAAATTCAAGCTTAAAACACCTGAAAATTCGATATTTTTGGTTTCCGGAAGCAATCTGTACATGCCTACTCCGTGTTAGAGTATTTTCAAAATACAGGCCTAAAACATGCTGAAAATTGATATATCAGGTGCCCAAAGTCGATATGAGCGTGCATCTTCTGTACCCGTTTATATCTCAAATTCAGGCTCAAAACACCTGAAAATTCGATATTTTTGGGTCCCAGAAGCGATCTGTACATGCCTACTCCGTGTTAGAATATTTTTATAATACAGGCCAAAAACATGCTGAAAATCGATATTTTAGGTGCCCAAAGTCAATATGTGTATGCATCTTCTGTACCCGTTTATATCTCAAATTCAGGATCAAAACACCCAAAAATTCGATATGTTTGGGTCCTAAATACGATCTGTACATGCCTACTCAGTAACAGAATATTTTCAAAATACAAGTCAAAATATGCTGAAAAACGATATTTTAGGTGCCCAAAGTCGATATGTGCATGCATTTTCGGTACCCTTTTATATATAAATTTAATAATCAAAATACCCGAAAATTCGATATTTTTGGGTTCCAGAAGCGATCTCTCCATGCCTACCCAATGCTAGAATATTTTCAAATTTTAGGCTGAAAACATGCTGAAAATCGATATTTTAGGTGTCTAAAGTCGATATGTGCATGCATCTTCAGTACCCGTTTATATCTCAAATTCAGGCTCAAAACACCCGAATATTCGATTTTTTTTTGGCCCAGAAGTGATCTGTACATGCCTAGTCAGTGCTAGAATATTTTCAAAATATAAGCCCAAAACATGCTGAAAATCGATATATTAGGTACCCAAAGTCGATATGTGCATCCATTTTCTGTACCTGTTTATATCTCAAATTCAGGCTCAAAACACCCGAATATTCGATTTTATTGGCGTCCAAAAGCGATCTGTACATGCCTACTCAGTGACAGAAAATTTTCAAATAACAGACCCAAAACATGCTAAAAACCGATATTTTAGGTGCCCAAAGTCGATATGTGTATGCATCTTCTCTACCCGTTTATATCTCAAATTCAGGCTCAAAACACCCGAAAATTCAATATTTTTGGGTCCCAGAAGCGATGTGTACATGCCTACTCAATGTTTGAATATTTTCAAAACTCAGGCACAAAAACAAGTTGAAAATCGATATTTTAGGTGCCCAAAGTCAATATGTGTATGCATCTTCTGTACACGTTTATATCCCAAATTCAGACTCAAAACACCCGAAAATTCGATATTTTTGGGTCCCAGAAGCGATCTGTACATGCCTACTCCGTATTAGAGTATTTTCATAATACAGGCCCAAAACATGCTGAAAATCGATATTTTTTGGTGCCCAAAGTCAATATGTGTATGCATCTTCAGTACCCGTTTATATCTCAAATTCAGGCTAAAAACACCCGAAAATTCGATATTTTTGGGTCCCAGAAGCGATCTGTACATGCCTACTCAATGCTAGAATATTTTCAAAACACAGGCACAAAAACAAGTTGAAAATAGATATTTTATGTGCCCAAAATTGATATGTGCATGGATCTTCTGTACCCATTTATGTCCCAAATTCAGGCTCAAAACACCCGAAAATTCGATATTTTTGGGTCCCAGAAGCGATCTGTACATGCCTACTCAATGTTAGAATATTTTTGTAACACAGGCACAAAAACAAGTTGAAAATCGATATTTTAGGTGCACAAAATCGATATGTGCATGCATTTTCTGTACCCGTTTATATCTCAAATTCAGGTTCAAAACACCATAAAATTCGGTATTTTTGGGTCCCGAAAGTGATCTGTACATGCCTAGTAGAAAAGAGAATGTTTTCATAATATAGGCTCAAAGCATGCTAAAAATCGATATTTTAAGGGTCCAAAGTCGATATGTGCATGCATCTTCTGTACCCGTTGATATCTCAAATTCAGGCTCAAAACACCCGAAAATTCGATATTTTTGGGTCCCAGAAGCGATATGTACATGCCTACTCCGTGTTAGAGTATTTTCATAATACAGGCCCAAAACATGCTAAAATCGATATTTTAGGTTCCCAAAGTCAATATGTGTATGTATCTTCATTACCCGTTTATATCTCAAATTCAGACTCAAAACACCCGAAAACTCGATATTTTTGGGTCCCAGAAGCGATCTGTACATGCCTAATCAGTAACAGAATATTTTTAAAATACAAGTCCAAAACATGCAAAAAATCGATATTTTAGGTACCCAAAGTCGATATGTGCATGCATCTTCTGTACCCGTTTATATCTCAAATTCAGGTTCAAAACACCATAAAATTCGATATTTTTGGGTCCCGGAAGCGATCTGTACATGCATACTCAATGTTAGAATATTTTCAAAACACAGGCACAGAAAGCAAGTTGAAAATTGATATTTTAGGTGTCCAAAATCGATATGTGCATGCATCTTATGTACCCGTTTATATCTCAAATTCAGGCTCAAAACACTTGAAAATTCGATATTTTTGGGTCCCAGAAGTGATCTGTACATGCCTACTCCTTGCTAAAATGTTTTAATGATACTGACCCAAAACATGCTGAAAATCGATATTTTAGGTGCCCAAAGTCAATATGTGCATGCATCTTCTGTACCCATTTCTATCCCATATTCGTGCTCAAAACACACAAAAATTCGATATTTTTGGGCCCCAGAAGCTATCTGTATATACCTACTCCTTGTTAGAGTATTTTCAATATACAGGCCCAAGACATGCTGAAAATCGATATTTTAGATGCCAAAAATCGATATGTGCATGAATCTTCTGTACCATTTTATATCCCAAATTCAGGCTCAAAACACACGAAAATTCGATATTTTCGGGTCCCAGAAACGGTCTGTACATGCTTACTCATTGCTTAAATATTTTCAAAATATAGTCCCCAAACATTCTGAAAATCGATATTTTAGGTGCAAAAAGTCAATATGTGCATGTATTTTCTGTACCCGTTTATATCTCAAATTCAGGCTCAAAACACCCGAAAATTCGATATTTTTTGGTCCAAGAAGCGATCTGTACATGTCTACTCAATGTTAGAGTATTTTCAAAATTTAGGCCCAAAACATGCTGAAAATCGATATTTTAGGTGTCCAAAGTCGATATGTGCATGCATCTTCAGTACCCGTTAATATCTCAAATTCATGCTCAAAACACCCGAAAATTCGATATTTTTGGGTCCCAAGAGAGTTCTGTACATGCCTACTCACTAATAGAATTATTTCAAAATAAATGCCCAAAACATGTTTAAAATCGATATTTTAGGTGCCCAAAGTTTATATGTGCATGTATCTTCTGTACCCGTTTATATCTCAAATTCAGGATCAAAACACCCGAAAATTCGATATTTATGGGTCCCATAAGCGATCTGTACATGCCTACTCAATGTTAGAATTATTTCAAAATACAGGCCCAAAACATGTTTAAAATCGATATTTTAGGTGCCCAAAGTTTATATGTGCATGCATCTTCTGTATCCGTTTATGTCCCGAATTCAGGACTAAATCACCCTAAAATTCGATATTTTTGGGTCCCGGAAGCGATCTGTACATGCCTACTCAGAAAAAGAATGTTCTCAAAATATAAGCCCAAAACATGCTGAAAATCTATATTTTAGGTGCCCAAAGTCGATATGTGCATGCATTTTCTGTACCCATTTCTATCCCATATTCGTGCTCAAAACACCCAAAAAATCGATATTTTTGGGCCCCAGAAGCTATCTGTACATGCCTACTCCGTGTTAGAGTATTTTCAAGATACAGGCCTAAAACATGTTGAAAATCGATATTTTAGGTGCCTAAAGTCAATATGTGTATGCATCATCTGTACCCGTTTATATCTCAAATTCAGGCTCAAAACACCCGAAAATTCGATATGTTTTGGTCCAAGAAGCGATCTGTACATGCATACTCAGTGCTAAAATATTTTCAAAATACAGGCCTAAAACATTCTGAAAATCGATATTTTAGGTGCCCAAAGTCAATATGTGTATGCATCTTCTGTACCCGTGTATATCTCAAATTCAGGCTGAAAACACCCGAAAATTATAATTTTTTGGTTCCCAGAAGCGATCTGAACATGCCTACTTCGTTTTAGAGTATTTTCAAAATACAGGCATAAAACATGCTGAAATTCGATATTTTAGGTGCCAAAAGCAATATGTGTATGCATCTTCTCTACCCGTTTATATCTCAAATTCAGGCTCAAAACTCCCGAAAACTCGATATTTTTGGGTCCAATAAGCGATCTGTACATGCCTACTCAGTGACAGGATATTTTCAAATTACAGACCAAAAACATGCTGAAAATCGATATTTTAGGTGCCCAAAGTCGATATGTGCATGCATCTTATGTACCCGTTTATGTCCCAAATTCAGGCTCAAAACACCCTAAAATTCGATATTTTTGGGTCCAAGAAGCGATTTGTACATGCCTACTCAGTAATAGAATATTTTTAAGATTCAGGCCGAAAACATGCTGAAAATCGATATTTTAGGTGCCCAAAATCGAAATTTGCATGCATCTTCTGTACCCGTTTATGTCCCAAATTCTGGCTCAAAACACCCTAAAATTCGATATTTTTGGGTCCAAAAAGCGATCTGTACATGCCTACTGAGTGCTAGAATATTTTCAAAATATAGGCCCAAAACATGCTAAATATGGATATTTTGGGTGCACAAAGTCTATATATGCATGCATCTTTTGTAGCCGTTTGTATCTCAAATTCAGGCTCAAAACACCCAAAAATTCGATATTTTTGGGTCCCAGAAGCGATCTGTACCTACCTACTCAATGTTAAAATATTTTCAAAATACAGGCAGAAAAACAAGTTAAAATCGATATTTTAGGTGCGCAAGTCAATATGTGCTTGCATTTTCTGTACCCATTTACATCCCAAATTCAGGCTTTAAACACCCGAAAATTCGATATTTTTGGGTCCCAGAAGCGATCTGTACATGCCTACTCCGTATTAGAGTATTTTCATAATACAGGCCCAAAACATGCTGAAAATCGATATTTTTTGGTGCCCAAAGTCAATATGTGTATGCATCTTCAGTACCCGCTTATATCTCAAATTCAGGCTAAAAACACCCGAAAATTTGATATTTTTGGGTCCCAGAAGCGATCTGTACATGCCTACTCAATGTTAGAATATTTTCAAAACACAGGCACAAAAACAAGTTGAAAATAGATATTTTATGTGCCCAAAATTGATATGTGCATGGATCTTCTGTACCCGTTTATATCTCAAATTCAGGCTCAAAACACCAGAAAATTCGATATTTTTGGGTCCCAGAAGCGATCTGTACATTCCTACTCCGTGTTAGAATATTTTTATAATACAGGCCCAAAACATGATGAAAATCGATATATTAGGTGGCCAAAGTCAATATATGTATGTATCTTCAGTACCCGTTTATATATCAAATTCAGGATCAAAACACACAAAAATTCGATATGTTTGGGTCCCAAATGCGATCTGTACATTCCTACTCAGTAACAGATAATTTTCAAAATACAGGTCAAAATGTGCTGAAAAACGATATTTTAGGTGCCCAAAGTCGATATGTGCATGCATCTTCTGTACCCGTTTATATCTCAAATTCAGGCTCAAAACACCCGAAAATTCCATTTTTGGGGGTCCCAGAAGCGATCTGTACATGCCTACTCAATGTTAGAATACTTTCATAACACAGGCACAAAAACAAGTGGAAAATCAATATTTTTGGTGTCCAAAATCGATATATGCAAGCATCTTCTGTACCCGTTTATATCTCAAATTCAGGCTCAAAACACCCGAATATTTGATTTTACTTTTGCCCAGAAACGATCTGTACATGCCTACTCAGTGACAGAATATTTTCAAAATACAGACCCAAAACATGCTGAAAATTGATATTTCAGGTGCCCAAAGTCGATATGTGCATGCATCTTCAGTACCCGTTTATATCTCAAATTCAGGTTAAAAACACCTGAAAATTCGATGTTTTTGCGTCCCAGAAGCGATCTGTACATGCCTATTCAGTAATGGAATGTTTTCAAAATATAGGCTCAAAGCATGCTAAAAATCGATATTTTAGGTGTCCAAAGTTGATATGTGCATTCATCTTCTGTACCCGTTGATATCTCAAATTCAATCTCAAAACACCCGAAAATTCGATATTTTTGGGTCCCAGAAGCGATCTGTACATGCCTACTCCGTGTTAGAGTATTTTCATAATACAAGCCAAAAATATGCTGAAAATCGATATTTTAGGTGCCCAAAGTCAATATGTGTATGCATCTTCTGTACCCGTTTATATCTCAAATTCAGGCTCAAAACACCCGAAAAATCGATATTTTTGGGTCCCAGAAGCGATCTGTACATGCCCATTCCGTGTTAGAGTTTTTTTTCAAAATAAAGGCCAAAAACATGCTGATAATCGATATATTAGGTGCCCAAAGTCGATATGTGCATGCATTTTCGGTACTCTTTTATATTTATATTTAATGATCAAAATACCCGAAAATTCGATATTTTTGGGTTCCAGAAGCGATCTCTCCATGCCTACTTAATGCTAGAATATTTTCAAATTTTAGGCTGAAAACATGCTGAAAATCGATATTTTAGGTGTCCAAAGTCGATATGTGCATGCATCTTCAGTACCCGTTTATATCTCAAATTCAGGCTCAAAACACCCGAATATTCGATATTTTTGGGTCCCAGAAGCGATGTGTACATGCCTACTCGTGTTAGAGTATTTTCAAAATACAGGCCTAAAACATGCTGAAAATCGATATTTTAGGTGCCCAAAATTGATATGTGCATGGATCTTCTGTACCCGTTTATGTCCCAAATTCAGGCTTAAAACACCCGAAAATTCAAAATATTTTGGACCCAGAAGCGATCTCTACATGCCTATTCCGTGTTAAAGTATTTTCAAAATACAGGCCCAAAACATGCTGAAAATCGATATTTTAGGTGCCCAAAGTCAATATGTGAATTCATCTTCTGTACCCGTTTATATCTCAAATTCAAGCTTAAAACACCTGAAAATTCGATATTTTTGATTTCCGGAAGCGATCTGTACATGCCTACTCCGTGTTAGAGTATTTTCAAAATACAGGCCTAAAACATGCTGAAAATTGATATTTCAGGTGCCCAAAGTCGATATGAGCATGCATCTTCAGTACCCGTTTATATCTCAAATTCAGGCTCAAAACACCTGAAAATTCGATATTTTTGGGTCCCAGAAGCGATCTGTACATGCCTACTCCGTGTTAGAATATTTTTATAATACAGGCCCAAAACATGCTGAAAATCGATATTTTAGGTGCCCAAAGTCAATATGTGTATGCATCTTCTGTACCCGTTTATATCTCAAATTCAGGATCAAAACACCCAAAAATTCGATATGTTTGGGTCCTAAATACGATCTGTACATGCCTACTCAGTAACAGAATATTTTCAAAATACAAGTCAAAATATGCTGAAAAACGATATTTTAGGTGCCCAAAGTCGATATGTGCTTGCATTTTCGGTACCCTTTTATATATAAATTTAATGATCAAAATACCCGAAAATTCGATATTTTTGGGTTCCAGAAGCGATCTCTCCATGCCTACCCAATGCTAGAATATTTTCAAATTTTAGGCTGAAAATATGCTGAAAATCGATATTTTAGGTGTCCAAAGTCGATATGTGCATGCATCTTCAGTACCCGTTTATATCTCAAATTCAGGCTCAAAACACCCGAATATTCGATTTTATTTTGGCCCAGAAGTGATCTGTACATGCCTAGTCAGTGCTAGAATATTTTCAAAATATAAGCCCAAAACATGCTGAAAATCGATATATTAGGTGCCCAAAGTCGATATGTGCATCCATTTTCTGTACCTGTTTATATCTCAAATTCAGGCTCAAAACACCCGAAATTTCGATTTTATTGGCGTCCAGAAGCGATCTGTACATGCCTACTCAGTGACAGAAAATTTTCAAATAACAGACCCAAAACATGCTAAAAATCGATATTTTAGGTGCCCAAAGTCGATATGTGTATGCATCTTCTCTACCCGTTTATATCTCAAATTCAGGCTCAAAACACCCGAAAACTCGATATTTTTGGGTCCAATAAGCGATATGTACATGCCTACTCAGTGACAGAATATTTTCAAATTACAGACCAAAAACATGCTAAAAATCGATATTTTAGGTGCCCAAAGTCGATATGTTCATGCATCTTCAGTATACATTTATATCTCAAATTCAGGCTTAAAACATCCAAAAAAACGATATTTTTGGGTCCAAGAAGCGATTTGTACATACCTACTCAGTAATAGAATATTTTTAAGATTCTGGCCGAAAACATGCTGAAAATCGATATTTTAGGAGACCAAAATCGATATGTGCATGCCTCTACTGTACCCGTTTATGTCCCAAATTCAGGCTCAAAACACCCTAAAATTCGATATTGTTGGGTCCAAGAAGCGATTTGTACATGCCTACTCAATAATAGAATATTTTTAAGATTCAGGCCAAAAACATGCTGAAAATCGATATTTTAGGTTTCCCAAAATCGATATGTGCATGCATCTTCTGTACCCGTTTATGTCTCAAATTCAGGCTCAAAACACCCTAAAATTCGATATTTTTGGGTCCAAAAAGCGATCTGTACATGCCTACTCCATGTTAAAATATTTTCAAAATACAGGCAGAAAAACAAGTTAAAATCGATATTTTAGGTGCACAAGTCAATATGTGCTTGCATTTTCTGTACCCATTTACATCCCAAATTCAGGCTTAAAACACCCGAAAATTCGATGTTTTTGCGTCCCAGAAGCGATATGTACATGCCTACTCCGTGTTAGAGTATTTTCATAATACAGGCCCAAAACATGCTGAAAATCGATATTTTAGGTGCCTAAAGTCAATATGTGTATGAATCTTATGTACACGTTTATATCCCAAATTCAGACTCAAAACACCCGAAAATTCGATATTTTTGGGTCCCAGAAGCGATCTGTACATGCCTACTCCGAATTAGAGTATTTTCATAATACAGGCCCAAAACATGCTGAAAATCGATATTTTAGGTGCTCAAAGTCAATATGTGTATGCATCTTCAGTACCCGTTTATATCTCAAATTTAGGCTCAAAACACTCGAAAATTCGATATTCTTGGGTCCCAGAAGCGATCTGTACATGCCTACTCAATGTTAGAATATTTTAAAAATACAGGCACAAAAACAAGTTGAATATCGATGTTTTAGGTGCCCAAAATCGATATGTGCATGCATCTTCAGTACCCGTTTATATCTCAAATTCTGGCTCAAAACACCCGAAAATTCGATATTTTTGGGTCCCAGAAGAGATCTGTACATGCCTATTCCCTGTTAAAGTATTTTCAAAATACAGGCCCAAAACATGCTGAAAATCGATATTTTAGGTGCCAAAGTCAATATGTGAATGCATCTTCTTTACCCGTTTATATCTCAAATTCAGGCTTAAAACACCTGAAAATTTGATATTTTTTGTTTCCGGAAGCGATCTGTACATGCCTACTCCGTGTTAGAGTATTTTCAAAATACAGACCTAAAACATGCTGAAAATTGATATTTCAGGTGCCCAAAGTCGATGTGTGAATGCATCTTCAGTACCCGTTTATATCTCAAATTCAGGCTCAAAACAACCTAAAATTCGATATTTTTGGGTCCCCGAAGCGATCTGTACATACCTACTCAGTGCTTGAATATTTTCAAAATATAGGCCCAAAACATGCTGAAAATCGATATTTTAGGTGCCCAAAGTCGATATATGCATGCATCTTCTGTACCCGTTTATATCTTAAATTCTGGCTCAGAACACCCGAAAATTCGATATTTTTGGTTCCCAGAAGCGATCTGTACATGCCTACTCCATGTTAGAGTATTTTCAAAATACAGGTGTAAAACATGCTGAAAATCGATATTTTAGGTGCCCAAAGTCAATATGTGTATGCATCTTCTGTACCCGTGTATATCTCAAATTCAGGCTGAAAACACCCGAAAATTCAAATTATTTGGTTCCCAGAAGCGATCTGTACATGCCTACTCCGTGTTAGAGTATTTTCAAAATACAGGCCTAAAACATGCTGAATTTCGGTATTTTAGGTGCCCAAAGTCAATATGTGTATGCATCTTCTGTACCCGTGTATATTTAAAATTCAGACTCAAAATACCCGAAAAATTCGATATTTTTGGGTCCAAGAGGCAACCTTTACATGCCTACTCCGTGTTAGAGTATTTTCAAAAAACAGACCCAAAACATGCTGAAAATCGATATTTCAGGTGCCCAAAGTCGATATGTGCATGCATCTTTAGTACCCGTTTATATCTCAAATTCAGGCTCAAAACACCTGAAAATTCGATATTTTTGCGTCCCAGATGCGATCTGTACATGCCTATTCAATCATGGAATGTTTTCAAAATATAGGCTCAAAGCATGCTAAAAATCGATATTTTAGGTGTCCAAAGTTGATATGTGCATTCATCTTCTGTACCCGTTGATATCTCAAATTCAATCTCAAAACACCCGAAAATTCGATATTTTTGGGTCCCAGAAGCGATCTGTACATGCCTACTCCGTGTTAGAGTACTTTCAAAATACAGGCCCAAAATATGCTGAAAATCGATATTTTAGGTGCCCAAAGTCAATATGTGTATGCATCTTCTGTACCCGTTTATATTTCAAATTCAGGCTCAAAACACCCGAAAAATCGATATTTTTTGGTTCCCAGAAGGTATCTGTATATGCCTATTCCGTGTTAGAGTTTTTTCAAAATAAAGGCCAAAAACATGCTGAAGATCGATATATTAGGTGCCCAAGGTCGATATGTGCATGCATTTTCGGAACCCTTTTATATTTAAATTTAAGGATCAAAATACCCGAAAAATCGATATTTTTGGGTTCCAGAAGCGATCTCTCCATGCCTACTCAATGCTAAAATATTTTCAAAATACAGGCCTAAAACATGCTGAAAATCGATATTTCAGGTGCATAAAGTCGATGTGAGCATGCATCTTCAGTACCCGTTTATATCTCAAATTCAGGCTCAAAACACCTGAAAATTCGATATTTTTGGGTCCCAGAAGCGATCTGTACATGCCTACTCCGTGTTAGAATATTTTTATAATACAGGCCCAAAACATGATGAAAATCGATATATTAGGTGGCCAAAGTCAATATATGTATGTATCTTCAGTACCCGTTTATATATCAAATTCAGGATCAAAACACACAAAAATTCGATATGTTTGGGTCCCAAATGCGATCTGTACATTCCTACTCAGTAACAGATAATTTTCAAAATACAGGTCAAAATGTGCTGAAAAACGATATTTTAGGTGCCCAAAGTCGATATGTGCATGCATCTTCTGTACCCGTTTATATCTCAAATTCAGGCTCAAAACACCCGAAAATTCCATTTTTGGGGGTCCCAGAAGCGATCTGTACATGCCTACTCAATGTTAGAATACTTTCAAAACACAGGCACAAAAACAAGTGGAAAATCAATATTTTTGGTGTCCATAATCGATATATGCAAGCATCTTCTGTACCCGTTTATATCTCAAATTCAGGCTCAAAACACCCGAATATTTGATTTTACTTTTGCCCAGAAACGATCTGTACATGCCTACTCAGTGACAGAATATTTTCAAAATACAGACCCAAAACATGCTGAAAATTGATATTTCAGGTGCCCAAAGTCGATATGTGCATGCATCTTCAGTACCCGTTTATATCTCAAATTCAGGTTAAAAACACCTGAAAATTCGATATTTTTGCGTCCCAGAAGCGATCTGTACATGCCTATTCAGTAATGGAATGTTTTCAAAATATAGGCTCAAAGCATGCTAAAAATCGATATTTTAGGTGTCCAAAGTTGATATGTGCATTCATCTTCTGTACCCGTTGATATCTCAAATTCAATCTCAAAACACCCGAAAATTCGATATTTTTGGGTCCCAGAAGCGATCTGTACATGCCTACTCCGTGTTAGAGTATTTTCATAATACAAGCCAAAAATATGCTGAAAATCGATATTTTAGGTGCCCAAAGTCAATATGTGTATGCATCTTCTGTACCCGTTTATATCTCAAATTCAGGCTCAAAACACCCGAAAAATCGATATTTTTGGGTCCCAGAAGCGATCTGTACATGCCCATTCCGTGTTAGAGTTTTTTTTCAAAATAAAGGCCAAAAACATGCTGATAATCGATATATTAGGTGCCCAAAGTCGATATGTGCATGCATTTTCGGTACTCTTTTATATTTATATTTAATGATCAAAATACCCGAAAATTCGATATTTTTGGGTTCCAGAAGCGATCTCTCCATGCCTACTTAATGCTAGAATATTTTCAAATTTTAGGCTGAAAACATGCTGAAAATCGATATTTTAGGTGTCCAAAGTCGATATGTGCATGCATCTTCAGTACCCGTTTATATCTCAAATTCAGGCTCAAAACACCCGAATATTCGATATTTTTGGGTCCCAGAAGCGATGTGTACATGCCTACTCGTGTTAGAGTATTTTCAAAATACAGGCCTAAAACATGCTGAAAATCGATATTTTAGGTGCCCAAAATTGATATGTGCATGGATCTTCTGTACCCGTTTATGTCCCAAATTCAGGCTTAAAACACCCGAAAATTCAAAATATTTTGGACCCAGAAGCGATCTCTACATGCCTATTCCGTGTTAAAGTATTTTCAAAATACAGGCCCAAAACATGCTGAAAATCGATATTTTAGGTGCCCAAAGTCAATATGTGAATTCATCTTCTGTACCCGTTTATATCTCAAATTCAAGCTTAAAACACCTGAAAATTCGATATTTTTGATTTCCGGAAGCGATCTGTACATGCCTACTCCGTGTTAGAGTATTTTCAAAATACAGGCCTAAAACATGCTGAAAATTGATATTTCAGGTGCCCAAAGTCGATATGAGCATGCATCTTCAGTACCCGTTTATATCTCAAATTCAGGCTCAAAACACCTGAAAATTCGATATTTTTGGGTCCCAGAAGCGATCTGTACATGCCTACTCCGTGTTAGAATATTTTTATAATACAGGCCCAAAACATGCTGAAAATCGATATTTTAGGTGCCCAAAGTCAATATGTGTATGCATCTTCTGTACCCGTTTATATCTCAAATTCAGGATCAAAACACCCAAAAATTCGATATGTTTGGGTCCTAAATACGATCTGTACATGCCTACTCAGTAACAGAATATTTTCAAAATACAAGTCAAAATATGCTGAAAAACGATATTTTAGGTGCCCAAAGTCGATATGTGCTTGCATTTTCGGTACCCTTTTATATATAAATTTAATGATCAAAATACCCGAAAATTCGATATTTTTGGGTTCCAGAAGCGATCTCTCCATGCCTACCCAATGCTAGAATATTTTCAAATTTTAGGCTGAAAATATGCTGAAAATCGATATTTTAGGTGTCCAAAGTCGATATGTGCATGCATCTTCAGTACCCGTTTATATCTCAAATTCAGGCTCAAAACACCCGAATATTCGATTTTATTTTGGCCCAGAAGTGATCTGTACATGCCTAGTCAGTGCTAGAATATTTTCAAAATATAAGCCCAAAACATGCTGAAAATCGATATATTAGGTGCCCAAAGTCGATATGTGCATCCATTTTCTGTACCTGTTTATATCTCAAATTCAGGCTCAAAACACCCGAAATTTCGATTTTATTGGCGTCCAGAAGCGATCTGTACATGCCTACTCAGTGACAGAAAATTTTCAAATAACAGACCCAAAACATGCTAAAAATCGATATTTTAGGTGCCCAAAGTCGATATGTGTATGCATCTTCTCTACCCGTTTATATCTCAAATTCAGGCTCAAAAAACCCGAAAACTCGATATTTTTGGGTCCAATAAGCGATATGTACATGCCTACTCAGTGACAGAATATTTTCAAATTACAGACCAAAAACATGCTAAAAATCGATATTTTAGGTGCCCAAAGTCGATATGTTCATGCATCTTCAGTATACATTTATATCTCAAATTCAGGCTTAAAACATCCAAAAAAACGATATTTTTGGGTCCAAGAAGCGATTTGTACATGCCTACTCAGTAATAGAATATTTTTAAGATTCTGGCCGAAAACATGCTGAAAATCGATATTTTAGGAGACCAAAATCGATATGTGCATGCCTCTACTGTACCCGTTTATGTCCCAAATTCAGGCTCAAAACACCCTAAAATTCGATTTTGTTGGGTCCAAGAAGCGATTTGTACATGCCTACTCAGTAATAGAATATTTTTAAGAATCAGGCCGAAAACATGCTGAAAATCGATATTTTAGGTGCCCAAAATCGATATATGCATGCATCTTTTGTAGCCGTTTATATCTCAAATTCAGGCTCAAAACACCCAAAAAATCGATATTTCTGGGTCCCAGAAGCGATCTGTACATGCCTACTCAATGTTAAAATATTTTCAAAATACAGGCAGAAAAACAAGTTAAAATCGATATTTTAGGTGCCCAAGTCAATATGTGCTTGCATTTTCTGTACCCATTTACATCCCAAATTCAGGCTCAAAACACCCGAAAATGTCGATATTTTTGGGTCCCAGAGGCAATCTGTACATGCCTACTCCGTGTTAGAGAATTTTCAAAATACAGGCCCAAAACATGCTGAAAATTGATATTTCATGGGCCCAAAGTCAATATGTGTATGCATCTTCAGTACCCGTTTATATCTCAAATTCAGGCTCAAAACACTCGAAAATTCGATATTTTTGGGTCCCAGATGCGATCTGTACATGCCTACTCCGTGTAAGAGTATTTTCAAAATACAGGTCTAAAACATGTTAAAAATTGATATTTCAGGTGCCCAAAGTCGATATGTGCATGCATCTTCAGTACCCGTTTATATCTCATATTCAGGCTCAAATAACCTGAAAATTCGATATTTTTGGGTCCCAGAAGCGATCTGTACATGCCTACTCCGTGTTAGAATATTTTTATAATACAGGCCAAAAACATGCTGAAAATCGATATTTTAGGTGCCCAAAGTCAATATATGTATGTATCTTCAGTACCCGTTTATATCTCAAATTCAGGATCAAAACACTCAAAAATTCGATATTTTTGGGTCCCAGAAGCGATCTGTACATGCCTACTCAGTAACAGAATATTTTCAAAATACAAGTCAAAATATGCTGAAAAACGATATTTTAGTTGCCCAAAGTCGATATATGCATGCATCTTCTGTACCCGTTTATATCTCAAATTCAGGCTCAAAACACCCGAAAATTCAATTTTTTTGGGTCCCAGAAGCGATCTGTAAATGCTTACTCAATGTTAGAATACTTTCAAAACACAGGCACAAAAACAAGTTGAAAATCAATATTTTAGGTGTCCAAAATCGATATGTACATGCATCTTCTGTACCCGTTTATATCTCAAATTCATGCTCAAAACACCCGAAAATTCCATTTTTCTGGTTACCAGAAGCGATCTGTACAGGCCTACTCCGTGTTAGAGTATTTTCAAAATACAGGCCTAAAACATGCTGAATTTCGGTATTTTAGGTGCCCAAAGTCAATATGTGTATGCATCTTCTGTACCCGTGTATATTTAAAATTCAGACTCAAAATACCCGAAAAATTCGATATTTTTGGGTCCAAGAGGCAACCTTTACATGCCTACTCCGTGTTAGAGTATTTTCAAAAAACAGACCCAAAACATGCTGAAAATCGATATTTCAGGTGCCCAAAGTCGATATGTACATGCATCTTTAGTACCCGTTTATATCTCAAATTCAGGCTCAAAACACCTGAAAATTCGATATTTTTGCGTCCCAGATGCGATCTGTACATGCCTATTCAATCATGGAATGTTTTCAATATATAGGCTCAAAGCATGCTAAAAATCGATATTTTAGGTGTCCAAAGTTGATATGTGCATTCATCTTCTGTACCCGTTGATATCTCAAATTCAATCTCAAAACACCCGAAAATTCGATATTTTTGGGTCCCAGAAGCGATCTGTACATGCCTACTCCGTGTTAGAGTATTTTCAAAATACAGGCCCAAAATATGCTGAAAATCGATATTTTAGGTGCCCAAAGTCCATATGTGTATGCATCTTCTGTACCCGTTTATATTTCAAATTCAGGCTCAAAACACCCGAAAAATCGATATTTTTTGGTTCCCAGAAGGTATCTGTATATGCCTATTCCGTGTTAGAGTTTTTTCAAAATAAAGGCCAAAAACATGCTGAAGATCGATATATTAGGTGCCCAAGGTCGATATGTGCATGCATTTTCGGAACCCTTTTATATTTTAATTTAAGGATCAAAATACCCGAAAAATCGATATTTTTGGGTTCCAGAAGCGATCTCTCCATGCCTACTCAATGCTAAAATATTTTCAAAATATAGGCCCAAAACATGCTGAAAATCGATTTTTTAGGTGCCCAAAGTCAATATGTGTATGCATCTTCTATACCCGTTTATATCTCAAATTCAGGCTCAAAACACTCGAAAAATCGATATTTTTTGGTTCCTAGAAGGTATCTGTATATGCCTACTCCGTGTTAGAGTATTTTCATAATACAGGTCAAAAACTTGCTGAAAATCGATATTTTAGGTCCCCAAAGTCAATATGTGTATGCATCTTCTGTACCGGTGTATATCTCAAATTCAGGCTGAAAACACCCGAAAATTCAAATTATTTGGTTCCCAGAAGCAATCTGTACATGCCTACTCCGTTTTAGAGTATTTTCAAATTACAGGCCCAAAACATGCTGAAATTCGATATTTTAGTTGCCAAAAGCAATATGTGTATGCATCTTCTCTACCCGTTTATATCTCAAATTCAGGCTCAAAACACCCGAAAACTCGATATTTTTGGATCCAATATGCGATCTGTACATGCCTACTCAGTGACAGAATATTTTCAAATTACAGACCAAAAACATACTGAAAATCGATATTTTAGGTGCCCAAAGTCGATATGTGCATGCATCTTCTGTACACGTTTATATCTCAAATTCAAGCTCAAAACACCCGAAAATTCCATTTTTTTGGGTCCCAGAAGCGATCTGTACATGGCTACTCCGTGTTAGAGTATTTTCAAAATACAGGCCCAAAACATGCCGAAAATCGATATTTCAGGTGCCCAAAGTCGATATGTGCATGCATCTTTAGTACCCGTTTATATCTCAAATTCAGGCTCAAAACACCTGAAAATTCGATATTTTTGGGTCCCAGATGCGATCTGTACATGCCTATTCAGTCATGGAATTTTTTCAAAATATAGGCTCAAAGCATGCTAAAAATCGATATTTTAGGTGTCCAAAGTTGATATGTGCATTCATCTTCTGTACCCGTTGATATCTCAAATTCAATCTCAAAACACCCGAAAATTCGATATTTTTGGGTCCCAGAAGCGATCTGTACATGCCTACTCCGTGTTAGAGTATTTTCATAATACAGGCCCAAAATATGCTGAAAATCGATATTTTAGGTGCCCAAAGTCAATATGTGTATGCATCTTCTGTACCCGTTTATATCTCAAATTCAGGCTCAAAACACCCGAAAAATCGATATTTTTTGGTTCCCAGAAGGTATCTGTATATGCCTATTCCGTGTTAGAGTTTTTTCAAAATAAAGGCCAAAAACATGCTGAAAATCGATATATTAGGTGCCCAAGGTCGATATGTGCATGCATTTTCGGTACCCTTTTATATTTAAATTTAAGGATCAAAATACCCGAAAACTCGATATTTTTGGGTCCAAGAAGCGATCTGTAAATGCCTACTCAGTGCTAGAATATTTTCAAAATATAGGCCCAAAACATGCTAAATATGGATATTTTGGGTGCACAAAGTCTATATATGCATGCATCTTTTGTAGCCGTTTATATCTCAAATTCAGGCTCAAAACACCCAAAAAATCGATATTTCTGGGTCCCAGAAGCGATCTGTACATGCCTACTCAATGTTAGAATACTTTCAAAACACAGGCACAAAAACAAGTTGAAAATCAATATTTTAGGTGTCCAAAATCGATATGTGCATGCATCTTCTGTACCCGTTTATATCTCAAATTCAGGCTCAAAACACCCGAAAATTCCATTTTTCTGGTTACCAGAAGCGATCTGTACAGGCCTACTCCGTGTTAGAGTATTTTCAAAATACAGGCCTAAAACATGCTGAATTTCGGTATTTTAGGTACCCAAAGTCAATATGTGTATGCATCTTCTGTACCCGTGTATATTTAAAATTCAGACTCAAAATACCCGAATAATTCGATATTTTTGGGTCCAAGAGGCAACCTTTACATGCCTACTCCGTGTTAGAGTATTTTCAAAATACAGACCCAAAACATGCTGAATATCGATATTTCAGGTGCCCAAAGTCGATATGTGCATGCATCTTTAGTACCCGTTTATATCTCAAATTCAGGCTCAAAACACCTGAAAATTCGATATTTTTGCGTCCCAGATGCGATCTGTACATGCCTATTCAATCATGGAATGTTTTCAAAATATAGGCTCAAAGCATGCTAAAAATCGATATTTTTGGTGTCCAAAGTTGATATGTGCATTCATCTTCTGTACCCGTTGATATCTCAAATTCAATCTCAAAACACCCGAAAATTCGATATTTTTGGGTCCCAGAAGCGATCTGTACATGCCTACTCTGTGTTAGAGTATTTTCATAATACAGGCCCAAAATATGCTGAAAATCGATATTTTAGGTGCCCAAAGTCAATATGTGTATGCATCTTCTGTACCCGTTTATATTTCAAATTCAGGCTCAAAACACCCGAAAAATCGATATTTTTTGGTTCCCAGAAGGTATCTGTATATGCCTATTCCGTGTTAGAGTTTTTTCAAAATAAAGGCCAAAAACATGCTGAAAATCGATATATTAGGTGCCCAAGGTCGATATGTGCATGCATTTTCGGTACCCTTTTATATTTAAATTTAAGGATCAAAATACCCGAAAAATCGATATTTTTGGGTTCCAGAAGCGATCTCTCCATGCCTACTCAATGCTAAAATATTTTCAAAATATAGGCCCAAAAAATTGCTGAAAATCGATATTTTAGGTGCCCAAAGTCAATATGTGTATGCAACTTCTGTACCGGTGTATATCTCAAATTCAGGCTGAAAACACCCGAAAATTCAAATTATTTGGTTCCCAGAAGCGATCTGTACATGCCTACTCCGTTTTAGAGTATTTTCAAATTACAGGCCCAAAACATGCTGAAATTCGATATTTTAGTTGCAAAAAGCAATATGTGTATGCATCTTCTCTACCAGTTTATATCTCAAATTCAGGCTCAAAACACCCGAAAACTCAATATTTTTGGGTCCAATAAGCGATCTGTACATGCCTACTCAGTGACAGAATATTTTCAAATTACAGATCAAAAACATACTGAAAATCGATATTTTAGGTGCCCATAGTCAATATGTGCATGCATCTTCTGTACACGTTTATATCTCAAATTCAGGCTCAAAACACCCGAAAATTCAATTTTTTTGGGTCCCAGAAGCGACCTGTACATGGCTACTCCGTGTTAGAGTATTTTCAAAATACAGGCCCAAAACATGCTGAAAATCGATATTTCAGGTGCCCAAAGTCGATATGTGCATGCATCTTTAGTACCCGTTTATATCTCAAATTCAGGCTCAAAACACCTGAAAATTCGATATTTTTGCGTCCCAGATGCGATCTGTACATGCCTATTCAGTCATGGAATTTTTTCAAAATATAGGCTCAAAGCATGCTAAAAATCGATATTTTATTTGTCCAAAGTTGATATGTGCATTCATCTTCTGTACCCGTTGATATCTCAAATTCAATCTCAAAACACCCGAAAATTCGATATTTTTGGGTCCCAGAAGCGATCTGTACATGCCTACACCGTGTTAGTGTATTTTCATAATACAGGCCCAAAATATGCTGAAAATCGATATTTTAGGTGCCCAAAGTCAATATGTGTATGCATCTTCTGTACCCGTTGATATCTCAAATTCAGGCTCAAAACACCCGAAAAATCGATATTTTTTGGTTCCCAGAAGGTATCTGTATATGCCTATTCCGTGTGAGAGTTTTTTCAAAATAAAGGCCAAAAACATGCTGAAAATCGATATATTAGGTGCCCAAGGTCGATATGTGCATGCATTTTCGGTACCCTTTTATATTTAAATTTAAGGATCAAAATACCCGAAAAATCGATATTTTTGGGTTCCAGAAGCGATCTCTCCATGCCTACTCAATGCTAGAATATTTTCAAAATATAGGCCCAAAACATGCTAAAAATCGATATTTTAAGTGTCCAAAGTCGATATGTGAATGCATCTTCTGTACCCGTTTATATCTCAAATTCAGGCTCAAAACACCCGAAAAATCGATATTTTTTGGTTCCCAGAAGGTATCTGTATATGCCTACTCCGTGTTAGAGTATTTTCATAATACAGGTCTAAAACATGCTGAAAATCGATATTTTAGGTCCCCAAAGTCAATATGTGTATGCATCTTCTGTACCGGTGTATTTCTCAAATTCAGGCTGAAAACACCCGAAAATTCAAATTTTTTGGTTCCCAGAAGCGATCTGTACATGCCTACTCCGTTTTAGAGTATTTTCAAAATACAGGCCCAAAACATGCTGAAATTCGATATTTTAGTTGCCAAAAGCAATATGTGTATGCATCTTCTCTACCCGTTTATATCTCAAATTCAGGCTCAAAACACCCGAAAACTCGATATTTTTGGGTCCAATAAGCGATCTGTACATGCCTACTCAGTGACAGAATATTTTCAAATTACAGACCAAAAACATACTGAAAATTGATATTTTAGGTGCCCAAAGTCGATATGTGCATGCATCTTCAGTACACGTTTATATCTCAAATTCAGGCTCAAAACACCCGAAAATTCCATTTTTTTGGGTCCCAGAAGCGATCTGTACATGCCTACTCCGTGTTAGAGTATTTTCAAAATACAGGCCCAAAACATGCTGAAAATCGATATTTCAGGTGCCCAAAGTCGATATGTGCATTCATCTTTAGTACCCGTTTATATCTCAAATTCAGGCTCAAAACACCTGAAAATTCGATATTTTTGCGTCCCAGATGCGATCTGTACATGTCTATTCAGTCATGGAATTTTTTCAAAATATAGGCTCAAAGCATGCTAAAAATCGATATTTTAGGTGTCCAAAGTTGATATGTGCATTCATCTTCTGTACCCGTTGATATCTCAAATTCAATCTCAAAACACCCGAAAATTCGATATTTTTGGGTCCCAGAAGCGATCTGTACATGCCTACTCCGTGTTAGAGTATTTTCATAATACAGGCCCAAAATATGCTGAAAATCGATATTTTAGGTGCCCAAAGTCAATATGTGTATGCATCTTCTGTACCCGTTGATATCTCAAATTCAGGCTCAAAACACCCGAAAAATCGATATTTTTTGGTTCCCAGAAGGTATCTGTATATGCCTATTCCGTGTTAGAGTTTTTTCAAAATAAAGGTTAAAAACATGCTGAAAATCGATATATTAGGTGCCCAAGGTCGATATGTGCATGCATTTTCAGTACCCTTTTATATTTAAATTTAATGATCAAAATACCCGAAAATTCGATATTTTTGGGTTCCAGAAGAGATCTCTCCATGCCTACTCAATGCTAGAATATTTTCAAAATATAGGCCCAAAACATGCTGAAAATCGATATTTTAGGTGCCCAAAGTCAATATGTGTATGCATCTTCTGTACCCGTTTATATCTCAAATTCAGGCTCAAAACACCCGAAAAATCTATATTTTTTGGTTCCCAGAAGGTATCTGTATATGCCTACTCCGTGTTAGAGTATTTTAATAATAAAGGTCTAAAGCATGCTGAAAATCGATATTTTAGGTCCCCAAAGTCAATATGTGTATGCATCTTCTGTACCCGTGTATATCTCAAATTCAGGCTGAAAACACCCGAAAATTCAAATTATTTGGTTCCCAGAAGCGATCTGTATATGCCTACTCCGTTTTAGAGTATTTTCAAAATACAGGCCCAAAACATGCTGAAATTCGATATTTTAGTTGCCAAAAGCAATATGTGTATGCATCTTATCTACCCGTTTATATCTCAAATTCAGGCTCAAAACACCCGAAAACTCGATATTTTTGGGTCCAATAAGCGATCTGTACATGCCTACTCAGTGACAGAATATTTTCAAATTACAGACACAAAAACAAGTTGAAAATCAATATTTTAGGTGTCCAAAATCGATATGTGCATGCCTCTACTGTACCCGTTTATGTCCCAAATTCAGGCTCAAAACACCCGAAAATTCGATATTTTTGGGTCCCAGAAGCGATCTGTACATGCCTACTCAGTGCTAGAATGTTTTCAAAATATAGGCCCAAAACATGCTGAAAATCGATATATTAGGTGCCCAAAGTCAATATGTGTATGCATCTTCTGTACCCGTGTATATCTCAAATTCAGGCTCAAAACACCCGAAAAATTCGATATTTTTGGGTCCCAGAGGCAATCTGTACATGCCTACTCCTTGTTAGAGTATTTTCAAAATACAGGCCCAAAACATGCTGAAAATTGATATTTCAGGTGCCCAAAGTCGATATGTGCATGCATCTTCAGTACCCGTTTATATCTCAAATTCAGGCTCAAAACACCCGAAAATTCGATATTTTTGGGTCCCATAAGCGATCTGTACATTCCTAATCATTGCTAGAATTTTCTCAAAATACAGACCCAAACATGCCGAAAATCGATATTTTAGGTGCCCAAATTCAATATGTGCATGCATCTTCAGTACTTGTTTATATCTCAAATTCACACTCAAAAAACCCGAAAATTCGGTATTTTTGAGTCCCAGAAGCGATCTGTACATGCCTAAGCAGTAATAGAATATTTAAAAAAACACGCCAAAAACATGCTAAAAATCGATATTTTAGGTGCCCAAAGTCGATATGTGCATGCATCTTCTGTACACGTTTATATCTCAAATTCAGGCTCAAAACACCCGAATATTCGATTTTATTTTGGTCCAAAAGCGATTTGTACATGTCTACTTAGTGCTAGAATATTTTCAAAATACAGGCCCAAAACATGCTGAAAATCGATATTTTAGGTGCCCAAAGTCGATATGTGCTTGCATCTCCAGTAACCGTTTATATCTCAAATTCATGCTCAAAACACCCGAAAACTCGATATTTTTGGGTCCCAGAAGCGATCTGTACATGCCTACTCCGTGTTAAAGTATTTTCAAAATACAGGCCCAAAACATGTTGAAAATCGATATTTTAGGTACCCAAAGTCAATATGTGAATACATCTTCTGTACCCGTTTATATCTCAAATTCAGGCTTAAAACACCCGAAAATTCGATATTTTTGGTTCCCAGAAGCGATCTGTACATACCTACTCCGTGTTAGAGTATTTTCAAAATACAGGCCTAAAACATGCTGAAATTCGATATTTTAGGTGCCCAAAGTTAATATGTGTATGCATCTTCTGTACCCGTGTATATCTCAAATTCAGGCTCAAAACACCGGAAAATTTCGATATTTTTGGGTCCCAGAGGCAATCTGTACATGCCTACTCCGTGTTAGAGTATTTTCAAAATACAGGCCCAAAACATGCTGAAAATTGATATTTCAGGGGCCCAAAGTCGATATGTGCATGCATCTTCAGTACCCATTTATATCTCAAATTCAGGCTCAAAACACCCGAAAATTCGATATTTTTGGGTTCCAGAAGCGATCTGTACATGCCTAATCATTGCTAGAATTTTCTCAAAATACAGACCCAAACATGCTGAAAATCGATATTTTAGATGCCCAAAGCCAATATGTCCATTCATCTTCAGTACTCGTTTATAACTCAAATTCAGACTCAAAACACCCGAAAATTCGATATTTTTGAGTCACAGAAGCGATCTGTACATGCCTACGCAGTAATAGAATATTTTAAAAAACACGCCCAAAACATGCTGAAAATCGATATTTTAGGTGCCCAAAGTCGATATGTGCATGCATCTTCTGTACACGTTTATATCTCAAATTCAGGCTCAAAACACCCGAATATTCGATTTTATTTTGGCCCAGAAGCGATCTGTACATGCCTACTTAGTGCTAGAATATTTTCAAAATACAGGCCCAAAACATGCTGAAAATCGATATTTTAGGTGCCCAAAGTCGATATGTGCTTGCATCTTCAGTAGCCGTTTATATCTCAAATTCATGCTCAAAACACCCGAAAACTCGATATTTTTCGGTCCCAGAAGCGATTGTACATGCCTACTCAGTAATAGAATATTTTCAAAATTCAGGTCTAAAACATGCTGAAAATCGATATTTTAGGTGCCCAAAGCCGATATGTGCTTGCATCTTCTGTAACCGTTTATATCTCAAATTCATGCTCAAAATTCCCGAAAACTCGATATTTTTGGATCCCAGAAGCGATCTGTACATGCCTACTCAGTGCTAGAATATTTTCAAAATTTAGGCAAAAAACAGGCTAAAAATCGATATTTTAGGTCCCCAAAGTCGATATGTGCAAGCATCTTCTGTACCCGTTTATATCTCAAATTCAGGCTCAAAACACCCGAAAATTTGATATTTTTGGGTCCCAGAAGCGATCTGTACATGCCTAATCCTTGCTGGAATTTTCTCAAGATACAGACCCAAAACATGCTGAAAATCGATATTTTAGGTGCCCAAAGTCGATATGTGAATGCATCTTCTGTACCCGTGTATATCTCAAATTCTGGCTCAAAACACCCGAAAATTTCGATATTTTTGGGTCCCAGAGGCAATCTGTACATGCCTACTCCGTGTTAGAGTATTTTCAAAATACAGGCCCAAAACATGCTGAAAATTGATATTTCAGGGGCCCAAAGTCGATATGTGCATGCATCTTCAGTACCCATTTATATCTCAAATTCAGGCTCAAAACACCCGAAAATTCGATATTTTTGGGTTCCAGAAGCGATCTGTACATGCCTAATCATTGCTAGAATTTTCTCAAAATACAGACCCAAACATGCTGAAAATCGATATTTTAGATGCCCAAAGTCAATATGTCCATTCATCTTCAGTACTCGTTTATAACTCAAATTCAGACTCAAAACACCCGAAAATTCGATATTTTTGAGTCACAGAAGCGATCTGTACATGCCTACGCAGTAATAGAATATTTTAAAAAACACGCCCAAAACATGCTGAAAATCGATATTTTAGGTGCCCAAAATCGATATGTGCATGCATCTTCTGTACACGTTTATATCTCAAATTCAGGCTCAAAACACCCGAATATTCGATTTTATTTTGGCCCAGAAGCGATCTGTACATGCCTACTTAGTGCTAGAATATTTTCAAAATACAGGCCCAAAACATGCTGAAAATCGATATTTTAGGTCCCCAAAGTCGATATGTGCTGGCATCTTCAGTAGCCGTTTATATCTCAAATTCATGCTCAAAACACCCGAAAACTCGATATTTTTCGGTCCCAGAAGCGATCTGTACATGCCTACTCAGTAATAGAATATTTTCAAAATTCAGGTCTAAAACATGCTGAAAATCGATATTTTAGGTGCCCAAAGCCGATATGTGCTTGCATCTTCAGTAACCGTTTATATCTCAAATTCATGCTCAAAATTCCCGAAAACTCGATATTTTTGGATCCCAGAAGCGATCTGTACATGCCTACTCAGTGCTAGAATATTTTCAAAATTTAGGCTAAAAACAGGCTAAAAATCGATATTTTAGGTCCCCAAAGTCGATATGTGCATGCATCTTCTGTACCCGTTTATATCTCAAATTCAGGCTCAAAACACCCGAAAATTTGATATTTTTGGGTCCCAGAAGCGATCTGTACATGCCTAATCCTTGCTGGAATTTTCTCAAGATACAGACCCAAAACATGCTGAAAATCGATATTTTAGGTGCCCAAAGTCGATATGTGAATGCATCTTCTGTACCCGTTTATATCTCAAATTCAGGATCAAAATACCCGAAAATTTGATATTTTTGGGTTCAAGAGGCGATCTATTCATGCCTACTCAATGTTAGAATATTTTCAAAATACAGGCAGAAAAACAAGTTAAAAATCGATATTTTAGGTGCCCAAGTCAATAAGTGCATGCATCTTCTGTACTCATTTACATCCCAAATTCAGGCTCAAAACACCCGAATATTCGATATTTTTGGGTCCCAGAAGCGATGTGTACATGCCTACTTCGTGTTTGAGTATTTTCAAATTACAGGCCCAAAATATGCTCAAAATCGATATTTTAGGTGCAAAAAGTCGATATGTGCATGGATCTTCAATACCAGTTTATATCCCAAATTCAGGATTAAAACACTCGAAAATTTAATATTTTTGGGTCCCAGAAGCGATCTGTACATGCCTACTCAGTGCTAGAATATTTTCAAAATTTAGGCCAAAAACATGCTAAAAATCGATATTTTAGGTGCCCAACGTCGATATGTGCATGCATCTTCTGTACCCGTTTATATCTCAAATTCAGGCCCAAAACACCCGAAAATTCGATATTTTTGGGTTCCAGAAGCGATCTGTACATGCCTAATCATTGCTAGAATTTTCTCAAAATACAGACCCAAACATGCTGAAAATCGATATTTTAGGTGCCCAAAGTCAATATGTCCATGCATCTTCAGTACACGTTTATAACTCAAATTCAGAATCAAAACACCCGAAAATTCGATATTTTTGAGTCACAGAAGCGATCTGTATATGCCTACGCAGTAATAGAATATTTTAAAAAACACGCCCAAAACATGCTGAAAATCGATATTTTAGGTGCCCAAAGTCGATATGTGCATGCATCTTCTGTACACGTTTATATCTCAAATTCAGGCTCAAAACACCCGAATATTCGATTATATTTTGGCCCAGAAGCGATCTGTACATGCCTACTTAGTGCTAGAATATTTTCAAAATACAGGCCCAAAACATGCTGAAAATCGATATTTTAGGTGCCCAACGTCGATATGTGCATGCATCTTCTGTACCCGTTTATATCTCAAATTCAGGCTCAAAACACCCGAAAATTCAGAATTTTTGGGTCCCAGAAGCGATCTGTACATGCCTAATCCTTGCTAGAATTTTTTCAAGATACAGACCCAAAACATGCTGAAAATCGATATTTTAGGTGCAAAAAGTCGATATGTGCATGTATATTCTGTACCCGTTTATATCTCAAATTCAGGCTCAAAACACCCGAAAATTCGGTATTTTTGCGTCCCAGAAGCGATCTGTACATGCCTAGTCAGTGCTAGAATGTTTTCAAAATATAGGCTCAAAGCATGCTAAAAATCGATATTTTAGGTGTCCAAAGTTGATATGTGCATTCATCTTCTGTACCCGTTTATATCTCAAATTCAATCTCAAAACACCCAAAAATTCGATATTTTTGGGTCTCAGAAGCGATTTGTACATGCCTACTCCGTGTTAGAGTATTTTCATAATACAGGCCCAAAATATGCTGAAAATCGATATTTTAGGTGCCCAAAGTCAATATGCGTATGAATCTTCTGTACCCGTTTATATCTCAAATTCAGGCTCAAAACACCCGAAAAATCAATATTTTTTGGGTCCCAGAAGCTATCTGTATATGCCTATTCCGTGTTAGAGTTTTTTCAAAATAAAGGCCAAAAACATGCTGAAAATCGATATATTCGGTGCCCAAAGTCGATAGGTGCATGCATTTTCGGTACCCTTTTATATTTAAATTTAAGGATCAAAATACCCGAAAATTTGATATTTTTGGGTTCCAGAAGCGATCTCTCCATACCTACTCAATACTAGAATATTTTCAAATATTAGGCCGAAAACATGCTGAAAATCGATATTTTAGGTGTCCAAAGTCGATATGTGCATGCATCTTCAGTACCCGTTTATATCTCAAATTCAGGCTCAAAACACCCGAATATTCAATTTTATTTTGGCCCAGAAGTGATCTGTACATGCCTACTCAGTGCTAGAATATTTTCAAAATATAAGCCCAAAACATGCTGAAAATCGATATATTAGGTGCCCAAAGTCGATATGTGCATGCATTTTCTGTACCTGTTTATATCTCAAATTCAGGCTCAAAACACCCGAATATTCGATTTTATTGGCGTCCAGAAGCGATCTGTACATGCCTACTCAGTGACAGAAAATTTTCAAATAACAGACCCAAAACATGCTGAAAATCGATATTTTAGGTGCCCAAAGTCGATATGTGTATGTATCTTCAGTACCCGTTTATATCTCAAATTCAGGCTCAAAACACCCGAAAAATCGATATTTTTTGGTCCCAGAAGCGATCTGTACATACCTACTCAGTGCTTGAATATTTTCAAAATATAGGCCCAAAACATGCTGAAAATCGATATTTTAGGTGCCCAAAATCGATATGTGCATGCATCTTCTGTACTCGTTTATATCTCAAATTCTGGCTCAAAACACCCGAAAAATCGATATTTTTGGTTCCCAGAAGCGATCTGTACATGCCTACTCCGTGTTAGAGTATTTACAAAATACAGGTCTAAAACATGCTGAAAATCGATATTTTAGGTGCCCAAAGTCAATATGTGTATGCATCTTCTGTACCCGTGTATACCTCAAATTCAGGCTGAAAACACCCGAAAAATCAAATTTTTTGGTTCACAGAAGCGATCTGTACATGCCTACTCCGTTTTAGAGTATTTTCAAAATACAGGCCCAAAACATGCTGAAATTTGATATTTTAGTTGCCAAAAGCAATATGTGTATGCATCTTCTCTACCCGTTTATATCTCAAATTCAGGCTCAAAACACCCGAAAACTCGATATTTTTGGGTCCAATAAGCGATCTGTACATGCCTACTCAGTGACAGAATATTTTCAAATTACAGACCAAAAACATGCTGAAAATCGATATTTTAGGTGCCCAAAGTCGATATGTGCATGCATCTTCAGTACACGTTTATATCTCAAATTCAGGCTCAAAACATCCAAAAAAATCGATATTTTTGGGTCCAAGAAGCGATCTGTACATGCCTACTCAGTAACAGAATATATTCAAAATACAAGACAAAATATGCTGAAAAACGATATTTTAGGTGCCCAAAGTCGATATGTGCATGCATCTTCTGTACCCGTTTATATCTCAAATTCAGGCTCAAAACACCCGAAAATTCCATTTTTTTGGGTCCCAGAAGCGATCTGTACATGCCTACTCAATGTTAGAATACTTTCAAAACACAGGCACAAAAACAAGTTGAAAATCAATATTTTAGGTGTCCAAAATCGATATGGGCATGCATCTTCTGTACCCGTTTATATCTCAAATTCAGGCTCAAAACACCCGAAAATTCCATTTTTTTGGTTCCCAGAAGCGATCTGTACATGCCTACCTTGTGTTAGGGTATTTTCAAAATGCAGGCTTAAAACATGCTGAAAATCGATACTTTAGGTGCCCAAAGTCGATATGTGCATGCATCTTCAGTACCGGTTTATATCTCAAATTCAGGCTCAAAACACCTGAAAATTCGATATTTTTGCGTCAAAGAAGCGATCTGTACATGCCTATTCAGTCATGGAATGTTTTCAAAATATAGGCTCAAAGCATGCTAAAAATCGATATTTTAGGTGTCCAAAGTTGATATGTGCATTCATCTTCTGTACCCGTTGATATCTCAAATTCAATCTCAAAACACCCGAAAATTCGATATTTTTGGGTCCCAGAAGCGATCTGTACATGCCTACTCCGTTTTTGAGTATTTTCAAAATACAGGCCCAAAACATGCTGAAATTCGATATTTTAGTTACCAAAAGCAATATGTGTATGCATCTTCTCTACCCGTTTATATCTCAAATTCAGGCTCAAAACACCTGAAAACTCGATATTTTTGGGTCCAGTAAGCGATCTGTACATGCCTAGTCAGTGACAGAATATTTTCAAATTACAGACCAAAAACATGCTGTAAATCGATATTTTAGGTGCCCAAAGACGATATGTGCATGCATCTTCAGTACTCGTTTATATCTCAAATTCAGGCTCAAAACACCCGAAAATTCCATTTTTTTGGGTCCCAGAAGATATCTGTACATGCCTACTCAATGTTAGAATACTTTCAAAACACAGGCACAAAAAACATGTTGAAAATCAATATTTTAGGTGTTAAAAATCGATATGTGCATGCATCTTCTGTACCCGTTTATATCTCAAATTCAGGCTCAAAACACCCGAAAATTCCATTTTTTGGAGTCCCAGAGGCAACCTGTACATGCCTACTAAGTAATAGAATATTTTCAAGATTCAGGCCGATAACATGCTGAAAATCGATATTTTACGTGCCCAAAGTCAATATGTGTATGCATCTTCTGTATCCATTTATATCTCAAATTCAGGTTTAAAACACCCGAAAATTCGATATTTTTGGTTCCCAGAAGCGATCTGTACATGCCTAAGCAGTAATAGAATATTTAAAAAAACACGCCCAAAACGTGCTGAAAATCGATATTTTAGGTGCCCAAAGTCGATATGTGCTTGCATCTTATGTACACGTTTATATCTCAAATTCAGGCTCAAAACACCCGAATATTCGATTTTATTTTGGCCCAAAAGCGATCTGTACATGTCTACTTAGTGCTAGAAAATTTTCAAAATACAGGCCCAAAACATGTTGAAAATCGATATTTTAGGTGCCCAAAGTCGATATGTGCTTGCATCTTCAGTAACCGTTTATATCTCAAATTCATGCTCAAAACACCCGAAAACTCGATATTTTTGGGTCCCAGAAGCGATCTGTACATGCCTACTCCGTGTCAAAGTATTTTCAAAATACAGGCCCAAAACATGTTGAAAATCGATATTTTAGTTACCCAAAGTCAATATGTGAATACATCTTCTGTACCCGTTTATATCTCAATTTCAGGCTTAAAACACCCGAAAATTCGATATTTTTGGTTCGCAGAAGCTATCTATACATGCCTACTCCGTGTTAGAGTATTTTCAAAATACAGGCCTAAAGCATGCTGAAATTCGATATTTTAGGTGCCCAAAGTCAATATGTGTATGCATCTTCTGTACCCGTGTATATCTCAAATTCAGGCTCAAAACACCCGAAAATTTCGATATTTTTGGGTCCCAGAGGCAATCTGTACATGCCTACTCCGTGTTAGAGTATTTTCAAAATACAGGCCCAAAACATGCTGAAAATTGATATTTCAGGTGCCCAAAGTCGATATGTGCATGCATCTTCAGTACATGTTTATATCTCAAATTCAGGCTCAAAACACCCGAAAATTCGATATTTTTGGGTCCCAGAAGCGATCTGTACATGCCTAATCATTGCTAGAATTTTCTCAAAATACAGACCTAAACATGCTGAAAATCGATATTTTAGGTGCCCAAAGTAAATATGTCCATGCATCTTCAGTACTCGTTTATAACTCAAATTCAGACTCAAAACACCCGAATATTCGATTTTATTTTGGCCCAGAAGCGATCTGTACATGCCTACTTAGTGCTAGAATATTTTTAAATTACAGGCCCAAAACATGCTGAAAATCGATATTTTAGGTGCCCAAAGTCGATATGTGCTTGCATCTTCAGTACCCGTTTATATCTCAAATTCATGCTCAAAACACCCGAAAACTCGTTATTTTTTGGTCCCAGAAGCGATCTGTACATGCCTACTCAGTAATAGAACATTTTCAAAATTCAGGCCTAAAATATGCTGAAAATCGATATTTTAGGTGCCCAAAGACGATATTTGCTTGCATCTTCTGTACCCGTTTATATCTCAAATTCATGCTCAAAATACCCGAAAATTCGATATTTTTGGGTTTCAGAGGCGATCTATTCATGCCTACTCAATGTTAGAATATTTTCAAAATACAGGCAGAAAAACAAGTTAAAAATCGATATTTTAGGTGCCCAAGTCAATAAGCGCATGCATCTTCTGTACCCATTTACATCCTAAATTCAGGCTCAAAACACCCGAATATTCGATATTTTTGGTTCCCAGAAGCGATCTGTACATGCCTACTCCGTGTTAGAGTATTTTCAAAATACAGACCCAAAACATGCTGAAAATTGATATTTCTGGTGCCCAAAGTCGATATGTGCATGCATCGTCAGTACCCGTTTATATCTCAAATTCAGGCTCAAAACACCCGAAAATTCGATATTTTTGGGTCCCAAAAGCGATCTGTACATGCCTAATAATTGCTAGAATTTTCTCAAAATACAGACCCAAACATGCTGAAAATCGATATTTTAGGTGCCCAAAGTCAATATGTGCATGCATCATTGTACGGCTCCAAGAGGCAAGGCAGGTAAATGATAAGATTAGCTAGGGTCAGCTAACCAGACTACCTGCCCAGAACCGGCATTAGATAAATAAACAAGAAGATAAACATTAAGATAACCAGGTATCACAGACTATTTGTCAGTATAGGTACCTGGAGATAGGAGCAAGGGTCCTTTCAGCTACATGAGGCATGACTCAAAACCTCGTGACCATAGTCCCACGTGATTCATCCTACCACATGACCACAGGTAACCCACAGTAAATCATAACCATCCAAGTTGGTAATATTGTATCCAGACACAGCTGTCAACTCCAGTAGAGAATGTATTTAAGCATTGAAGTTTAACTAATAGGTAGGATACTTAACACTGACTCCCAGGGCTATACACTTGTCTCCACAAAGAGAGACCATACAAATAAGACAAGGCACATCATTATAATTCCCTGTATAGATATAAGTATATATTAATAAATTAAGCCTTAAGAAACTTGTGAAGTCAATTGCCTAAGAAAACCTAAGAAAGCACCCCGTCTTCCACGTTACCTAATACAACAAAAACAACTACTACAACAACGACTCCAAGAAATTACACACAAGTAAGTTACCAGTTTCTGCCCAGAGTTCAAGCCTTCAGAACTGGTACATTTGATGGCAGCGGTGTTTTTGCAATAAGGCAAATTGCAAGGCATAGACTTCACGGGAGTACAGTGACTAACATTGTTCAAGGACAAGTTGAAGGAATTTACTTGTAAATCCTCTCAAGTAATTTCTTCTGTGGGTATAATCTTACGACCTCTAACGAGGGAGATAAACCACATATTCTTCACCTACAAGAGGCACCTGCTTCAACAAAACTGCAACTGACCTACAAGGGGTCCTCATCTACTTCACAACAAACAATCATCACTTCATCACTACCATATCGGCGGCCCTACATAAATTCTCTTGTCAGGACAACGCCTCAACCTCCATCACCTCCACGCTGACGCCTTGTTACGTAAATGCTCTCGTAAAGGCAAGTCAACGTTCATCATCGTCACTCCAATAACGACTGTTAGTGTGTTAGTGTGCGAGCTAACTAATAATCGCTTCGCCTCTCCACCGACGTCGCCTCTTCACCACATCGTCGTCATCGTCGTTGCAACTAGAGTCAACTAAAAGTAGGTACACATTACATGTTACATTACATTATTTTTCACTTGTCCACGAACATGTTAGAATAGATTAGGTTCCTCAATTACAGCCCAGAAAGAAAGAAAAGAAGTGCCAAATTACAACAAAGGTAAAGATATTCTCCCCCATTACTCCAAAGGTATCATAACTAACTTCGAATATCCCTGATAATGATTCATTAGTCTCCAAGCTAGATTTCCCTGCCTCCCTAAGCCTCGTTTGTGGTGCCCACACATTCGAAATACATTCTTCTGCTTCCTCAACCTTACCCCCATTAACGACTTGTTCGGGTATACTATATTAACCTGTATTTTCTCCAGCAATGACAACTCCTCCACAATCTCCTACTGTCTCTGCTCTTCATACAACTTCTTCTAACCCCACTACCTCTTCTATGCATACAATGACAAGCTTACCCACCCACAAGTATTTAAAGTATTATACGGGAGATAATCCAAGATATGGGATTCATCTCTTCTTGCGTCATTTGGAGGATGTGTTTAACCAAACTAATATAGAGCAGAACTTACATAAGATAAGATTCGTGAGAGAAAATATTGCACCAGATAGTCCAGCCAGTTATATGTTAACTACAAGTGCTTTTTCTGATCCAGAGAATTTAACGTCATATGCTACATTCAGACAGTCACTTATTGATGTTTTTGGGGATGGTAAAATTCATAATTCATTATCATGGGTTCAGAGAATGTTTATAACAAAGGCAGAAAACATAACTACAAATGAACCAGCAAAAGCACTTGCATTATCAGGGTCTCTAACTTTAAATTCGAAGGAATCTCGTATTATACATCGTGAATTACAGATTACTCAATCCATGGGGACGAAGAATTTTAATTTTGATGCCACACCTACTCAAAGGGAATCACAGGGAAAACGTTGCAAACACTGTAACGGAAATAATAATATTACCAGTGAATGTTATAACTTACATAATACTAAGGGAAATTATCAAGGGAAAAGTAATCATAAATACAGTCATTTACATGAATCAAAGTCGCATTCCTTAGATGAATGCATGATCCTTAACAGAATGAAATGGGACTTGCACAATCGAAATATGATGTATGAAACGTGACCGCCACAATATTAAAACGTCCCGAAAATAAAACTGTAGGCCCTGTCGTCGCATTTACCGTTAATATACTATAATTCCCTGTCCTAGTATCACATAGTAACACCCACTTAATGATAGACACAGGCGCGACAGTTTCCTTGTTATCGGATAATTCCTTTAACATATTGAGCAAATTAGGTCCCCAGCGGCATTTATAAACCAAGATTAAACAGGTGACATAGCATTGTCAACCATGACAGGCAATAAATTACAGGTATTAGGGACATTAACCCTTCCTGTATGGTTAGACAAGGGAACTAACCATATACATATTGCATTTTATATAATACGAAATTATAAACTAGGTTTATCATACCTTATCAAACAAACAATAATAATTAACCCTAAATATAAAATAATACATTTTAGGAATTAATGTATTCCAATACAGGATTGTCCAGGCCAATATATAAGTCCATATAATGTTAACCCTATACGTATTGAAAATGAGGGAAACGACTCCATTATCATAAAGGCCATTGCTGCATATAATATTATATTAACTCCAAATTTCGTCCATAAATTGGAGGTAAATCTTCCATCTCATGTACAGCCACAAACTACCGTTCTATCCTTAATAGAACTAGTAAAATAATATATTACCAGGGATTAATTTACTTTACCCAATGTAAACAGTGAAAATATCACTGATATCAATAAATCATCTACCAATATGCATGTAAAGAAAGGAACATATCTATGTGATCTGTACAGATGGAAGTTAGACCAATACCACAAGGAAATATTGTATCGGTTCTTACCAAGGGATATAAATTGATAGTCACATAGGGGAACAACTTAGAAAATTTTGTCAGTGGGCACGATTTTCCACTTTATCGTGATAATCTCATCACCATACTAGCCACATATTGAATGCGATTGCCCTACTTGGTGAATCCTTAGGATGAACCAACATTATAAAGCATGCCATTACACTAACATCTCCTCAACCCATTTATTCGAGCATATAGACTACCGTACCTCGTAGTAGGCAGAAAGTTGTAAACGAAATATTAAATGAAATGATGGATGAAGGCATTATTAAGAATTCTAACTCCCATTTTAACAGCCCAATGTTTTTGGTTTCAATAATAATGGTGAATTTACGCCAGTAATTGATTACAGACAAATAAATAATGCTACAATTAAAGATAAATATCCCCTCCCTCCTTTAAGATGTTTTGTCTAACATTGGTAAATCAAAGCCTATGATATTCTCCACCTTAAACTTGGTCAGTGGAAACTGGCAAGTAGCATTAGATGATAAAAGTCAACCCATTACAACATTTAATACTTCCCATGGTTATTATGAATACATTCGTAGACCATTTGGGTTATGTAATGTTTCATCCATATTTCAGCATATGGTCAATTTGCGTATTGGCGTTATTAATAACGTAGTCATCGTTAATCTCAACGATTTGATTATTTTTCTATAGACGTACATTCATATTAAGTAACAATAAAGAAGCTTATCCAGAGATTACATTAGGTAGGCCTCAAAATTTAAATGCCTATGTGTCATTTTCTTACCATAAAATTATCATTTTAGGTTATACATTAACCGCCACTGTGCTCCATACACAATCTGATAAAATACGAGCAATGAAAGTATTCCCTATTCCAAATAAATGTTACTAACGTAAAATCATTCTTGGGTTTATGTTCTTATATAGAATCCTTGTAACGAATTTTTCCCAAGTAGTTAAACCCCTAAATAATCCCCTCAAGAAAGATACAGATTTTGTATGGATGCCAGAGAAATAGCTGAGCTTTGAATTATTAAAGGTTAAGTAATGTCAGCTCCAATTTTTGCATTCCCAAATATTCATTAACTTATATCACGTGTACGGATGCTTCTTCAGTAGGCTTAGGCGCTGTACTTATGTAAGAGATAGCTATGGATCTATGTTAGGTATGTGCTTATGCTTAGAGAATATTAAATGCGCAGGGAACTCGTTACTCTGTAACAAAACAGGAAATTTAAGCAATCTTATGGGCACTTCGTACTTTTAGAAACATCGTATTAGGCTATCCTTTACAAGTTTTCGCGAATTATCGAACGATCCTTGGCTTACTATAACCTCAAACCCTAACGGGAAAATTAGCCAGATAATATCTAACCATTCAGGAATTTCTCCCACATATTGATATTAACTACCTTCCAGTACGATTAAATAAAGTAGCAGATCCCTTAAACAGTCATCTTGTCCTTTTAGTTCCGAGGACACCCATGGACTTTGACATTATTATGGTTCCTAAACATTAGCAAACGGATTATATGATGAACGTAATAAGATATTCATTAAACCCTGAGGATGGAAAATAATGGACCATAATTACCCAGTCACTTAAATATCTTTTCCCTTCATGATGATATTATTTACAGAAAATTAAGGAAACGTGACGTACAAACCAATCACATATGTGATACAACAAATACTAATTCCCTCAGTATTAATTACCCTTATATCATAAGGCAATAGGACATCCTGATAGAGGTAGGTACTTAACCCACTCCATACAATATACTATTAACATAAACTAAAGGTAGATGATGAAACACATATATTGCGCAGTGCAAAACATACAATACAAATCAAGGCCATACATTTGGACCTCTGTTCCATGACGGGAATCCCTAATCCTGGACGAATCATGGGACATAGTAGGAATAGAGCTACTTTCCTTACCAATTTCGAATCAGGACGCAAATAAGTTATTACCTATGGTTAACCATTTTCTAGATATAGTGGCGGCACCACTACGATAAAAACCGCAAAAGTAAGTGCACATATATTTAAAAACCAAATTCCTATGCCCATTTACATGTCCCAATATTATAAAAGATAGCTGATTTCTACTACATTAAGCAAACGTTTGTATTACCATATTTCCCAGCATTTAATGGGTTAACAAAACGGCAAAACCGTAACACTACTAGAAGTACTTCGTGGCACAGTAACAATGAAAATCCCTCCACATGGGAAGACTGCATCGATATGACGGTCAATAAACACTACAAAATACGAAAATAAAAGGAAAAACTCCACATGAAATACTATATGGCGTATGGATACGTCCTTCATATGATATACAATTGCCACGAAGAAGCCATGCTAAAACATGGACACCTATGCTGAACAACGGTGAGTTGCATTTCAACAATTTCATCATGATGAACAAAGCAATTTATCGGCTTGCAAGAAAAATGCGTGATCGCCGACATAACAAAGCAATTTATCGGCTTGCAAGAAAAATGCGTGATCGCCGACATAACAAAGCAATTTATCGGCTTGCAAGAAAAATGCGTGATCGCCGACAGAACAAAACAAATTATAGGCTTGCTAGAGAAAAAAAAAAAAAAAAAAAAAAAAAAAATGCGTAATCGCCAATATAATGGGTACCCGATCGAACTTCACACAGTCATGTCTTTAGTAGGCTAACCTTATAATAAAGAATAATTTTACCAGGCGGATGATATTGTTTATGTAAACAGAAAAAAAAATTGGTAAAATGCGCGCAAAAACTTAACATCCAAAATAAAACCAATCAATATCTCTGCAACAGCAACAATGTCCTCTTCCTCGTAATATTATCCCTACTATTGATGGTAATAAAATAAACAATTACAAACAAAAACTCCGATCGGTTTCCAATGAAAATATTTCTTCTTACAAAGGTGGCCCAAATCAACCTATAAAACGGTTTTCAGGTCTATCCTCGCGGCGGCTACAGGCTCCGATGAAGTACACACCGCAAAAGATGACGTCTTACAATCCGAGAGCTCTCGTTTATAATTTTATCAAACAGTTGAAAAGAAAAAGAAAATAAATAAAATATTAGTGAGGAACGATATGATCACTATTTCTTTACAGGATTGTCACGAGTCAGCATAGACTCGTGACGTAATTTGAATTACAGAGAGTTGGAAAATTCCATACTGGAGAATGTTCTAGAGTAGGGGAATATTCCATGAGACAAAGGAGGTAGGTGCGGGTTAATCTGCAGGTAGTCTTAATCCGCTGGTAGTATCCAAAAATAGACCAGGTAATTAGAAAAGGGTCAGGAAGGCTGGGTTTCAACTGAATTTGCCACATTCAGTCATATAGGTGTTCGTACATTAAGTACATCTTGTATTGATAAATTATGCTACCAGGGTAATTTATGGTATTGTAAATGATCGTGAAGTGGAGGGGAATTATCGGGAATTATTAACACGCCATAGGTAAATTGAAATTGCAGGTATAACTCAAGTATAAGTGGGTACAATGTAAATCGTAGCCAGTTAGGAAAAACGAACAAAGATAGGAGGAGGAGTCAGAGAAATTTTGAACCAGTTAAGGAGGAAGAATTGGGTCAGTTTGGACAGGACACTTGGAGAGACAACACTCGTATAAACTAGCTTCCGCTTGCCTGAATTAATCCTCCACGTGTTGAGTGGGGAAGGATCAACGTAGACGCCGAATTCGTTGGATATTACCACGATTCCAAGGCTTTACAGTTGTATACTGGCCAGTTGCATCGACGGTGGTTCAGTAAGTGAATTAAGGTGAGGGGGAGCTGGATCTTTGAAAATTACGAGTGTGTTGTGAGACTCTAAATTATTCCCAAGTGTGAGACATTAAGAAATATTCCAAACTCGTGTTAGCATTGATAGAATCACTACAGTGTAACGTAACCTAGACTATCGTCACGTATACGAACGAGACGTAGCGAGAGCGAGTAGCTAGTTAGCGTGGCGTGAGTGTGTGTGTGTGTGAAATTAATTTATTCATGTTGGCATACTGGAGTTGAATAAATATAGAAAATTTGCAATTGGTTGTTTAAATGCACCAGTAGATTTGTTATCTATATAAATACATATATATCGGGAAGAACCCCTTAACATAAAAATTTATTATGTGCGTGGTGATTGAGGCCTAAACGGGGAATTAATCCCCGACTTTTTGTTCTTCGCTGCAGCCAACCAACGAGATCATAAATTAACTGGGCAAGGTAAGTTGTAATTGTCATATTATAAAATACATTATCTATCATTCTCACATCACCGTCACATATTTAGCGCCCAAACGTGGGACCGATTCGTTGTATTAACTCCAGTCACACACGCGCACACTTTCACGAGTAGATAGTCATAACTGTCCAGAAATTAAGGCAACAGAAACGATAGAAAATAAATTAAAAATGTCTACCGTACAAGAATTATTGGGAGAGGCTCAACTATTGGGAATTGAAGGTAAGGCCGAACTTCAAGTATACGTGAAAGACCGCCAAGAAGAAGAACGGCTTGAAAGGGCGGCCATAAGAGAAAATGAAAGGGAACAGAGAGAGCAAGAACAATTGAAATGGGAACATGAAAAGGAAGTATTGGAACTGCAAGTACGTGCGAGTGAAAATCAAAGTGCGAGTGGAAGTAATGTCGCAAGCTCAACCACCGTGACCCCAAGGTTACAACTGTCAAAATACGTAGAGGGAGACGATATCGAGCCGTTTATTGAGCGATTTGAAATGGTTGCAGACACTTATAGATTAGATAATGATATAAAGAAGCTCGAGTTTATTAATTTATTCGATGGAAAAGCACTTAGTATTCTCCACCGACTCGACAGTACCGCCAGAGATTACGAGAACATGAAAAAGGCTTTGTTACAGGCGTACGGGTTGACGGTCGATGACGCTAGGACTCAGTTTTGGCGTGCATCCTTACAGGATAAGGAGACTGTTGCACAGTTTAGTGCACGTCTGACCAGTTACCTGGATCAGTGGTTGGAGAAGGCCGAAACACCTAAGACGTTGGAGGGGGTAAAAGACTTGTTGCTTCGTACACAGTTGGAGAAGTCTTGTCCTCCAGAATTGTCGGCTCAGCTGAAAACCAACAAGGTGAAAACGTTGCAAACGATGGTGGATATGTCCGACGCCCATTTAACCGCGTATGGTTACCACACGCGGATTCAGTATAATAAGAAAATTAATCAGTCGAATAAGCCTTCTCAGAACTCTGCTGTTTCATATAACCAGTCGAGTAAAAATCAGTCACAGCAGCAGAGTCAAATTGTTCGTCTGCAACCTAAACCTCATTTTAATCATACCCAGAAACAAGGTAATAATCACTATTCGCAGCAGTCCAATCAGTACCGTTACCAAGGAAAAAGTAACTGGAAAAATAGTAATAACCATAGTGGAAATAAGGGTTATTATCAGCGATCGGCAGCTGCAACACAGGGTGAACCACAGTATTCACCTGTGGCGGTTCAACCTAGTGTAGAACCACGAGTGCCTCAGTCGGTTCACGAACCTCATCAATTGTGACTAAACGCGACAGGAGTCTCGAAAGGTAAGTCTGGTTTCCATATTTGTCCGGGAATTGTTAACGGGATATCTGTTGAAGTCTTTCGAGATAATGGGTCATCGGGGTGTTGTGTCGCTGATGGTTTAGTTGCTTCTAATGATTTTACAGGGGAGCAGGTAACTATCACTATGATTGATGGTACCAGGAGGCTCTATCCTCTTGCTAAAGTTGCATTGGAGAGTCCATTCTATACAGGCCAGGTAATTGCAGCAGTCATGCAAAATCCTGTGTCAGATTTGGTAATAGGAAATATACCAGGGGTTAAGAATGCGTGTTCAGTGGAAGTTTCCACACAGACTGGTGCAGCTGCTGTAACCAGGGGTATGACGCATGCGAAGAAAACAGTTGTTCCACTTCAAGTGACAACTGCCGCCGACCTCGTCAATTGCGAGGATGTAATTGCAGAGCAAGCAAGTGACCCTTCATTGGCACTTGTTCGCAAGCAGGCACTTGAGGGTGAGAGTAGAGATCGACATGGTATTGTAACCAGTTACGTCAGGAGGAGAAACAGGTTTTACCGACGTACAGTAAACCCCGATGGGGAAGAGAGGGTTCAGTTTCTCGTACCAGAGAAATACAGACAGGCTGTGTTTACCCTGGGTCATCATTCTATATTAGGGGGTCATATGGGGATGAGGAAAACAATTGATAGGATTCAGTCTCATTTCTATTGGCCAGGTATGGGGAGAGAGATAGGGAGATTGTTGAGGTCATGTGACGTTTGTCAGAAAACGTGTGACAGGGGTCGGGTGAAGCCCGCACCTCTTAAACCTCTACCGCTAATCTCAGAATCATTTGAGAGAGTAGCGGTTGATATTGTTGGACCGATTATTCCGAGGGCTACGGACGGTGCCAAGTACATTCTTACCTGTGTGGATTTCGCGACCAGATGGCCTGAAGCAGTGCCTCTGCGTGATATTGAAGCCACTACAGTGGCTGAAGCCTTGTTGGATATATTCTGTCGTGTCGGCATACCAAAGCAGGTATTGTCCGATCGAGGCAGTCAATTTACCTCCGCTATGATGGAGGAATTGTGGAGATTACTCTCAGTTAAAGGGTTGAGGACAACGCCTTATCATCCAATGTGTAATGGGTTGTGTGAGAGGTTTAATGGTACTCTCAAGAAAATGTTGAGGAGGATGGCAGTAGAACAACCTAGGGAGTGGTCCAGGTATATCTCGCCACTACTGTTCGCGTATCGCGAAGCACCTCAGGCATCGTTGCAATTTAGTCCATTCGAGTTAGTGTATGGTAAACCTGCTCGAGGACCACTTCAGGTTCTACGTGAACTTTGGGACGATGAGGAATCGGATCCCGTGGTGAAAACCACTTATTCTTATGTAATTGATTTGGCAGAACGATTACAGCAAACCTGCGAGATTGCAAAGCAGGAGTTATCTAAAGCAAAGGAGATTCAGAAGTCCTACTATGATAGGAAAACTAAGCTCCGAACGCTACAGGTAGGGGGAAAGTGTCTCGTTCTGTTACCAACAGCTCATAATAAGTTGTTGGCTCAGTGGAAGGGTCCCTTTGAAGTAGTCAAGAAGGTGAATGACCTTAACTACATAGTTAAAATCAAAGGTGAAGCCAAGCGGTTTCATATTAATATGCTTAAGGAATATTACACCACCCAACAGGGGTGTACTTCCATTGTTACCACATTTGGGGCAGGCTGTTGTAACATCACCTCAGAACAGAGTGAAGTGTTAAGTCTAGTCCGTGGTCATTTTTCCCCAGCAGTAGACATGGTTAGCGCTGCTGTGGTAATTCCCGAGGGTGACGAGGGATATACTCCCCAGACGGCTGAAGCTCGTCAAGGTGAGACAGTGGCAGAGGTCTCCGTTTCGGAGAATTTAAGACCAGACCAGCTTGCAAGAGTCAATGCGGTACTGGTAAAATATTCACGTGTGTTCTCTGACAGGCCTGCTGTTGCCAACGTAGCCTGTCACGAGATTCAGCTTACGAGCGACACACCAGTGAGGGTGAAACCATATTCTATTCCTGTACGGCTGATTGATACAGTACGTGAGGAAATTAATGACATGGAAGCAGCTGGTATCATGCGAAGATCGACCGGCAGAAGTATCCTCCGGGTCAAATTGCTCGTTAATTAGTGTTAACCGAGTAAATATTCATGCGAAGATCGACCGGCAGAAGTATCCTCTGGGTCGAATTGCTCGTAATTGTTACCTCTCCGAGCGCAACGAGCACGAGTCTTATGCGACTCAGATCAAGGGGTTTCCTAGAATTGGGGAAAAATCCGATGTTATATGTATTGTATTTTGTGCAACTTATCCAAGACACGGATTCTAGCGGTTTACTCTGATCCAAGGCTCGGATAATTTACTAACAATATATTGCCTTCCAGAATTATTATTGCAGTATTTTGTGTAACCTTATCCAAGACACAGATTCTAGCGGTTTACTCTGATCCAAGGCTCGGATAATTACTAATATATGTATTGCCTTCCAGAGATATTGTTGCAATTCCTACATATTATGTAACAAATACACAATGCATTACATACACCACACTTATATATTGCTTAAATGTGTACAAATTGTACTGAGCAGAAATTACCAGGTACATTCATTCTTGTCTCGGAGTTTCTTCCTAAGATTGAAAAGCTAAAGTAACTGTTGGGAGTTTTCCACTCATTGGCAAAAATGAACACGTAACTGGTGATAGTAATTGACACATACAAGAATAAGTGAAGTGTGGATGAATTGTTATTGTAATAGTTATACATGCAAAGGCGTCGTTACCACTTCACGAATCTATTAAACATTGCATAGAGCAATGTCTCTTTGTGTGGGCGAATGTCACGAGTCAGCATAGACTCGTGACGTAATTTGAATTACAGAGAGTTGGAAAATTCCATACTGGAGAATGTTCTAGAGTAGGGGAATATTCCATGAGACAAAGGAGGTAGGTGCGGGTTAATCTGCAGGTAGTCTTAATCCGCTGGTAGTATCCAAAAATAGACCAGGTAATTAGAAAAGGGTCAGGAAGGCTGGGTTTCAACTGAATTTGCCACATTCAGTCATATAGGTGTTCGTACATTAAGTACATCTTGTATTGATAAATTATGCTACCAGGGTAATTTATGGTATTGTAAATGATCGTGAAGTGGAGGGGAATTATCGGGAATTATTAACACGCCATAGGTAAATTGAAATTGCAGGTATAACTCAAGTATAAGTGGGTACAATGTAAATCGTAGCCAGTTAGGAAAAACGAACAAAGATAGGAGGAGGAGTCAGGGAAATTTTGAACCAGTTAAGGAGGAAGAATTGGGTCAGTTTGGACAGGACACTTGGAGAGACAACACTCGTATAAACTAGCTTCCGCTTGCCTGAATTAATCCTCCACGTGTTGAGTGGGGAAGGATCAACGTAGACGCCGAATTCGTTGGATATTACCACGATTCCAAGGCTTTACAGTTGTATACTGGCCAGTTGCATCGACGGTGGTTCAGTAAGTGAATTAAGGTGAGGGGGAGCTGGATCTTTGAAAATTACGAGTGTGTTGTGAGACTCTAAATTATTCCCAAGTGTGAGACATTAAGAAATATTCCAAACTCGTGTTAGCATTGATAGAATCACTACAGTGTAACGTAACCTAGACTATCGTCACGTATACGAACGAGACGTAGCGAGAGCGAGTAGCTAGTTAGCGTGGCGTGAGTGTGTGTGTGTGTGAAATTAATTTATTCATGTTGGCATACTGGAGTTGAATAAATATAGAAAATTTGCAATTGGTTGTTTAAATGCACCAGTAGATTTGTTATCTATATAAATACATATATATCGGGAAGAACCCCTTAACATAAAAATTTATTATGTGCGTGGTGATTGAGGCCTAAACGGGGAATTAATCCCCGACTTTTTGTTCTTCGCTGCAGCCAACCAACGAGATCATAAATTAACAGGGCAAGGTAAGTTGTAATTGTCATATTATAAAATACATTATCTATCATTCTCACATCACCGTCACAAGGATATATGAATTATTACATAATTTTCTGCCATTGAGCAGTGGGTACAAATAAGGTATTTAATGATACACTAGTTTTCTGTGACAGGTATCACACAAATGAATTTACCTATTTACATGCATTATATTCTATAGTGTCCTTTCACTATTGGGTGCCCTAGGAATGGATTCAACGACTCAGGTAATATTGCTCGCTTATTATACAAAAAAAAAAAATATATATATAATGGCTTAGAGCCATCATCACAGCCCAGAGTGTGATTTAGAAAATTTTTAAGTGAAATTTCATGAGCATTATTTGGTACTGCTTAGCCAGTGGTATACAAGCATTATCCCATTAATAAAATATTGCAGGACAAGTCGTTGCAAATCAAGGTAAGATAGAGTAACAGGTATATACTGTATTAGGGTGCAAATCATTGCACAGAAATTAAATACGATTTATATAGTTTACATGAGCAACGAATGAAAAGAACTACATATATGGAATAATCACATCATATTTTTAGGCTTCTATTTATTTCTGTGAGTTTGCGGAAAAATGATAGCAGGTGAGGAACTTAGAGAGGAATGACAACTATTTATTGAGAGAGTATTTACTGCGAGTAAGGTAAGATCAACTCACAATTTTACCACTCCAACAGCTACGAAATGTAATGGCACAATCAATGATGAAATACCATCTTACTTATTATCTTCATACACCTACTAGGTATAATATTATACAGTCTTGCGTAGTATTTTAATACAAGATCATATACTCATTATTATTCCCATAAAAGGTAAAATGTTATTCACAAGCTACGCACTTCAACAATTCCCAATGAAAATGGAAGTAATCATTTAATATTCGATTTTCATCCAATAAGTATTATACGTAGTGATGATGTCATCAGTGACACACAACTCCTCAAGTGCCATGTTGCATATCTTCATTTATATGTTTGTCTTGCATATTTCTTTGCATATTTATTTGCATTTAAGTCTCCACATGATGCAAAATCTCCACTTGCTTGGAATCAAATACTAATCACACACTATATGCATGTACATTCATATCTATTACTAATCAAACTCTCTTTCATCATCATTTTTTAATTTCCACTATCTATACTTACCTGCTGATACACAATTAACACTAATTTACCCTAATCACCCTACACATGGTATGGTTTAGGGCTACTATAAAGAAGCAGACTCATAGGAAATACGATCCAAGGGAATCGTTATCTTGCCTCATAAACATAAATTGCTTGAAAACATAACACACACTCTTCCACCTTTCAACATATTTAATTTAATGTCGACTTGTTTAACATCTCCTAATTATCAGTTGTTTCAGGAAAAATGAAACTATTAAGTTACTCAATGAGACTAGGATTCAAACATCCTTAGTATATCAATTGATTCCTCCATATATTGATCATAATAACTCTTGGTACCAATGTTTATTATCCCATGTCTTATCTTTCTGGCATGTACTATAATATTTATGTATTGTATAAGACAGTCTAAAATACTATTTTTGTATTTGTATAAGTAAGCACTATCGACGTATACTGAATGCTCTTGTCTTGAAAAGGATAAGACTATTATTTCAAAGCCACAACATAGCAACACGGCTCCCCCCCCTCATTAATATGTGAATCTTTAGCATAGGTTAGCTTATATACACACAATGACATGCACCTAGCTAAACACATTAATTTTAAGATAATTTCTTTATGTACCAATGTATTTATATTCATGTATTACCGGTAATGTTAATTTTAAGCATATGGTGTGCCTATGTCTTGGATGTCTATTTTGTATTAGTATTTAAGTATTCATTGTTAATTTCCTAGCTCCTTTATCCCTTTCCTCTGGATGAATCATCCTTGGATATACCAAGTATTGTAAAATTTGTTCCCACAATAAAGTTCTAATCTGGGACAGATTTGGCAGCTGGCTCGAGCGATGTACGGCTCCAAGAGGCAAGGCAGGTAAATGATAAGATTAGCTAGGGTCAGCTAACCAGACTACCTGCCCAGAACCGGCATTAGATAAATAAACAAGAAGATAAACATTAAGATAACCAGGTATCACAGACTATTTGTCAGTATAGGTACCTGGAGATAGGAGCAAGGGTCCTTTCAGCTACATGAGGCATGACTCAAAACCTCGTGACCATAGTCCCACGTGATTCATCCTACCACATGACCACAGGTAACCCACAGTAAATCATAACCATCCAAGTTGGTAATATTGTATCCAGACACAGCTGTCAACTCCAGTAGAGAATGTATTTAAGCATTGAAGTTTAACTAATAGGTAGGATACTTAACACTGACTCCCAGGGCTATACACTTGTCTCCACAAAGAGAGACCATACAAATAAGACAAGGCACATCATTATAATTCCCTGTATAGATATAAGTATCTATATACATAAAGCCAAGGTTCTTTCTGCGTGTGTGTGTGTGTGTGTGTGTGTGTGTGTCCGCGATGCACGCCTAAACCGTCCAACTTTGTGTCCTCAAAATTTGCATGTAGGTGAGTCTTGATCCCGTTCAGGTTTAGGGGGGGTCATACAACGAAACCACATATAACGAAACGTGCTAGCGAAATAATAATAAATTACAGGGGAAAAATCTACGGAATCACCATACCACAGTTCAGCCTTTCGCAAAAACACGGTCAATTTTAAAGTTTCATTTAGGTAAATTTTTTCTTACAGACTTGTAGAGCTTGATTTTACACACCAGAATCTGTAAACTAAAGCTTCCTAGGTTCATTGGTTTGCGTACAGCAGCGCCATGAGTAATAAAGTAGTTACCCCTAAAAATGAGAACACGTATTCTATTATTAAATTATCGGATACTGGTCCAGAAATCAACAGCTCATGAACATAATTTAAGGCTACAGCACGGATATTATTCGATTTGTTTATGCCTTATCTCAGTAAGTATATTGTCGTTTACCTATATTATTACATTTTATCCATTTTTATGATTGATTTCTACCATATTGGTATAATATTTTGGTAAATATTGAATGAATTACCGTTATTGCATACCGTTTTTCTACCTTCATTACCCACTTATTTAGACCATTCTAAGACTATTTTCTTCTATGGCATTTCCTCCACAAATGCCCCATTTCCAAGATAGGGCATATTCAAATGGGGCATTTTGAAATTAGCCTGACCTTACCTGACCTTACCTAACCTAACCTAGACCACATCAGACTACCGGGACCTAACCTGGCCAAACTACCGGGACCTAACCTGGGCAAACTACCAGGAAAACGGTAATTCTTTCAATAATTACCAATATTTTTGTACATTATTTTCTTGAGCTCTTGATTCCTGCTCCAGTATCAAACACCATTGTCATATTGATTCTCATTATTGTCCTATAGAGTTTCACTTTTGTCAAATTGATTTTCATTATTGCCATATTTATTTTCAGATTGGTAGAATATTTTTGTAATCCAGTATCAAACACCATTGTCATATTGATTCTCAGTATTGTCCTATAGAGTTTCAGTTTTGTCAAATTGATTTTCATTATTGCCATATTTATTTTCTGATTGGTAGAATATTTTTGTAACTTATTTTCTTGACGTCTTGATTCCTGCTACGGTATCAAACACCATTGTCATATTGAATCTCAGTATTGTCCTATTGAGTTTCAGTTTTGTCTAATTGATTTTCATTATTGCCAAGATAGGGCATATTCAAATGGGGCATTTTGAAATTAGCCTGACGTTACCTTACCTGACCTTACCTAAACCGCATCAGACTACCGGGACCTAACCTGGGCAAACTACCGGGAAAACGGTAATTCTTTCAATAAATACCAATATTTTGTACTATATTTTCTTGAGCTCTTGATTCCTGCTCCAGTATCAAACACCATTGTCATATTGATTCTCATTATTGTCCTATAGAGTTTCACTTTTGTCAAATTGATTTTCAATATTGCCATATTTATTGTCGTCAACCGGAGTCGTGAAAAATGTCGTTTACCAGGAGGCACTTCAGTAAAATGCTTAGTGACGCAATTAATAGAAAAAGAAGGAAATATTATTAATTATGCTAATATTAGAATGATGGAGTTATTGAATGAGGGAGAAAGATTGATATAATAAACATTTAAAAACGACTAATACCTCCAATTATTCACCCACCCACCTCTATTACTAATCATCCATCCATCCATTTATTTTATCTAACCACTAAACCATCCCTCCCTCTCCCCCTTCCTTCCCTCCTTCCCTTCCTTCTATCCACCCACCACCCGATCTGCTCCAAACCGCCCGAAGGGCGGTGGAAGGGCGGCCGCAGGCCGCCAGCCCTCCGCAGGAGCTAGCGGCTCCTAGCCGCCCGAAGGGCGGCGGAGCAGCTAGTATATTAATAAATTAAGCCTTAAGAAACTTGTGAAGTCAATTGCCTAAGAAAACCTAAGAAAGCACCCCGTCTTCCACGTTACCTAATACAACAAAAACAACTACTACAACAACGACTCCAAGAAATTACACACAAGTAAGTTACCAGTTTCTGCCCAGAGTTCAAGCCTTCAGAACTGGTACATCATCTGTACACGTTTATATCTCAAATTCAGGGTCAAAACACCCGAATATTCGATTTTATTTTGGCCCAGAAGCGACCTGTACATGCCTACTTAGTGCTAGAATATTTTCAAAATACAGGCCCAAAACATGCTTAAAACGATATTTTAGGTGCCCAAAGTCAATATGTGCTTGCATCTTCAGTAACCGTTTATATCTCAAATTCTGGCTCAAAATACCCGAAAATTCGATATTTTTGGGTCTTAGAAGGGATCTGTACATGCCTACTCCGTGGTAAAGTATTTTCAAAATACAGGCCCAAAACATGTTGAAAATCGATATTTTAGGTACCCAAAGTCAATATGTGAATGCATCTTCTGTACCCGTTTATATCTCAAATTCAGGCTTAAAACACATGAAAATTCGATATTTTTGGTTCCCAGAAGCGATCTGTACATGCCTACTCCGTGTTAGAGTATTTTCAAAATACAGGCCTAAAACATGCTGAAATTCGATATTTTAGGTGCCCAAAGTCAATATGTGTATGCATCTTCTGTACCCGTGTATATCTCAAATTCAGGCTCAAAACACCCGAAAATTTCGATATTTTTGGGTCCCAGAGGCAATCTGCACATGCCTACTCCGTGTTAGAGTATTTTCAAAATATAGGCACAAAACATGCTGAAAATTGATATTTCAGGTGCCCAAAGTCGATATGTGCATGCATCTTCAGTACCCGTTTATATCTCAAATTCAGGCTCAAAACACCCGAAAATTCGATATTTTTGGGTCCCAGAAGCGATCTGTAAATGCCTAATCATTGCTAGAATTTTCTCAAAATACAGACCCAAACATGCTGAAAATCGATATTTTAGGTGCCCAAAGTCAATATGTCCATGCATCTTCAGTACTCGTTTATATCTCAAATTCAGACTCAAAACACCCGAAAATTCGATATTTTTGAGTCACAGAAGCGATCTGTACATGCCTACGCAGTAATAGAATATTTAAAAAAACACGCCCAAAACATGCTGAAAATCGATATTTTAGGTGCCCAAAGTCGATATGTGCATGCATCTTCTGTACACGTTTATATCTCAAATTCAGGCTCAAAACACCCGAATATTCGATTTTATTTTGGCCCAGAAGCGATCTGTACATGCCTACTTAGTGCTAGAATATTTTCAAAATACAGGCCCAAAACATGCTGAAAATCGATATTTTAGGTGCACAAAGTCGATATGTGCATGCATCTTCTGTACCCGTTTATATCTCAAATTCAGGCTCAAAACACCCGAAAAATCGATATTTATGGGTCCCAAAAGCGATCTGTACATGCCTTCTCAGTGCGAGAATGTTTTCAAAATATAGGCTCAAAACATGCTAAAAATCGATATTTTAAGTGTCCAAAGTCGATATGTGAATGCATCTTCTGTACCCGTTTATATCTCAAATTCAGGCTCAAAACATCCAAAAAATCGATATTTTTTGGTCCAAGAAGCGATTTGTACATGCCTACTCAGTAATAGAATATTTTTAAGATTCAGGCCGAAAACATGCTGAAAATCAATATTTTAGGTGCCCAAAATCGATATGTGCATGCATCTTCTGTACCCGTTTATGTCCCAAATTCAGGCTCAAAACACCCTAAAATTCGATATTTTTGGGTCCAAAAAGCGATCTGTACATGCCTACTCAGTGCTAGAATATTTTCAAAATATAGGCCCAAAACATGCTAAATATGGATATTTTGGGTGCACAAAGTCTATATATGCATGCATCTTTTGTAGTCGTTTATATCTCAAATTCTAGCTCAAAACACCCAAAAATTCGATATTTTTGGGTCCCAGAAGCGATCTGTACATGCCTACTCAATGTTAAAATATTTTCTAATTACAGGCAGAAAAACAAGTTAAAATCGATATTTTAGGTGCCCAAGTCAATAAGTGCTTGCATTTTCTGTACCCATTTACATCCCAAATTCAGGCTTAAAACACCCGAAAATTCGATGTTTTTGGGTCCCATAAGCGATATTTACATGCCTACTCCGTGTTAGAGTATTTTCATAATCCAGGCCCAAAACATGCTGAAAATCGATATTTTAGGTGCCCAAAGTCAATATGTGTATGCATCTTCAGTACCCGTTTATATCTCAAATTCAGGCTCAAAACACCCGAAAATTCGATATTTTTGGGTCCAAGAAGGGATCTGTACATGCCTATTCCGTGTTAAAGTATTTTCAAAATACAGGCCCAAAACATGCTGAAAATCGATATTTTAGGTGCCCAAAATCAATATGTGAATGCATCTTCTGTATATGTGCATTTATCTGCAGTACCAGTTTATATCTCAAATTCAGGCTTAAAACACCTGAAAATTCGATATTTTTGGTTTCCGAAAGCGATCTGTACATGCCTACTCCGTGTTAGAGTATTTTCAAAATACAGGCCTAATACATGCTGAAAATTGATATTTCAGTTGCCCAAAGTCGATATGTTCATGCATCTTCAGTACCCATTTATATCTCAAATTCAGGCTCAAAACACCTGAAAATTCGATATTTTTGGGTCCCAGAAGCGATCTGTACATGCCTACTCCGTGTTAGAATATTTTTATAATACAGGCCCAAAACATGCTGAAAATCGATATTTTAGGTGCCCAAAGTCAATATATGTATGTATCTTCAGTACCCATTTATATCTCAAATTCAGGATCAAAACACCAAAAAATTCGATATGTTTGGGTCCCAGAAGCGATCTGTACATGCCTACTCAGTAACAGAATATTTTCAAATTACAAGTCAAAATATGCTGTGACAGCCACTGGGGAATGGCCAGTTTCCCCTCCTCGAACAAGGGAACAACTGGAAAATCCCCAGGTTCCGAAGGTTCGGAGAAGTTATTTGACCCCTCATTGAGCTATCCCGAATCACCAAATCTACCCTATATATATAGAGGTTCAGTCTTTGAAAAGTCAGTCTCTACTCAACTTCCCTCGTCGTTGGGTTTAACCTCTCCACCACTCAGCTTGTGCCTAGGGCTGATCTTGGTGCTTCCATAAATCTGGTGTTCTGCACATCTTTTCGTCTGAGTACAGTATAGTATTATGTGTTAATTTTAAGTCTTGTACTGAGGGTTCCCATTCTTTATACAAATTTTGGTGTTTAGGTTTAATTTAGTATTAAGTGTAGTATTAAGTCTTGGTGTGGATTATTTATGTACATTTATGTTGTTATAGTATTTCTGATGTGTTAATTATAATTTAGAAATTTCCCTAGCATTCTTATTACATTCCCAACTGTCACCTATGAGGTTTTTCACTCTTAAGTCTGGTATACCAGAATATAAGCACATACTGGAGACTACCAATCATCACATCAAATCTAAATACAAATATGTTTAATGCCAGTTGGTACCTTTGAACCAAAACCTCAATTACTGGCCGGATAACAAACTATCCATTCATCTTTTAATTGTTTGAGACTGGATTACGTACCATATCCCTAGAAACAGTGCCTAACAGTCTCTGAGTAATCTAGTGTTCGTAACAGTTAAGTGGGGGCCTGACCGGGATATTTAATTTTATTTTATGAACTTTGGTGATGTTGGTGGGCCACAGTGTAATTTTAATTAAAATTTATTGGAACCCTCTTAATTTGTGGAATGCTGATATGGTTGCTCTTAGGTGAAAGTGCCCATACTGTTGGTTGGTAGTTGTATTTTCCTGTCTTTTGACTTAAATGGTGGTAAAAGACTAACTATTGGTTGGACACTGTGCAAGTTGAGTGTGAGTAGGTTGAGTACTAGGGAAATCGAGACTCCGACAATTTTGTCCAATAACTCCTAGTTCCAACTGAGAACTTCATAACCCTGGTGTCGATGTAACTTTCCCATATTCCTAGCATACTTTTGCTTATCCCTAAGTTAACAGTCGACCCTAATATTCTTTACTTACTAGAAGCCTTTCAGTCGAACTTAGTGTTACGACTCGTAGAACTTTTTCTGTCTGAGTATCAGATTTTAAAGGATATCTACCCATGCTCAGTAAGTCGTGTTATTTGGGAACCAGACCGTTGTGTAAAGTAACTGAACGACGATAGTTCTGTAAAGCAACAAACTCTTGTGCTCCTATCGGGAGACCGTTCAAGCAGGTTATTTGTAGTTTCGGATGGATAAACCTGAGCGCTGGAACCCACTTAGCACACAGTCCGTTAGTGACTCCTCTGAACTCCCTCCAAAACCGATTCTGAATTGTGTAAAACCCTCATGACTTGTGAAGTACAAGACTTGAATTAAGCACTGTTTATTGGAGTGGAATTCCTCGAGTAAAATACTCAAAAAAATCAGTAATATCATCTGGTAGAGTAGTAATTTGCTTTTAACCTTGAGATGTCTTTTATATTAAGAAATTTCGTTGAAGAACCGACAGTGAGTAAATTGGAAGGTGACTTAAAGAAACAAGACTGGTGGCAGCTAGCTCAAAAATACAATATAGTTGCCTCTTCATCTTTAGTGAAGAAACAGTTAAAAGACGTAGTTATAAAAGGCCTTATTTCAAATCAAGTGTTGTCAGAAGAAGCCTACCGATTACTTCCTCAGGCTATTAGGTACGAGAAAGATAGCTCGGAGGACGACGACTCTGAGATGTTAAAATTAGATCAAGAAAGATTAAACCTAGAACGAGAAAAGTTAGAACTTAGGAAACTAGAGTTAGAAGACCGTGAACGAGAAAGAAAACATCAGTTAGAATTAGCCCAGTTAATTCAAAATATAAAAACTATAAAACCTACCTTCCAGTTACACAAGGAAGTTCACTCGGTCCCTGACTTTAATGAGGATGATCCAGAAAATTTCTTTATACAATTTGAAAGACTAGCCGAACATTTACACTGGCCTGAGGAAGAATGGATCTGGTTAATCCAAAATAAATTAGTAGGAACAGCTGCTAAAGTCTTTATTGCTCTCGAGACTAACACTACTTACGAATTTGCCAAAAGTAGCATCTTGAGTGCCTATCATGTAACTCCTGAGTCATATAGACAAAAATTTAGAAATTTACAGAAGCCTTTTAGTTCTACATATGTCGAGTTTGCTTCTGAGAAATTGAAGCACTTCAGACAGTGACTCACTTTTACAAAAACCCAGACTTTTGATGAACTTGCTAATTTAATAGTGCTTGAAGAGTTCAAACGACGAATTCCACTCCAAGTCTTGTTGTACTTGGATGATAGGAGTGTTCATGATTTAAAGGAAGCAGACCTATTAGCTGATCAGTATTCTGTGGTGCATAGGTTGAGTTCAAGACAGGGAAGGTTCACTGTAAAGTCATCAGCAGGTATCCTTGCGGCTCCGGATGATGAGTATCGAACTAGCAAAGCCATGACTTCTACCTCTTTACCCCCTCTATCCGTGATTAGCTGTGCATATTGTAAAAAGACAGGACATCATATTTCTCAGTGTCAGACACCAGGTTGTAGAAAATCATTCTACCCTGGACAGGTAAAATTCCAAAGTGCTCCTCCCACGGTATCATCTGGCACACAAAGGGTCCAGAGTTCACAGAAACCAAAACCCATGTCTCATATTAAGGTAGAGTCTCTCAATTCTCATGATGTATTCAAAGATTTTAAGTCCTCAGGTGAAGTAGGTTTATCAGAAAATGGTCCATTTTATCCAGTCACTATCCTTAGAGACACTGGAGCAGCTCAGTCTATTTTAACTAAGGTTGCTTTACCAGGTGTCGAGGAAAATATCACAGGAGAGAAGGTAATTCTCAGTGATTTATCTTCGGAACAGTCAACAGAGCTAGCTAAAGTATTTTTAAAATGCAATTTGTTTAACAAAGGGGTAAAAGTTGGAATTAGAGAACAAAAAAATGCCTATTTCAGGAATTCAATTAATTCTTGGTAACGATCTTGCTGGTTCCATGGTTGTTCCCACTCCCGAGATAGTGAAGACTCCTTGTGCTCACAGTCCCACTTTAGTGGAAGATCATATTCATCCTGAGATCTTTCCTTTATGTGCAGTCACACGGTCACAAACTCCTTCGGCAGAAGATACCCTGCCAGATGTCTTTGATCTCCCAAATCGGATCATGTCTAAAGAAAACCTGATAAAGGCTCAGTGAGAAGATTTAACTGTAGAGAAATTCCACAGGTTAGCCGCTAGCTCCAAGAAGGAAATTGATCATTTCCCAGGTTTTTATTACCAGGAAGGTGTCCTTATGAGATGCCATAAACCACCTACACATTCAGACTCTGATACTTGGGCTGAAGTCCATCAAGTAGTTATTCCAAAGTCTATTAGAGCACAGGTAATGGAAATAGCTCATGATGGTCCAGGAGGTCACTTAGGTGTGTGTAAAACTTATAACAAAATATGTGAACATTTCTTTTGGCCTGGTTTGAAACAAACTGTCATAACTTTTGTCCGTACATGTCACATCTGCCAAATGTCAGGAAAACCTAACCAGAAGATCCCCAAAGCTTCTTTAAACCCTATCCCAGTTGTTGGAGAACCTTTTGAAAAGGTAATAATTGATTGTGTTGGCCCTCTGCCAAGAACAAAGAAGGGGAATCAGTACATTTTATCACTGATGTGTCCTGTAACTAGATATCCTGAGGCTTTTCCATTAAAAAGAATCACTGCAAAAAACATAGCTAATGTCTTAATCAAATTTTTCACTCAAGTAGGCTTACCTAAAGAAATACAGTCCGACCAAGGATCTAATTTCACCAGTGACTTATTTTCCAGTGTTTTGAGAGAATTAGGTATTACCCAAACATTGTCTACGGCTTATCATCCAGAGTCTCAAGGAGTCCTCGAACGGTTCCATCAAACTTTGAAGGCCATGCTACGAAAATTTTGTACTAGTTCTGCTGCTGATTGGGATGACGGGTTGCCTCTCATGTTATTTGCAATTAGAGAAACGGTCCAGGAGTCGTTAGGACATTCCCCATTTGAGCTCTTATATGGGCGTCAAGTTAGAGGACCCTTTAAAGTATTAAAGGAAGGGTGGTATGATGAAAGTCCTCAACATCCCAAGCAGACAGTAAATCAGTATATGGATAATTTAAAGCAAAGATTAAGCAAGGTCAGAAGCATTGCCTTAGAAAACTTGCGAAAGTCCCAGTCAAAGATGAAAACTAGATATGATAAGAAAAGTAAAGTAAGAGAATTTAAGGCAGGAGATGAAGTGCTTATTTATCTTCCAGTTCAAGGAACCCCTCTTTCAAATAAATTTCACGGTCCCTACATAGTATCACACCGCCTAAATAAATTAAACTATGTAGTTCTCACACCTGATCGTCGTAAGGATTCAAGAATAATACATATAAACCTCATGAAAGAATACTGTAGAAGGAACCCTGCTGATGTACGTCAGAGACCAATAGCTTGTAATCAGATAAAAAATGTTACAACTGATGATAGTGTAAATACTGAGAATTTAAAACTAAATTCATACCTTTTAAATAATCTCAATGAAAAGTTGATTCATCTTACTTCTACTCAACAAGAAGACATCCACACTATTTTTCAAAAATACCCAGGAGTGTTTAGTGATAGGCCTGGTATTGTAAAGACAGTTGAACATGATATAGAACTAATGCCAAATGTTCACCCAATTCACCAGGCACCATACAGGCTCAACCCACACAAGTCCGACATCATGAGGAAGGAAGTAGACTACTTACTACAGAACGGTCTAGCCGAGCCCAGTTCATCGCCATGGGCATCTCCCTCTCTACTAGTACCGAAGGAAGGAGGCGACTGGAGGTTCTGCACAGACTACAGGAAGCTTAATTCTGTTACCATCAAAGACTCATATCCCTTACCACGTATAGACTCTCTGATAGACCAGGTCGGGAAGGCAGTATATCTTACTAAAGTAGACTTAATGAAGGGATATTATCAAATCAAGCTAACTGAGAGAGCACAATACATTTCTTCTTTCATTACCCCATTTGGTCTGTTTAACTATTTAGTACTCCCTTTTGGACTTTGTAATGCCCCAGCCACGTTTCAGCGTGCTGTAAATCACACCATCTCGGGCTTGAATAATACTTATGCTTATCTCGATGATCTTCTTCTTGTAGCTGACACATGGAAAGAACACATCGGTCACCTAGACGCCTTCTTTAATCGCTTAGCCGCCACAGGGTTCGTCGCCAATCTCTCCAAGTCCTCTTTTGGGAAGGCTACGGTGACCTACCTAGGACATGTGGTGGGTCAAGGGAAGTGTCGTCCTAAGACAGCAAATGTGGAGGCCATTCTCAACTTCCCTGCTCCTCATAACCGCAAGTCTTTACAACGGTTCTTGGGGATGGCAGGGTACTATAGGCGATTCTGCAGAAACTTCGCCTCTATAGCCGCCCCCCTAACAGCCCTCACTAGTCTAAAGAAAAAGTTCAACTGGACCCCTAACTGTCAAGTTTCCTTCGACGCTTTGAAGCAGCTTCTATCAAATGATCCTGTTCTCCAGTCCCCGGACTATTCACAACCTTTTATTCTCCAAGTGGACGCATCAGGAGAAGGGGTAGGAGCTGTATTACTTCAACACAATGACATCTCAAAGGCTCTTCATCCCGTATGTTACTATTCTACCAAACTCCTACCATATCAACGTGCATACTCAACAGTGGAGAAGGAAGCTTTGGCCCTGGTTTCCTCCTTCAAACAGTTCGAGTGCTATCTGAGTTACCCTGGTCATCAAACTCTGGTCTACAGCGATCACAACCCTCTTATCTTTATCGAGAGTGCAAAGCTCACCAATCAACGTATCCTCAGGTGGGCCCTTGCTCTTCAGTCTTTCAACTTCAAGATGGTCCATATAAAAGGAGAAGACAACATCATAGCTGACACCTTGTCCAGAGGATGGGACACCAACCTTCCTCCAGTGCCTGCGATATCCTGTCCAGCTCCTTCCGACGCTGGACTTCCGGGGGGAGTTGTGACAGCCACTGGGGAATGGCCAGTTTCCCCTCCTCGAACAAGGGAACAACTGGAAAATCCCCAGGTTCCGAAGGTTCGGAGAAGTTATTTGACCCCTCATTGAGCTATCCCGAATCACCAAATCTACCCTATATATATAGAGGTTCAGTCTTTGAAAAGTCAGTCTCTACTCAACTTCCCTCGTCGTTGGGTTTAACCTCTCCACCACTCAGCTTGTGCCTAGGGCTGATCTTGGTGCTTCCATAAATCTGGTGTTCTGCACATCTTTTCGTCTGAGTACAGTATAGTATTATGTGTTAATTTTAAGTCTTGTACTGAGGGTTCCCATTCTTTATACAAATTTTGGTGTTTAGGTTTAATTTAGTATTAAGTGTAGTATTAAGTCTTGGTGTGGATTATTTATGTACATTTATGTTGTTATAGTATTTCTGATGTGTTAATTATAATTTAGAAATTTCCCTAGCATTCTTATTACATTCCCAACTGTCACCTATGAGGTTTTTCACTCTTAAGTCTGGTATACCAGAATATAAGCACATACTGGAAACTAACAATCATCACATCAAATCTAAATACAAATATTTTTAATGCCAGTTGGTACCTTTGAACCAAAACCTCAATTACTGGCCGGATAACAAACTATCCATTCATCTTTTAATTGTTTGAGACTGGATTACGTACCATATCCCTAGAAACAGTGCCTAACAGTCTCTGAGTAATCTAGTGTTCGTAACAATACTGAAAAACGATATTTTAGGTGCCCAAAGTCGATATGTGAATGCATCTTCTGTACCCGTTTATATCTCAAATTCAGGCTCAAAACACCCGAAAATTCCAATTTTTTGGGTCCCAGAAGCGATCTGTACATGCCTACTCAATGTTAGAATACTTTCAAAACACAGGCACAAAAACAAGTTGAAAATCAATATTTTAGGTGTCCAAAATCGATATGTGCATGCATCTTCTGTACCCGTTTATATCTCAAATTCAGGCTCAAAACACCCGAAAATTCCATTTTTTTGGGTCCCAGAAGCGATCTGTACATGCCTTCTCAGTAATATAATATTTTCAAGATTCATGCCGAAAACATGCTGAAAATCGATATTATAGGTGCCCAAAGTCAATATGTGTATGCATCTTCTGTACCCGTTTATATCTCAAATTCTGGCTCAAAACACCCGAAAATTCGATATTTTTGGGTCTTAGAAGGGATCTGTACATGCCTACTCCGTGGTAAAGTATTTTCAAAATACAGGCCCAAAACATGTTGAAAATCGATATTTTAGGTACCCAAAGTCAATATGTCCATGCATCTTCTGTACCCGTTTATATCTCAATTTAAGGCTTAAAACACCCGAAAATTCGATATTTTTGGTTCCCAGAAGCGATCTGTACATGCCTACTCCGTGTTAGAGAATTTTCAAAATACAGGCCTAAAACATGCTGAATTTCGGTATTTTAGGTGCCCAAAGTCAATATGTGTATGCATCTTCTCTACACGTGTATATTTAAAATTAAGGCTCAAAATACCCGAAAAATTCGATATTTTTGGGTCCCAGAGGAAATCTGTACATGCGTACTCCGTGTTAGAGTTTTTTCAAAATACAGGCCCAAAACATGCTGAAAATCGATATTTCAGGTGCCCAAAGTCGATACGTGCATGAATCTTCAGTACCCGTTTATATCTCAAATTCAGGCTCAAAACACCCGGAAGTTCGATATTTTGGGGTCCCAGAAGCGATCTTTACATGCCTAATCATTGCTAGAATTTTCTCAAAATACAGACCCAAACATGCTGAAAATCGATATTTTAGGTGCCCAAAGTCAATATGTGCATGCATCTTCAGTACTCGTTTATATCTCAATTTCAGGCTTAAAACACCCGAAAATTCGATATTTTTGGGTCCCAGAAGCGATCTGTACATGCCTACTCAGTGCTAGAATGTTTTCAAAATATAGGCCCAAAACATGCTGAAAATCGATATTTTACGTGCCCAAAGTCAATATGTGTATGCATCTTCTGTACCCGTGTATATCTCAAATTCAGGCTCAAAACACCCGAAAAATTCGATATTTTTGGGTCCCAGAGGCAATCTGTACATGCCTACTCCGTGTTAGAGTATTTTCAATATACAGGCCCAAAACATGCTGAAAATTGATATTTCAGGTGACCGAAGTCGATATGTGCATGCATCTTCAGTAGCCGTTTATATCTCAAATTCAGGCTCAAAACACTCGAAAATTCGATATTTTTGGGTCCCAGAAGCGATCTGTACATGCCTACGCAGTAATAGAATATTTTAAAAAAACACGCCCAAAACATGCTGAAAATCGATATTTTAGATGCCCAAAGTCGATATGTGCATGCATCTTCTGTACACGTTTATATCTCAAATTCAGGCTCAAAACACCCGAATATTCGATTTTATTTTGGCCCAGAAGCGATCTGTACATGTCTACTTAGTGCTAGAATATTTTGAAAATCCAGGCCCAAAACATGCTGAAATTCGATATTTTAGGTGCCCAAAGTCAATATGTGTATGCATCTTCTGTACCCGTTTATATCTCAAATTCAGGATCAAAATACCCGAAAATTCGATATTTTTGGGTTCCAGAGGCGATCTATTCATGCCTACTCAATATTAGAATATTTTCAAAATACAGGCAGAAAAACAAGTTAAAAATCGATATTTTAGGTGCCCAAGTCAATAAGTGCATATATCTTCTGTACCCATTTACATCCCAAATTCAGGCTCAAAACACCCGAAAATTCGATATTTTTGGGTCCCAGAAGCGATCTGTACATGCCTACTTCGTGTTTGAGTATTTTCAAATTACAGGCCCAAAACAAGCTCAAAATCGATATTTTAGGTGCAAAAAGTCGATATGTGCATGGATCTTCAGTAACCGTTTATATCCCAAATTCAGGCTTAAAACACTCGAAAATTTAATATTTTTGGGTCCCAGAAGCGATCTGTACATGCCTATTCAGATAAAGGCCCAAAACATGGTGAAAATCTATATTTTAGGTGCCCAAAGTCAATATGTGTATGTATCTTCTGCAACCGTTTATATCCCAAATTAAACCTCAAAACACCCGAAAATTCGATATTTTTGGGTCCCAGAAGCGATCTGTACATGCCTAATCAGTGATAGAATGTTTTCAAAATATAGGCTCAAAACGTGCTAAAAATCGATATTTTAAGTGTCCAAAGTCGATATGCGCAAGCATCTTCTGTACCCGTTTATATCTTAAATTCACGCTCAAAACATCCGAAAATTCGGTATTTTTGGGTCCCAGAAGCGATCTGTACATGCCTACTCCGTGTTAGAATGTTTTCAAAATATAGGCTCAAAACATGCTAAAAATCGATATTTTAAGTGTCCAAAGTCGATATGTGAATGCATCTTCTGTACCCGTTTATATCTCAAATTCAGGCTTAAACACCCGAAAATTCGGTATTTTTGGGTCCTAGAAGCGATCTGTACATGCCTACTCCTAGTTAAAATGTTATCAAGATACAGACCCAAAAAATGCTCTAAATCGATATCTTAGGTGCCCAAAAGTCGATTTGTGCATGCATCATCAGTATCCGTTTATATCTCAAATTCAGGCTCAAAACACACGAAAATTCGATATTTTTTGGGTCCCACAAGCGATCTGTACATGCCTACTCAATGGTAGAATATTTTCAAAATACAGGAACAAAAACAAATTTAAAATCGATATTTTAGGTGCCCAAAGTCGATATGTGCATGCATCTTCAGTACCCGTTTATATCTCAAATTCAGGCTCAAAATACCCGAAAATTCGATATTTTTGGGTCTTAGAAGCGATCTGTACATGGCTATTCAGTAATATAATATTTTCAAAATACAGGCCCAAAACATGCTGAAAATCGATATTTTAGGTGGCCAAAGTCGATATGTGTATGCATCTTCTGTACCCGTTTATATCTCAAATTCAGGATCAAAATACCCGAAAATTCGATATTTTTGGGTTCCAGAGGCGATCTATTCATGCCTACTCAATGTTAGAATATTTTCAAAATACAGGCAGAAATACAAGTTAAAAATCGATATTTTAGGTGCCCAAGTCAATAAGTGCATATATCTTCTGTACCCATTTACATCCCAAATTCAGGCTCAAAACCCCCGAAAATTTAATATTTTTGGGTCCCAGAAGCGATCTGTACATGCCTTATCCTTGTAGAATTTTCTCAAGATACAGACCCAAAACATGCTGAAAATCGATATTTTAGGTGCAAAAAGTCAATATGTGCATGCATATTCTGTACCCGTTTATATCCCGTATATAGGCTCAAAACATGCTAAAAATCGATATTTTAAGTGTCCAAAGTCGATATGTCCATACATCTTCTGTACCCATTTATATCTCAAATTCAGGCTCAAAACACCCGAAAATTCGGTATTTTTGGGCCCTAGAAGTGATCTGTACATGCCTACTCCTAGTTAGAATGTTTTCAAGATACAGACCCAAAACATGCTCAAAATCGATATTTTAGGTACCCAAAAGTCGATATGTGCATGCATCTTCAGTACCCGTTTATATCTCAAATTCAGGCACAAAACACCCGGAAATTCGATATTTTGAGGTCCAAAAAGCGATCTGTACATGCCTACTCCGTGTTAGAGTATTTTCAAAATACAGGCCCAAAACATGCTGAAAATCGATATTTTAGGTGCCCAAAGTCGATATCTCAAATTCAGGCCCAAAATACCCGAAAACTCGATATTTTGAGGTCCCAAAAGCGATCTGTACATGAATACTCAGTGCTAGAATGTTTTCAAAATATAGGTTAAAAACATGCTAAAAATCGATATTTTAAGTGTCCAAAGTCAATATGTGGATGCATCTGCTGTACCCGTTTATATATCAAATTCAGGCTCAAAACTCCCAAAATTCGGTATTTTTGGGTCCTAGAAGCGATCTGTACATGCCTACTCCTAGTTAGAATGTTTTCAAGATACAGACCAAAAACATGCTCAAAATCAATATTTTAGGCACCCAAAAGTCGATATGTGCATGCATCTTCAGTACCCGTTTATATCTCAAATTCAGGCTCAAAACACCCGAAAATTCGATATTTTGTGGTCCAAAAAGCGATCTGTACATGCCTTCTCCGTGTTAGAGTATTTTAAAGATACAGGCCCAAAACATACTGAAAATCGATCTTTTAGGTGCCCAAAAGTCGATATGTGCATGCATCTTCTGTACCCGTTTATATCTCAAATTCAGGCTCCAAGCACCCAAAAATTTGACATTTTGGGGTCCCAGAAGCGATCTGTACATGCCTACTCAGATAAAAGCCCAAAACATGGTGAAAATCTATATTTTAGGTGCCCAAAGTCAATATGTGTATGTATCTTCTGCAACCGTTTATATCCCAAATTAAACCTCAAAACACCCGAAAATTCGATATTTTTGGGTCCCAGAAGCGATCTGTACATGCCTAATCAGTGATAGAATGTTTTCAAAATATAGGCTCAAAACATGCTAAAAATCGATATTTTAATTGTCCAAAGTCGATATGTGCAAGCATCTTCTGTACCCGTTTATATCTTAAATTCACGCTCAAAACATCCGAAAATTCGGTATTTTTGGGTCCCAGAAGCGATCTGTACATGCCTACTCCGTGTTAGAGTATTTTCAAAATATTGGCCCAAAACATGCTAAAATCGATATTTTAGGTGTCCAAAAGTCGATATGTGCATTTATCTTCAGCACCAGTTTATATCTCAAATTCAGGCTCAAAACAACCAAAAAATCGATATTTTAGGGTCCCAGAAGCGATCTGTACATGCCTACTCCTAGTTAAAATGTTATCAAGATACAGACCCAAAAAATGCTCTAAATCGATATCTTAGGTGCCCAAAAGTCGATATGTGCATGCATCATCAGTATCCGTTTATATCTCAAATTCAGGCTCAAAACACACGAAAATTCGATATTTTTTGGGTCTCACAAGCGATCTGTACATGCCTACTCAATGTTAGAATATTTTCAAAATACAGGAACAAAAACAAATATAAAATCGATATTTTAGGTGCCCAAAGTCGATATGTGCATGAATCTTCAGTACCCGTTTATATCTCAAATTCAGGTTCAAAATACCCGAAAATTCGATGTTTTTGGGTCCTAGAAGCGATCTGTACATGGCTATTCAGTAATATAATATTTTCAATATACAGGCCCAAAACATGCTGAAAATCGATATTTTAGGTGGCCAAAGTCGATATGTGTATGCATCTTCTGTACCCGTTTATATCTCAAATTCAGGATCAAAATACCCGAAAATTCGATATTTTTGGGTTCCAGAGGCGATCTATTCATGCCTACTCAATGTTAGAATATTTTCAAAATACAGGCAGAAATGCAAGTTAAAAATCGATATTTTAGGTGCCCAAGTCAATAAGTGCATATATCTTCTGTACCCATTTACATCCCAAATTCAGGCTCAAAACACCCGAAAATTCGATATTTTTGGTTCCCAGAAGCGATCTGTACATGCCTACTTCGTGTTTGAGTATTTTCAAGATACAGGCCAAAAACATGCTCAAAATCGATATTTTAGGTGCAAAAAGTCGATATGTGCATGGATCTTCAGTACCCGTTTATATCCCAAATTCAGGCTCAAAACACCCGAAAATTTAATATTTTTGGGTCCCAGAAGCGATCTGTACATGCCTTATCCTTGCTAGAATTTTCTCAAGATACAGACCCAAAACATGCTGAAAATCGATATTTTAGGTGCAAAAAGTCAATATGTGCATGCATATTCTGTACCCGTTTATATCCCGTATATAGGCTCAAAACATGCTAAAAATCGATATTTTAAGTGTCCAAAGTCGATATGTCCATGCATCTTCTGTACCCGTTTATATCTCAAATTCAGGCTCAAAACACCCAAAATTCGGTATTTTTGGGTCCTAAAAGCGATCTGTACATGCCTACTCCTAGTTAGAATGTTTTCAAGATACAGACCAAAAACATGCTCAAAATCAATATTTTAGGCACCCAAAAGTCGATATGTGCATGCATCTTCAGTACCCGTTTATATCTCAAATTCAGGCTCAAAACACCCGAAAATTCGATATTTTGGCGTCCAAAAAGCGATCTGTACATGCCTTCTCCGTGTTAGAGTATTTTAAAGATACAGGCCCAAAACATACTGAAAATCGATCTTTTAGGTGCCCAAAAGTCGATATGTGCATGCATCTTCTGTACCCGTTTATATCTCAAATTCAGGCTCCAAGCACCCGAAAATTTGACATTTTGGGGTCCCAGAAGCGATCTGTACATGCCTACTCAGATAAAGGCCCAAAACATGGTGAAAATCTATATTTTAGGTGCCCAAAGTCAATATGTGTATGTATCTTCTGCAACCGTTTATATCCCAAATTAAACCTCAAAACACCCGAAAATTCGATATTTTTGGGTCCCAGAAGCGATCTGTACATGCCTACTCAGTGATAGAATGTTTTCAAAATTTAGGCTCAAAACATGCTAATAATCGATATTTTAAGTGTCCAAAGTCGATATGTGCAAGCATCTTCTGTACCCGTTTATATCTTAAATTCACGCTCAAAACATCCGAAAATTCGGTATTTTTGGGTCCCAGAAGCGATCTGTACATGCCTACTCCGTGTTAGAGTATTTTCAAAATATTGGCCCAAAACATGCTAAAATCGATATTTTAGGTGTCCAAAAGTCGATATGTGCATTTATCTTCAGCACCAGTTTATATCTCAAATTCAGGCTCAAAACATCCTAAAAATCGATATTTTAGGGTCCCAGAAGCGATCTGTACATGCCAATCCGTGTTAGAATGTTTTCAAAATATAGGCTCAAAACATGCTAAAAATCGATATTTTAAGTGTCCAAAGTCGATATGTGAATGCATCTTCTGTACCCGTTTATATCTCAAATTCAGGCTGAAACACCCGAAAATTCGGTATTTTTGGGTCCTAGAAGCGATCTGTACATGCCTACTCCTAGTTAAAATGTTATCAAGATACAGACCCAAAAAATGCTCTAAATCGATATATTAGGTGCCCAAAAGTCGATATGTGCATGCATCATCAGTATCCGTTTATATCTCAAATTCAGGCTCAAAACACACGAAAATTCGATATTTTTTGGGTCCCACAAGCGATCTGTACATGCCTACTCAATGTTAGAATATTTTCAAAATACAGGAATAAAAACAAATTTAAAATCAATATTTTAGGTGCCCAAAGTCGATATGTGCATGCATCTTCAGTACCCGTTTATATCTCAAATTCAGGCTCAAAATACCCGAAAATTCAAATATTTTTGGGTCTTAGAAGCGATCTGTACATGGCTATTCAGTAATATAATATTTTCAAATTACAGGCCCAAAACATCCTGAAAATCGATATTTTAGGTGCCCAAAGTCGATATGTGTATGCATCTTCTGTACCCGTTTATATCTCAAATTCAGGCTAAAACACCCGAAAATTCGATATTTTTGGTTCCGAGAAGCAAACTGTACATGCCTACGCAGTGCTAGAATATTTTAAAAATATAGGCCCAAAACATGCTAAAAATCGATATTTTGGTTACCCAAATTCAATATGTGCATCCATCTTCTGTACCCGTTTATATCCAAAATTCAAGCTCAAAACACCCGAATAATCGATTTTGGGGGGGCCGAGAAGCGATCTGTACATGCCTATTCACTGACAGAATATTTTCAAAATACAGGCCCAAAACCTGCTAAAAATCGATATTTTAGGTACCCAAAGTCAATATGTGAATGCTTCTTCTTTACCCGTTTATATCCAAAATTCAGGCTCAAAACTCCCTAATATTCGATTTTATTGGGGCTCAGAAGCGATCTGTAAATGCCTACTCTGTGTTAGAGTATTTTCATAATATAGGCCCAAAACATGCTGAATTTCGACCTATTAGGTGCAAAAAGTCAATATGTGCATGCATCTTCTGTACCCGTTTATATCTTATATTCAGGCTCAAAACACCTGAAAATTCGATATTTTTGGGTCCCAGAAGCGATCTGTACATGCATACTCAGTGCTAGAATGCTTTCAAAATATAGGCCGAAAACATGCTCAAATTCGATATTTGTTGTTCAAAAAGTCGATATCTGCATGCATCTTCTGTACTCGTTTATATCAGAAATTCAGGCTCAAAAAACCCGAAAATTCGATATTTTTGGATACCAGAAGCGATCTGTACATGCATACTCAGTGCTAGAATACTTTCAAAATATAGGCCCAAAACATGCTGAAATTCGATATTTTAGTTGCAACAAGTCGATATGTGCATGCATAGTTTGTACTCATTTATATTCCAAATTCAGGCTCAAAACACCCGAAAATTCGATGTTATTGGGTCCCTGAAGCGATCTGTACATGCATACTCAATGCTTGAATATTTTCAAAATACAGGCCCAAAACATGCTCAACATCGATATTTTAGGTGCCCAAAGTCAATATGTGCATGCATCTTCTGTACCCGTTTATATCCCAAATTGAGGATCCAAACACCCGAAAATTCGATATTTTTGGGTCCCAATAGCGATCTGTACATGCTTACTCCTTGCTAGACTGTTTTCAAGATACAGACCCAAAACATGCTCAAAATCGATATTTTAGGTGCTAAAAGTCGATATGTGCACGCATCTTCAATACACGTTTATATCTCAAATTCAGGCTCAAAACACCCGAAAATTCGATATTTTTGGGTCCCAGAAGCGAGCTGTACATGCCTACTCAGTCCTAGAATAATTTCAAAATATAGGCCCATCAAATGCCAAAATTCGATATTTTAGGTACCCAAAGTCGATATGTGCATGCATCTTCTGTACTCGTTTATATCCCAAATTCATGCTCAAAACACCAGAAAATTCGATTTTTTTTGGTCAGAGAAACGATCTGTTCATGCCTACTTAGTAATGGAATATTTTCAAAATACACGCCCAAAACATGCTGAAAATCGATATTTTAGGTGTTCAAAGTCAATATGTGCATGCCTCCTCTGTACCCGTTTATATCCCAAATTCAGGCTCAAAACACACGAAAATTCGATATTTTTGGGGTCCCACAAGCGATCTGTACATGCCTACTCAATGTTAGAATATTTTCAAAATACAGTCACAAAAACAAATTTAAAATCGATATTTTAGGTGCCCAAAGTCGATATGTGCATGCATCTTCAGTACCCGTTTATATCTCAAATTCAGGCTCAAAATACCCGAAAATTCGATATTTTTGGGTCTTAGAAGCGATCTGTACATGGCTATTCAGTAATATAATATTTTCAAAATACAGGCCCAAAACATGGTAAAAATCGATATTTCAGGTGCCCATAGTCGATATGTGTATGCATCTTCTGTACCCGTTTATATTTCAAATTCAGGCTAAAACACCCGAAAATTCGATATTTTTGGTTCCGAGAAGCAATCTGTACATGCCTACGCAGTGCTAGAATATTTTAAAAGTATAGGCCCAAAACATGCTAAAAATCGATATTTTGGGTACCCAAAGTCAATATGTGCATCCATCTTCTGTACCCGCTTATATCCAAAATTCAAGCTCAAAACACCCGAATAATCGATTTTGGGGGGGCAGAGAAGCGATCTGTACGTGCCTATTCACTGACAGAATATTTTCAAAATACAGGCCCAAAACCTGCTAAAAATCGATATTTTAGGTACCCAAAGTCAATATGTGCATGCGTCTTCTTTACCCGTTTATATCCAAAATTCAGGCTCAAAACACCCGAATATTCGATTTTATTGGGGCTCAGAAGCGATCTGTAAATGCCTACTCTGTGTTAGAGTATTTTCATAATATAGGCCCAAAACATGCTGAATTTCGACCAATTAGGTGCAAAAAGTCAATATGTGCATGCATCTTCTGTACCCGTTTATATCTTATATTCAGGCTCAAAACACCTGAAAATTCGATATTTTTGGGTCCCAGAAGCGATCTGTACATGCATACTCAGTGCTAGAATGCTTTCAAAATATAGGCCGAAAACATGCTCAAATTCGATATTTGTTGTTCAAAAAGTCGATATCTGCATGCATCTTCTGTACTCGTTTATATCAGAAATTCAGGCTCAAAAAACCCGAAAATTCGATATTTTTGGATACCAGAAGCGATCTGTACATGCATACTCAGTGCTAGAATACTTTCAAAATATAGGCCCAAAACATGCTGAAATTCGATATTTTAGTTGCAACAAGTCGATATGTGCATGCATATTTTGTACTCATTTATATTCCAAATTCAGGCTCAAAACACCCGAAAATTCGATATTATTGGGTCCCTGAAGCGATCTGTACATGCATACTCAATGCTTGAATATTTTCAAAATACAGGCCCAAAACATGCTCAAAATCGATATTTTAGGTGCCCAAAGTCAATATGTGCATGCATCTTCTGTACCCGTTTATATCCCAAAATGAGGATCCAAACACCCGAAAATTCGATATTTTTGGGTCCCAATAGCGATCTGTACATGCTTACTCCTTGCTAGACTGTTTTCAAGATACAGACCCAAAACATGCTCAAAATCGATATTTTAGGTGCTAAAAGTCGATATGTGCACGCATCTTCAATACACGTTTATATCTCAAATTCAGGCTCAAAACACCCGAAAATTCGATATTTTTGGGTCCCAGAAGCGAGCTGTACATGCCTACTCAGTCCTAGAATAATTTCAAAATATAGGCCCAAAGCATACTAAAAATGGATATTTTTGGTGCCCAAAGTCGATATGTGCATGCGTTTTCTGTACCCGTTTATATTACAAATTCTGGCTCAAAATACCAGAAAATTCGATATTTTTTGTTCCCAGAAGCGATCTATACATGCATATTCAGTAATAAAATATTTTCAAAATACAAGCCCATCAAATGCCGAAATTCGATATTTTAGGTACCCAAAGTCGATATGTGCATGCATCTTCTGTACCCGTTTATATCCCAAATTCATGCTCAAAACACCAGAAAATTCGATTTTTTTTTGGTCACAGAAACGATCTGTTCATGCCTACTTAGTAATGGAATATTTTCAAATTACACGCCCAAAACATGCTGAAAATCGATATTTTAGGTGCCCAAAGTCAATATGTGCATGCCTCCTCTGTACCCGTTTATATCCCAAATTCAGGCTCAAAACACACGAAAATTGTGTCATTAATGGGTGTCATTAAAGAGCTTGGACTGTATATATCAACAGTCATTCATGGGGTGGTGGGTGTCATTACAGTGCTTGAACTGTAAATATCAACAGTCATTCATGGGTTGATTGGTTTCAATACAGTGCTTGGACTGTAAATATCAACAGTCATTCATGGGGTGGTGGGTGTGTGGGTGTCATTACAGTGCACGGACTGTAAATATTAACAGTCATTTATGGGGTGGTGGGTGTGTGGGGGTCATTACAGTGCTTGGACTGTAGATAACAACAGTCATTCATGGGCTGGTGGGTGTGTGGGTGTCATTATATTGTTCGGACCGTAAATATCAACGGTCATTCATGGGGTGGTTAGTGTGTAGGTGTCATTACAGTGCTTGGACTGAAAATATCAACAGTCATTCATGGGTGGTGGGTGTCAATACAGTGCTTGGACTGTATATATCAACAGTCATTCATGGGGTTGTGGGTGTGTGGGTGTCTTTACAGTGCTTGGACTGTAAATATCAATTGTCATTCATGGAATGGCGGGTGTGTGGGGATCATTACAGTGCTTGGACTGTAAATATCTACAAGCTCTGTTAATATTTACAGTCCAAGCATTGTAATGGCACCCACACACCCACCACCCTATAAATGACTGTTGATATTTACAGTCCAAGCACTGTAATGACATCCACACACCCACCAGCTAATGAATGACTGTTGGTAATTACAACCCGAGTGCTTGGACTGTATATATCAACAGTCATTCATGTGGTCATGGGTGTGTGGATGTCATTACAGTGCTTGAACTGTAAATATCAACAGTCATTCATGAGGTGGTGGGTGTGTGGATTTCATTACAGTGCTTTGATTGTAAATATCAACAGTCATTCATGGTTTGGTGGGTGTCATTGCAGTACATTGACTGTAAATATCAACAGTCATTCATCGGGTGGTGTGTGTGAGCATGTCATTACAGTGCTTGGACTGTAAATATCAGCAATCATTCATGGTGTTGGGTGTCATTACAGTGTTTGGACTGTAAATATCAACAGTCATTCATTAAGAGGGGGCTGTTTGGGTGTCATTACAGTGCTTGGACTGTAAATATCAACTGTCACTCATTGGGTGGTGGGTGTGTGGGTGTCATTACAGTGCTTGTAATGTAAATATCAACAGTTATTCATGGGGTGCTAGGTGTGTGAGTATCATTACAGTGCTTGGACTGTAAATATCAATTGTCAATCATGGGGTGGTGGGTGTGTGGGTATCCTTACAGTGCTTGGACTGTAAATATCAACAGTCATTCATGGGGTGGTGTGTGTGTTGGTGTCATTACTGTGCTTGGACTGTAAATATCAATAGCCATTCATGGGGTGGTGGGTTTGTGGGTGTCATTACAGTTCTCGGACCTAAAATATCAACCATCATTTATGAGGTGGTGATTGTGTGGGTGCCATTACAGTGCTTTGATTGTAAATGTCAACAGTCATTTATGGGGTGGTAGGTGTTATTGCAGTTGTCACTGTCTTTACTAATAAGACCCGATGCACCCTAGAGAAAAAATGCACCGTTGCTCTCCCAAATACTTTAGATTAACACTATAGGAGAATATTCGAAACACTGAGAAAAATAACATTATTTTAATTCACAAACAATATGCATCTCATTCAAGTACCTGGAATACATTGACAATATTAACTTGACACAATACATTAGCAATTTTCTGTTCTCCCAACTTATGTAATACAAAAATAATCACCTTAATACTAGACCTTAAATATTAAACCTTAATGCTACTTACAAATACTTCACCAACCCCGTCACCACCACAATGCACCACCAATCCACCCGGAGGACAAGAAGCAGAGGGAATCTCTGAAACACCGTCTTCCTGCCCTTATATACCCTGTTGAAGGCATGACGTATGTGCATCTTAGATGCCTGAGCCAATGAACAAACTCCCTCAACGCGGGAAAACTTCTTGACCAATCCCACGGATAAACTCATGCACACACACTCTGCCATTGGTTGCCTTTCCTCGCTCGTTCCCTGGCCAGATGATGGTAGTTAATGTATTCCCCCAACAGGTAGTTAAGGCTGGTTCAGGCCACTCGTGCTTCACGTCACACATGGACTGTAAATATCAACAATCATTCATGAGTGCTTGGACTGTAAATATCAACTGTCAATCATGGGGTGGTGGGTGTGTGGATATCCTTACAGTGCTTGGACTGTAAATATCAACAGTCATTCATGGGGTGGTGTGTGTGTTGGTGTCATTACTGTGCTTGGACTGTAAATATCACAGGTGGTAGGTGTGTGCATGTCATTACAGTGTTTGGACTGTAAATATCAAAAGTAATTCATGGTGTTGGGTGTAATTACAGTGCTTGGACTGTAAATATCAACAGTCACTTATTGGGTGGTGGGTGTGTGGGTGTCATTACAGTGCTTGGAATGTAAATATCAACAGTTAGGCATGGGGAGCTGGGTGGGTTGGTGTCACTACAGTGCTTGGACTGTAAATATCAACAGTCATTCATGGGATAGTAGGTGTGTGGGTGTTATTACATTGCTTGGACTGTAAATATCAACAATCATTAATGGGGTGGTGGGTATGTGGGTGTCATTACAGAGCTTCGACAGTACAAAATCAACAGTTATTCATGGGGTGGTAGATGTGTGGGTGTCTTTACAGTGCTTGGACTGTAAATATCAACCGTTATTCATGGGGTGGTGGGTGTGTGGGTGTCATTACAGTTCTTGGACTGTAAATGTCAGCAGTGATTCATGGGATGGTAAGTGTGTGGATGTCATTACAGTGATTGGACTGTAAATATCAACAGTCATTGTGGAATGGTGGGAGTGTGGTCGTCATGACAGTGATTGGATTGTTATTATCAGCAGTCATTCATTGTGTTGTGGGTGTGTGTATGTCATTACAGAGCTTGTACTGTAAATATCAACAGTCATTCTTGGGGTGGTGGGTGTTTGGGTGACATTACAGTTCTTAGACCGTAAATATCAACAATCATTTATTGGGTGGTGGGTGTGTGGGAGTCATTACAGTGCTTGGACTGTAAATATTAACAATCATTCATAGGGTGATGGGTGTGTGGTTGTCATTACAGTGCTTGAACTGTAAATATCAACAGTAATTCATGCTGTGAATGAAGTTTGGGTGTCATTACAGTGCTTGGACTGTAAATATTAACAATCATTTATTGGGTGGTGGGTGTGTGGGTGTCATTACAGTTCTTGGACTGTAAATATCAACAGTCATTCATGGGGTGGTGGGTGTGTAGGTGTCATTACAGTTCTTGGACTGTAGTTATTAACAGTCATTCATTGGATTGTGGGTCTGTGGGTATCATTACAATGATAAGACTGTAAATATCAACAGTCATTCATGTGGTGGTGGGTGTGTGGGTATCATTACAGTGTTTGGACTGTAAATATCAACTGTCATTCATGGTGTGGTGGGTTTGTGTCTGTCATTACTGTGCTTGGACGGTAAATATTAACATTCATTCATGGGGTGGTTATTGTCATTACAGTACTTAGACTGTAAATATCAACAGTCATTCATGGGGTGGTAAGTGTGTGGGTTCCATTACAGTGCTTGGACTATAAATATCAACCATCATTCATGGGGTGGTGGGTGTCATTACAGTACTTGTACTGTAAATATCAACATTTATTCAAAGGGTGGTGGGTGTGTGGGTGTCATTACAGTGCTATGACTGTAAATATCAATAGTCATTTATGGGGTGTTGGGTGTGTGGGTGTCATTAGAGTGCTTGGACTGTAAATACCAACAGTTATTCATGGGGTGCTGGGTGTAAGGGTGTCATTACAGTGCTTGGACTGTAAATATCAACAGTCAATCACGGGGTGGTGGGTGTGTGAGTTTCAATACAGTGCTTGGACTGTAAATATCAACAGTCTTTCATGGGGTGCTGGGTGTGTGGTAGTTATTACAGAGCTTGGACTGCAAATATCCACAGCCATTCATATGTTGGTGTATGTGTGGGTGTCATTACAGCGCATGGACTGTAAATATCAAAAGTCATTCACGTTGTGGAGGGTTTGTGGGTATCATTACAGTGTTTGGTCTGTAAATATCAAGAGTCATTCATGGGGTGGTGGTTGTATGGGTGTCATTACATGTTTGGACTGTAAATATCAACAGTCATTCATTGGGTGGTAGGTGTGTGGGTGTCATTACAGTGCTTGGACTGTAAGTATCAACTGTCCTTCATTGGGTGGTGGGTATGTGGGTTCCATTACATTGCCTGGACTGTAAATATCAACAGTCATTAATGGGGTGGTGGGTGTGTGGGTGTCAGTACAGTGAGTGGATAGTTAATATCAACAGTCAATCATGGGGTGTATTGGTGTCATTATAGTGATTGTACTGTAAATATCAACATTAATTAATGAGGTTGTAGGTGTGATTACAGTGCTTGGACTGTGAATATCAACACTCATTCATGGGATGGTTAGTGTCATTACAGTGCTTGGACTGTAAATATCAACATTCATTCATGAGGTGGTGGGTGTGTGGGTGTCATTACAGAGGTTTGACTTTAAATACCAACAGTCATTCATGGGGTGGTGGGAGTGTGGGTGTCATTACAGAGCTCGGACTGTCAACATCAACAATCATTCATGGGGTGGTGGGTGTGTGAGTGTCATTACAGTGCTAAGACTGTAAATATCAACCATCATTCATGAATGGTTGGTGTGAGGGTGTCATTACAGTGCTTGAACTGTAAATATCAACAGTCATTCATAGGGTGGTTGGTGTGTGGGTGTCATTACAGTACTTGAAATGTAAATATCAACAGTCATTCATGGTATGGTGAGTGTGTGGGTGTCATTACAGTGCTTGGACTGTAAGTATCAACTGTCATTCATGGGGTGGTCGGTGTGTGGGTGTCATTACAGTGCTTGGATAGTAAATATCAACAGTCAATCATGTGGTGTGTGGGTGTCATAATAGTGATTGTATTTTAAATATCAACAGTCATTCATGGGGTGGTTAGTGTCATTACAGTGCTTGGACTGTAAATGTAAATAGTCATTCATGAGGTGGTGGGTGTGTGGGTGTCATTAAAGTGCTTTGACTGTATATATCAACAGTCATTCATTAGGTGGTGGGTTTTTGGGTGTCATTACAGTGCTTGGACTGTAAATATCAACAGTCATTCATGAGGTGGTTAGTCTGTGGGTGTTATTACAATGCTTGGACTGAAAATATCAACAGTCATTCATGGGGTGGTGGGTGTCATTACAGTGCTTGGACTGTAAATATCAACAGTCATTCATGGGGTCGTGGGTGTGTGGGTGTCATTATAAAGCTTGGAAAATAAATATCAACCATCATTCATGGGGTGGCGGGTGTCATTACAGTCCTTGTACTGTAAATATCAACAGTCATTAATGCGGTGGTGGTTGTGTGGGTTGCATTACAGTGCTTGGACTGTAAATATCAACAGTGATTAAAGAGGTGGTGGGTGTGTGGGTGTCATTACAGTGCTCGAATTGTAAATATCAACAGTCATTCATGGGGTGGTGGGTGTGTGGGGATCATTACTGTGCTTTGTGTGTAAATATCAACAGTCATTCATGGGGTGGTGGGTGTCAATACAGTGCTTGGACTGTATATATCAACAGTCATTCATGGCATGGTGAGTGTGTTGGTGTCATTACAGAGCTTGGACTGTAAGTATAAACTGTCATTCATGGGGTGGTGTGTGTGTGGGTTCAATTACATTGCCTGGACTGTAAATATCAACAGTCATTCAAGGCGTGGTGGGTGTGTGTGTGTCAGTACAGTGCGTGGATAGTAAATATCAACAGTCAATCATGGGGTGTGTGGGTGTCATATAGTGATTGTATTGTAAATATCAACAGTCATTTTTGGGGTTGTTAGTGTCATTACAGTGCTTGGACTGTAAATATAAACAATCATTCATGAGGTGGTGGGTGTGTGGGTGTCATTAAAGTGCTTGGACTGTATATATCAACAGTCATTAATGAGGTGGTGAGTGTGTGGGTGTCATTACAGTGCTTGGACTGTAAATATCAACAGTTATTCATGGAATGGTGGGTGTGTTAGTTTCATTACAGTGCTCGGACTGTAAATATCAACTGTCATTCATGGGGTGGTTAGTCTGTGAGTATTATTACAATGCTTGGACTGAAAATGTCAACAGTCATTCATGGGGTGGTGGGTGTCATTACAGTGCTTGGACTGTAAATATCAACAGTCATTCATGGGGTCGTGGGTGTGTTGGTGTCATTACAGAGCTTGGAGTGTAAATATCAACCGTCATTCATGGGGTGGTGGGTGTCATTACAGTGCTTGTACTGTAAATATCAACAGTCATTAATGCGGTGCTCGGTGTGTGGGTTTCATTACAGTGCTTGGACTGTAAATATGAACAGTCATTCAAGGGGTGGTGGGTGTGTGGGTGTCATTACAGAGCTTGGACTGTAAATATCAACAGTCATTCATGGGGTTGTGGGTGTTATTACAGTGCTTGGAATTTAAATTTCAACAGTCATTAACCCTTAAATGCATATTGACCAAATATCACGTCACCGTGAATTTAGGCCTTGAAGCCGATTGACGTAATATAAAGCCGGTAGAAAAAAAACTGCTTGGGCTATATCTAGCCACTTCATTGGTAACACTGGTTAGGTTGGGCCTTTAATGAGTGGTGTGAGAGGGAAATGGTTCACTCGTCATATATACGCAATGAAAATACGCTCGCTCACGTTTTCTAATTTTTAGGTTATTTTTAGGGGTAACTACTTTATTACTCATGGCGCTGCTGTACGCAAACCAGTGGACCAAAAAAACTTTAGTTTACAGATTCTGGTGTGTAAAATAACAAAATTTACTTAAACGAAACTTTAAAAATCACCCTGTTTTTGCGGTTCACGCTCCAGTAGCGCTAGGGGGATTGCGGTTCTTAGGGGTTAATGTGGTGGTGGGTATGTGGGTGTCATTACAGTGCTTGGACTATAAATATCAACTATCATTCATGGGTGGTAGGTGTGTGGGTGTCATTAGAGTGCTTAGACTGTAAATATCAACATGCATTCATGGGGTGGTGGGTGTGTAGCTGTCATGACAGTGCTTGGGCTGTAAATATCAACCGTCATTCAAGGGGTGGTGGGTGTCATTACAGTGCTTTAACTGTAAATATCAACAGTCATTCATTGTGTGGTGAGTGTCATTACAGTGCTTGGACTGTATATATCAACAGTCATTCATGGGGTGGTGGGTGTGTGGGTGTCATTACAGTGTTTGGACTGTAAATATTAACAGTCATTTATGGGGTGGTTGCTGTGTGGGTGTCATTACAGTGCTTGGACTGAAATATCAACAGTTATTCATTGAGTGGTGGGTGTGTGGGTGTCATTACAGTGAATGGACTATAAATATCAATGGTCATTAATGGGGTGGTGGGTGTCATTACAGTGTTTGGACTGTAAATATCAACAGTTATTCATGGGAAGTTGGGTGTGTGGATGTCATTACAGTGCTTGGACTCTAAATATCAACAGTCATTCATGGGTTGGTGGGTGTGTGGGTGATATTACAGTGCTTGGACTCTAAATATTAACCAACATTAATGGGGTTGTGGTTGTGTGGGTGTCATTACAGTGCTTGGACTGTAAATATAAACTGTAATTCATGGGTTGGTGGATGTGTGGGTGTCATTACAATGCTTGGACTGTAAATATCAACTGTCATTCATGGGGTGTGTCAGTGACATTACAGTGCTTGTACTGTAAATATCAACAGTCATTCATGGGTTCGTGTGTGTGTCATTACAGTGCTTGGACTGTAAATATCAACTTTCATTCATGGGGTGTGTCAGTGACATTACAGTGCTTGTACTGTAAATATCAACAGTCATTCATGGTTTGGTGGATGTGTGGGTGTCATTACAGTGCTTGGACTGTAAATATCAACTGTCATTTATTGGGTGGTGGGTGTTTGTGTGTCATTACAGTGCTTAGACTGTTAATATATATCAACAGTCATCAATGGGGTGGTGGGTGTGAAGCTATCATTACAGTGCTTGGACTGTAAATATCAACAGTCATTCATGGGTTGGTGTGTGTGTGTCATTACGGTGCTTGGACTGTAAATTTCAACTGTCATTCATGGGGTGTGTCGGTGACATTACAGTGTTTGTACTGTAAATATCAAAAGCAATTCATGAGATGGTGGGTGTGTGGGTGTCATTACAGTAATTGGACTGTAAATATCAACAGACATTCATGGGGTGGTAGGTTTGTGGGTGTCATTACACTGCTTAATCTGTAAATATCAACAGTTATTCATTTAGTGGTGGGTGTAGGGGTGTCATTACAGTGCTTGGACTGTGAATATCAACTATCATTCATGGGGTTGTGGGTGTGTTGGTGTCATTACAATGCTTGGACTGTAAATATTAACAGTCATTCATGGGGTGGATGGTGTGTGAGTGTCATTACAGTGTTTGGACTGTAAATATTGATAGTCATTCATAGGGTTGTTGGTGTGTAGGTCTCATTACAGTGCTTGGAATATAAATATCAACAGTCATTAATGGGGTGGATGGTGTGTGAGTGTCATTACAGAGCTTAGTCTGTAAATATCACCAGTCATTCATGAGGTGGTCAGTGTGTGGGTGTCAATACAGTGCTTGGACTGTAAATATCAACAGTCATTCAAGGGGTGGTGGGTGTGAAGGTGTAATTACAGTTCTTGGAGTGTAAATATCAAGTCATTAATGGGGTGGTGGGTGTCATTACAGTGCTTGGACTGTAAATATCAACAACCATATATGGGGTGGTTGGTGTCATTACAGTGCTTGGACTGTAAATATCAACAGACATTCATGGCATGATTGGTGTGTGAGTGTCATTACAGCGCTTTAACTGTAAGTATCAACAGTCATTCATGGGGTGGTGTGTGTAAGGGTGTCATTACAGTGCTTTGACTGAAAATATCAGCAGTCATTTATGGGGAGGGGAGTATCATTGCAATGCTTGGACTGTAAATATCAAGTCATTCATGGGGTGGTGGGTGTGTGGATGTCATTACAGTGCTTGGGCAGTATATATAAATAGTCATTCATGGAGTGGTGGGTGTGTGGGTATTATTAGAGTGCTTTAATTGTAAATATCAACAGTCATTCAGAGGGTGGTGGATGTCATTAGAGTGCTTGGACTGTAAATATTAACAGTCATTCATGGGGTGGTGGGTGTGTGGATGTCATTACAGTGCGTGGACTGAAAATATCAAGAGTCATTTATGTGGTGGTGGGTACGTGGGTGTTATTACAGTGCTTTGACGGTAAATATCAACAGTCATTCAGAGGGTGGTGGGTGTCATTAGAGTGCTTGTACTGTAAATATCAACAGTTATTCAAGGGGTGGTGGGTGTGTGGGTATCATGAAAGTGCTTGGACTGTAAATATCAACTGTCATTAATGGGATGGTGAGTGTGTGGGTGTCATTGCAGTTCTTGGACTGTAAATATCAACCCTCATTCATTGGATGGTGTGTGTGTGGGTGTCATTACAGTGCTTGGTCTGTGAATATCAACAGTCATTCATAGGGTTGTGAGTGTGTGGGTATTATTTCAGTGCTTTGACTGTAAATATCTACAGTCATTCAGAGGGTGGTGGGTGTCATTAGAGTGCTTGGACTGTAAATATCAACAGTCATTCATGGGGTGGTGGGTGTGTGGATGTCATTACAGTGCTTGGACTGAAAACATCAACAGTCATTTATGGGGTGGTGGGTGTGTGGGTATCATTACAGTGCTTGGACTATAAATATCAACCATCATTTAAGGGGTGGTGGGTGAGTGGGTGTTATTACAGTGCTTTGACTGTAAATATCAAGAGTCATTCAGAGGGTGGTGGGTGTCATAAGAGTGCTTGGACTGTAAATATCAACAGTTATTCATGGGGTGGTGGGTGTGTGGGTATCATGAAAGTGCTTGGACTGTAAATATCAACAGTCATTCATGGGGTGGTGAGTGTGTGGGTGTCATTGCAGTTCTTGGACTGTAAATATCAACCACCATTCATTGGGTGGTGTGTGTCTGGGTGTCATTACAGAGCTTGGACTGTAAATATTAACAGTCATTCATGGGGTGGTGGGTGTGTGGGTGTCATTACAGTGCTTGGACTGTAAATATCAACAGTTATTATTGGGGTGGTTGGTGTCATGAGATTGCTTAGACTGTAAATATCAACAGTCATTTATGGTGTGTTGGGTGTGTGGCTGTCATTACATCACTTGGACTGTAAATATCAACAGTCATTCATGGGGTGGTGGGTGTGTTGGTGTTATTACAGTTCTTTGATTGTAAATATCAACAGTCATTCATAGGGTGGTGGGTGTCATAAGAGTGCTTGGACTGTAAATATTAACAGTCATTAATGGGGTCATGAGTGTGTGTTGGTGTCATTACAGTGCTTGGACTGTAAATATCAAACATAATTCCTGGGGTGGTCGGTGTGTTGGTGTCATTACAGTGCTTTGACTGTAAATATCAACGGTCGTTCATGGGGTGGTCAGTGTCAGGGTGTCATTACAGTGCTTGGACTGTAAATATCAACAGTCATTCATGGGGTGGTGGGTGTGTGGGTGTCATTATAGTGCTTGGACTGTAAATATCAACAGTCATTCATGGGGTGGTGGGTGTGTGGGTGTCATTACAGGGCTTGGACTGTAAATATCAAGTCATTCATGGGGTGGTGGGTGTGTGGGTGTCATTATTGCTTGGACTGTAAATATCAACAGTCATTCACGGGGTGGTGAGTGAGTGGGTATTATTACAGTGCTTTGAATGTAAATATCTACAGTCATTCAAAGGGTGGTGGGTGTAATTAGAGTGCTTGGACTGTAAATATCAACAGTTATTCATGGGGTGGTGGGTGTGGGGGTGCCATTACAGTGCTTGGACTGTAAATATCAACCATAATTCCTGGGGTGGTCAGTGTGTTGGTGTCATTACAGTGCTTTGATTGTAAATATCAACCGTTGTTCATGGGGTGGTCGGTGTGTGGGTGTCATTACAGTGCTTGGACTGTAAATATCAACAGTCATTCATGTGGTGGTGGGTGTGTGGTTGTCATTATAGTGCTTGGACTGTAAATATCAACAGTCATTCCTGGGGTGGTGGGTGTGTGGGTGTCATTACAGTGTTTCGACGGTAAATATCAACAGTCATTCATGGGGTGGTGAGTGTTAGGGTGTCATTACAGTGCTTGGACTGTGAATATCAACAGTCATTCATGGGGTGGTTGGTGTGTGGGTGTTATTACAGTGCTTTGACTGTAAATATCAACAGTCATTCAGAGGGTGTTGGGTGTCATTAGAGTGCATGGACTGTAAATATTAACAGTCATTCATGGGGTTGTGGGTGTGTGAATGTCATTACAGTGATTGGACTAAAAATATCAACAGTCATTTATGGGGTGGTGGGTGTGTGAGTGTCATTATAGTGCTTGGACTATAAATATCAACTGTCATTTATGGGGTGGTGTGTGTGTGGGTGTCATTACATTGCTTGGCCTGTAAATATCAACAGTCATTCTTAGGATGGTGGGTGTGTGAGTGTCATTACAGAGCTTGGACTGTAAATATCAATAGTCATTCATAGAGTGGTGGGTGTGTGGATGTCATTACAGTGCTTGGACTGTAAATATCAACAATCAATCATGGGGTGGTGGGTGTGTGGGTGTCATTACAGTGCTTGGACTGTAAATATCAACAGTCATTTATGGTGTGGTGCGTGTGTGGGTGTCATTACAGTGTTTTGATTGTAAATATCAACAGTCATTTATAGGGTGGTGGGTGTGTGGCTTTCATTACAGTTCTTCGACTGTAAATATCTACCATCATTCATTGGGTGGTGGGTGTGTGGGGGTAATTACAGTGCTCAGACTGTAAATATTAAGAGTCATTCATTGGGTGGTGGGTTTGTGGATGTCATTACAGTGCTAGGACTGAAAATATCAACAGTCATTCATGGGGTGGTGGGTGTTTGGGTGTCATTACAGTGCTTGGACTATATAAATATCAACCGTCATTTTTGGGGTGGTGGGTGTGTGAGTGTAATTACAGTGCTTGGATTGTAAATATCAACCGTCATTCATAGGGTGGTGGGTGTGTGAGTGTCATTACAGAGCTTAGACTGTAAATATCAACAGTCATTTATGGGGTGGTGGATGTGTGGGTGTCATTACAGTGCTTGGACAGTAAATATCAAAAGTCATTCTTGGGGTGTTGGGTGTGTGGGTGTAATTACAGTGCTTAGACTATAAATATCAACAGTCATTTATTGGGTGGTTGGTGTGTAGGTGTCATTACAGTGCTTGGACTGTAAATATCAACAGTCAATCATGGGTTGGTGGGTGTGTGGGTGTCATTACAGGGCGTGGACTGTAAATATCAACAGTCATTCATGGGATGGTGGGTGTGTAAGTGTCATTACATTGCTCAGATTGTAAATATTAACAGTCATTTATTGGGTGGTGGGTGTGTCGATGTCATTACAGTGCTTGGACTGAAAATATCAACAGTCTTTCATGGGGTGGTGGGTGTGTGGGTGTCATTACAGTGCTTGGACTATAAATAATAACCGTCATTTATGGGTTTGTGGGTGTGTTGGTGTCATTACAGTGCTTGGACTGTAGATATCAACAGTCATTAATAGGGTGGTGGGTGTGTGAGTGTCATTACAGAGCATGGACTGTAAATATCAACAGTCATTTATGGGGTGGTGGGTGTGTGGGTGTCATTACAGCTCTTTGACTGTAAATATCAACAGTCATTTTTGAGGTGGTGGGTGTGTGGGTGTCATTACAGTGCTTAGAATGTAAATATCAACAGTCATTTATAGGGGGTTGGGGTTGTGGCTGTCATCACAGTGCTTGGACTGTAAATACCAACAGTCAATTATTGGGTGGTGGGTTTGTGGGTGTCACTACAGTGCTTGGACTGTAAATATCAACAGTCATTCATGGGATGGTGGGTGTGTGGGATTCGTTACAGTGTTTTAATTGTAAATATCAACAGTCATTCATAAGGTGGTGGGTGTCATTAGAGTGCTTGGACTGTAAATATCAACAGTCATTCATGGGGTGGTTGGTGTGTAGGTGTCATTACAGTTCTTGGACTGTAAATATCAACCATAATTCATTAGGTGGTGGGTGTTGGGGTGTCATTACAGTGTTTTGACTGTAAATATCAACAGTCATTCATTGTGTGGTGGGGGTTAGGGTGTCATTACAGTGCTTGGACTGTAAATATCAACAGTCATTCATGGGGTGGTTGGTGTGTGGGTGTCATTTTAGTGCTTGAACTGTAATATGACAGTGCTTGGACTTAAATATCAACAGTCATTTATAGGGTGGTGGGTGTGGAGGTCATTACAGTGCTTGGACTAAAAATATCAACAGTCATTCATGGGGTGGTGGGTGTGTGGGTGTCATTACAGTTCTTGGATTGTAAATATTAACAGTCATTCATGGGGTGGTAGGTGTGTGGATGTCATTGCAGTGCTTTGACTGAAAATGTAAACAGTCATTCATGGGGTGGTAGGTGTGTGGGTGTCATTACAGTGCTTGGACTATAGAAATCAAATGTCATTTATGGGGTAGAAGGTGTGTGGGTGTCATTACAGTGCTTGGACTGTAAATATCAACAGTCATTCATAGGGTGGTGGGTGTGTGAGTGTCATTACAGAGCTTGGACTGTAAATATCAAGAGTCATTCATGGAGTGGTGGGCCTGTGGGTGTCATTACAGTGCTTGGACTGTAAATAACAGCAGTCATTTATGGGGTGGTTTGTGTGTGGGTGTCATTACAGTGTTTTGACTATAAATATCAACAGTCATTTATTGGGTGGTGGGTGTCATTAGAGTGCTTGGACTGTAAATATCAACCATCATTCTTTGGGTGGTGGGTGTGTGGGTGTTATTACAGTGCTTGGACTGAAAATATCAAAAGTCATTCATGGGGTGGTGGGTGTGTGGGTGTCATTACAGTGCTTGGACTATAAATATCAACTGTCATTTATGGGTTGGTGGGTGTGTGGGTGTCATTACATTTCTTGGACTGTAAATATCAACAGTCATTCATGGTGTGGTTAGTGTGTATGTGTCATTAGAGTTCTTGGACTGTAAATATCAACCATAATTCATTAGGTGGTGGGTGTGGGGGTGTCATTACAGTGTTTTGACTGTAAATATCAACAGTCATTCATGGGGTGGTGGGGGTTAGGGTGTCATTACAGTGCTTGGACTGTAAATTTCAACATTCATTCATGGATTGGTGGGTGTGTTGGTGTCATTATAGTGCTTGGACTTTAAATATCAACCATATTTAATGGGCTTGTGGGTGTGGGAGTGTCATTACAGTGCTTGGACTTTAAATATTAACAGTCATTCATGGGGTGGTGAATGTGTGGGTTTAATTACAGTTCTTGGACTGTAAATATCAACCATCATTTATTGGTTGGTGGGTGTGTGGGTGACATTACAGTGCTTGGAGTGTAAATATTAACAGTCATTCATGAGGTGGTGGGTGTGTAGGTGTCATTATAGTGCTTGGACTGTAAATATCAACAGTCATTCATGGGGTGGTGGGTGTGTTGGTGTCATTACATTGATTGGACTGAAAATACCAAGTCACTTATTGGTTGGTGGGTGTGGGTGTGTCATTAGTGCTTGGAATATAAATAGCAACAGTCATTCATGGGGTGGTGGGAGGCATACAGTGCTTGGACTCTAAATATCAACAGTAATTCATAGGGTGATGGGTGTGTGGGTGGCAATACAGTGCTTGGACAGTAAATATCAACAGTCATTTATTGGTTGGTGGGTGTGTGGGTATCATTACAGTCCTTGGAATGTAAATATCAACCATTATTCATTGGGTGGTGGGTGTGTGGGTGACATTACAGTGCTTGGACTGTAAATATTAACAGTCATATATGGGGTGGTAGGTGTGTAGATGTCATTACAGTGCTTGGACTGAAAATATCAACTGTCATTCATGGGGTGGTGGGTGTGTGGGTTTCATTACAGTTCTTGGACTGTAAATATCAACAATCATTCATTGGGTCGTAGGTGTGTGGTTGACATTACAGTGCTTGAACTGTAAATATTAACAGCCATTCATGGGGTGGTGGGTGTGTAGGTGTCATTATAGTGCTTGGACTGTAAATATCAACAGTCATTCATGGGGTGGTTGGTGTTTGGGTGTCATTACATTGCTTGGACTGTAAATATCAAGTCATTCATTATGTGGTGGGTGTGTGTGTGTGTCATTAGTGCTTGGACTGTAAATATAAACATTCATTCATGGGGTGGTGGGTGTCATTACAGTGCTTGGACTCTAAATATCAACAGTAATTCATAGGATGATGGGTATGTGGGTGTCATTACAGTGCTTGGACTGAAAATAACAACAGTCATTCATGGGGTAGTAGGTGTGTGGGTGTCATTACAGTGCTTGGACTTTAAATATCAACCATCATTTATGGGGTGGTGGGTGTGTGGGTGTCATTACAGTGCTTGGACTGTAATTATCACCAGTCATTCATATGGTGGTGGGTGTGTGAGTGTCATTACAGTACTTGGACTGTAAATGTCAACAGTTATTACTTGGGTGGTGGGTGTGTGGGTGTCATTACAGTGCTTGGAGTGTAAATATTAACAGTCATTCATGGGGTGGTGGGTGTGTAGGTGTCATTATAGTGCTTGGACTGTAAATATCAACAGTCATTCATGGGGTGGTGGCTGTGTGGGTGTCATTACATTGATTGGACTGAAAATATTAAGTCACTCATTGGGTGGTGGGTGTGGGTGTCATTAGTGCTTGGAATATAAATATCAACAGTCATTCATGGTGTGGTGGGTGGCATTACAGTGATTGGACTCTAAATATCAACAGTAATTCATAGGGTGATAGGTGTGTGGGTGTCATTACAGTGCTTGGACTGTAAATATTAACAGTAATTCATGGTGTTGTGGGTGTTTGGGTTTCTATGCATTGCTTGGACTGTAAATATCAACAGTCAATTATGGGGTTGTGGGTGTGTGGGTGTCATAACAGTGTTTTGACTGTAAATATTACAGTCATTTATATGGTGGTGAGTGTCATTAGAGTGCTCAGACTTTAAATATTAACAGTCATTCATGGGGTGGTGGGTATGTGGATGTCATTACATTGCTTGGACTGAAAATATCAACTGTCATTCATGGGGTGGTGAGTGTGTGGGTGTTATTACAATTCTTGGACTGTAAATATCAACCATCATTCATTGGGTGGTGGGTGTGTGGGTGTCATTACAGTGTTCAGACTGTAAATATTAACAGTCATTCATGGGGTGGTTGGTGTGTGAATGTCATTACAGTGCATGGACTGAAAATATCAATTGTCATTTATGGGGTGGTGGGTGTGTGGGTGTCATTACATTGCTTGGACTTTAAATATCAACCGTAATTTATTGGGTGGTAAGTGTGTGGGTGTCATTACAGTCCTTGGACTGTAAATATCAACCATAATTAATAAGGGGGTTGGTGTGGGGGTGTTATTACAGTGTTTGGACTGTAAATATTAACAGTCATTAATTTGGAGGTGGATGTGTGGGTGTCATTATAGTGCTTGAACTGTAAATATCAACAGTCATTCATGGGGTGGTGGGTGTGTGGGTGTCATTACATTGCTTGGACTGTAAATATCAAGTCATTCATTGTGTGGTGGGTGTGTGTGTGTCAATTGTGCTTGGACTGTAAATATCAACAGTCATTCATTGGGTGGTGGGTGGCATTACAGTGCTTGGACTCTAAAAATCAACAGTCATTCATGGGGTGATGGGTGTGTGGGTGTCATTACAGGGCTTGGATTGTAAATATCAACAGTCATTTATGGGGTTGTGGGTGTCTGGGTGTCTGTACAATGTTTGGACTGTAAATATCAACAGTCATTAATGAGGTGGTGGGTGTGTTGGTGTCATTACATTGCTTGGACTGTAAATATCAAGTCATTCATTGGGTGGTGGGTGTGTGTGTGTCATTATTGCTTGGACTCTAAATATCAACAGTCATTCATGGGGTGGTGGATGGCATTACAGTGATTGGACTCTAAATATTGTGACAGCCACTGGGGAATGGCCAGTTTCCCCTCCTCGAACAAGGGAACAACTGGAAAATCCCCAGGTTCCGAAGGTTCGGAGAAGTTATTTGACCCCTCATTGAGCTATCCCGAATCACCAAATCTACCCTATATATATAGAGGTTCAGTCTTTGAAAAGTCAGTCTCTACTCAACTTCCCTCGTCGTTGGGTTTAACCTCTCCACCACTCAGCTTGTGCCTAGGGCTGATCTTGGTGCTTCCATAAATCTGGTGTTCTGCACATCTTTTCGTCTGAGTACAGTATAGTATTATGTGTTAATTTTAAGTCTTGTACTGAGGGTTCCCATTCTTTATACAAATTTTGGTGTTTAGGTTTAATTTAGTATTAAGTGTAGTATTAAGTCTTGGTGTGGATTATTTATGTACATTTATGTTGTTATAGTATTTCTGATGTGTTAATTATAATTTAGAAATTTCCCTAGCATTCTTATTACATTCCCAACTGTCACCTATGAGGTTTTTCACTCTTAAGTCTGGTATACCAGAATATAAGCACATACTGGAGACTACCAATCATCACATCAAATCTAAATACAAATATGTTTAATGCCAGTTGGTACCTTTGAACCAAAACCTCAATTACTGGCCGGATAACAAACTATCCATTCATCTTTTAATTGTTTGAGACTGGATTACGTACCATATCCCTAGAAACAGTGCCTAACAGTCTCTGAGTAATCTAGTGTTCGTAACAGTTAAGTGGGGGCCTGACCGGGATATTTAATTTTATTTTATGAACTTTGGTGATGTTGGTGGGCCACAGTGTAATTTTAATTAAAATTTATTGGAACCCTCTTAATTTGTGGAATGCTGATATGGTTGCTCTTAGGTGAAAGTGCCCATACTGTTGGTTGGTAGTTGTATTTTCCTGTCTTTTGACTTAAATGGTGGTAAAAGACTAACTATTGGTTGGACACTGTGCAAGTTGAGTGTGAGTAGGTTGAGTACTAGGGAAATCGAGACTCCGACAATTTTGTCCAATAACTCCTAGTTCCAACTGAGAACTTCATAACCCTGGTGTCGATGTAACTTTCCCATATTCCTAGCATACTTTTGCTTATCCCTAAGTTAACAGTCGACCCTAATATTCTTTACTTACTAGAAGCCTTTCAGTCGAACTTAGTGTTACGACTCGTAGAACTTTTTCTGTCTGAGTATCAGATTTTAAAGGATATCTACCCATGCTCAGTAAGTCGTGTTATTTGGGAACCAGACCGTTGTGTAAAGTAACTGAACGACGATAGTTCTGTAAAGCAACAAACTCTTGTGCTCCTATCGGGAGACCGTTCAAGCAGGTTATTTGTAGTTTCGGATGGATAAACCTGAGCGCTGGAACCCACTTAGCACACAGTCCGTTAGTGACTCCTCTGAACTCCCTCCAAAACCGATTCTGAATTGTGTAAAACCCTCATGACTTGTGAAGTACAAGACTTGAATTAAGCACTGTTTATTGGAGTGGAATTCCTCGAGTAAAATACTCAAAAAAATCAGTAATATCATCTGGTAGAGTAGTAATTTGCTTTTAACCTTGAGATGTCTTTTATATTAAGAAATTTCGTTGAAGAACCGACAGTGAGTAAATTGGAAGGTGACTTAAAGAAACAAGACTGGTGGCAGCTAGCTCAAAAATACAATATAGTTGCCTCTTCATCTTTAGTGAAGAAACAGTTAAAAGACGTAGTTATAAAAGGCCTTATTTCAAATCAAGTGTTGTCAGAAGAAGCCTACCGATTACTTCCTCAGGCTATTAGGTACGAGAAAGATAGCTCGGAGGACGACGACTCTGAGATGTTAAAATTAGATCAAGAAAGATTAAACCTAGAACGAGAAAAGTTAGAACTTAGGAAACTAGAGTTAGAAGACCGTGAACGAGAAAGAAAACATCAGTTAGAATTAGCCCAGTTAATTCAAAATATAAAAACTATAAAACCTACCTTCCAGTTACACAAGGAAGTTCACTCGGTCCCTGACTTTAATGAGGATGATCCAGAAAATTTCTTTATACAATTTGAAAGACTAGCCGAACATTTACACTGGCCTGAGGAAGAATGGATCTGGTTAATCCAAAATAAATTAGTAGGAACAGCTGCTAAAGTCTTTATTGCTCTCGAGACTAACACTACTTACGAATTTGCCAAAAGTAGCATCTTGAGTGCCTATCATGTAACTCCTGAGTCATATAGACAAAAATTTAGAAATTTACAGAAGCCTTTTAGTTCTACATATGTCGAGTTTGCTTCTGAGAAATTGAAGCACTTCAGACAGTGACTCACTTTTACAAAAACCCAGACTTTTGATGAACTTGCTAATTTAATAGTGCTTGAAGAGTTCAAACGACGAATTCCACTCCAAGTCTTGTTGTACTTGGATGATAGGAGTGTTCATGATTTAAAGGAAGCAGACCTATTAGCTGATCAGTATTCTGTGGTGCATAGGTTGAGTTCAAGACAGGGAAGGTTCACTGTAAAGTCATCAGCAGGTATCCTTGCGGCTCCGGATGATGAGTATCGAACTAGCAAAGCCATGACTTCTACCTCTTTACCCCCTCTATCCGTGATTAGCTGTGCATATTGTAAAAAGACAGGACATCATATTTCTCAGTGTCAGACACCAGGTTGTAGAAAATCATTCTACCCTGGACAGGTAAAATTCCAAAGTGCTCCTCCCACGGTATCATCTGGCACACAAAGGGTCCAGAGTTCACAGAAACCAAAACCCATGTCTCATATTAAGGTAGAGTCTCTCAATTCTCATGATGTATTCAAAGATTTTAAGTCCTCAGGTGAAGTAGGTTTATCAGAAAATGGTCCATTTTATCCAGTCACTATCCTTAGAGACACTGGAGCAGCTCAGTCTATTTTAACTAAGGTTGCTTTACCAGGTGTCGAGGAAAATATCACAGGAGAGAAGGTAATTCTCAGTGATTTATCTTCGGAACAGTCAACAGAGCTAGCTAAAGTATTTTTAAAATGCAATTTGTTTAACAAAGGGGTAAAAGTTGGAATTAGAGAACAAAAAAATGCCTATTTCAGGAATTCAATTAATTCTTGGTAACGATCTTGCTGGTTCCATGGTTGTTCCCACTCCCGAGATAGTGAAGACTCCTTGTGCTCACAGTCCCACTTTAGTGGAAGATCATATTCATCCTGAGATCTTTCCTTTATGTGCAGTCACACGGTCACAAACTCCTTCGGCAGAAGATACCCTGCCAGATGTCTTTGATCTCCCAAATCGGATCATGTCTAAAGAAAACCTGATAAAGGCTCAGTGAGAAGATTTAACTGTAGAGAAATTCCACAGGTTAGCCGCTAGCTCCAAGAAGGAAATTGATCATTTCCCAGGTTTTTATTACCAGGAAGGTGTCCTTATGAGATGCCATAAACCACCTACACATTCAGACTCTGATACTTGGGCTGAAGTCCATCAAGTAGTTATTCCAAAGTCTATTAGAGCACAGGTAATGGAAATAGCTCATGATGGTCCAGGAGGTCACTTAGGTGTGTGTAAAACTTATAACAAAATATGTGAACATTTCTTTTGGCCTGGTTTGAAACAAACTGTCATAACTTTTGTCCGTACATGTCACATCTGCCAAATGTCAGGAAAACCTAACCAGAAGATCCCCAAAGCTTCTTTAAACCCTATCCCAGTTGTTGGAGAACCTTTTGAAAAGGTAATAATTGATTGTGTTGGCCCTCTGCCAAGAACAAAGAAGGGGAATCAGTACATTTTATCACTGATGTGTCCTGTAACTAGATATCCTGAGGCTTTTCCATTAAAAAGAATCACTGCAAAAAACATAGCTAATGTCTTAATCAAATTTTTCACTCAAGTAGGCTTACCTAAAGAAATACAGTCCGACCAAGGATCTAATTTCACCAGTGACTTATTTTCCAGTGTTTTGAGAGAATTAGGTATTACCCAAACATTGTCTACGGCTTATCATCCAGAGTCTCAAGGAGTCCTCGAACGGTTCCATCAAACTTTGAAGGCCATGCTACGAAAATTTTGTACTAGTTCTGCTGCTGATTGGGATGACGGGTTGCCTCTCATGTTATTTGCAATTAGAGAAACGGTCCAGGAGTCGTTAGGACATTCCCCATTTGAGCTCTTATATGGGCGTCAAGTTAGAGGACCCCTTAAAGTATTAAAGGAAGGGTGGTATGATGAAAGTCCTCAACATCCCAAGCAGACAGTAAATCAGTATATGGATAATTTAAAGCAAAGATTAAGCAAGGTCAGAAGCATTGCCTTAGAAAACTTGCGAAAGTCCCAGTCAAAGATGAAAACTAGATATGATAAGAAAAGTAAAGTAAGAGAATTTAAGGCAGGAGATGAAGTGCTTATTTATCTTCCAGTTCAAGGAACCCCTCTTTCAAATAAATTTCACGGTCCCTACATAGTATCACACCGCCTAAATAAATTAAACTATGTAGTTCTCACACCTGATCGTCGTAAGGATTCAAGAATAATACATATAAACCTCATGAAAGAATACTGTAGAAAGAACCCTGCTGATGTACATCAGAGACCAATAGCTTGTAATCAGATAAAAAATGTTACAACTGATGATAGTGTAAATACTGAGAATTTAAAACTAAATTCATACCTTTTAAATAATCTCAATGAAAAGTTGATTCATCTTACTTCTACTCAACAAGAAGACATCCACACTATTTTTCAAAAATACCCAGGAGTGTTTAGTGATAGGCCTGGTATTGTAAAGACAGTTGAACATGATATAGAACTAATGCCAAATGTTCACCCAATTCACCAGGCACCATACAGGCTCAACCCACACAAGTCCGACATCATGAGGAAGGAAGTAGACTACTTACTACAGAACGGTCTAGCCGAGCCCAGTTCATCGCCATGGGCATCTCCCTCTCTACTAGTACCGAAGGAAGGAGGCGACTGGAGGTTCTGCACAGACTACAGGAAGCTTAATTCTGTTACCATCAAAGACTCATATCCCTTACCACGTATAGACTCTCTGATAGACCAGGTCGGGAAGGCAGTATATCTTACTAAAGTAGACTTAATGAAGGGATATTATCAAATCAAGCTAACTGAGAGAGCACAATACATTTCTTCTTTCATTACCCCATTTGGTCTGTTTAACTATTTAGTACTCCCTTTTGGACTTTGTAATGCCCCAGCCACGTTTCAGCGTGCTGTAAATCACACCATCTCGGGCTTGAATAATACTTATGCTTATCTCGATGATCTTCTTCTTGTAGCTGACACATGGAAAGAACACATCGGTCACCTAGACGCCTTCTTTAATCGCTTAGCCGCCACAGGGTTCGTCGCCAATCTCTCCAAGTCCTCTTTTGGGAAGGCTACGGTGACCTACCTAGGACATGTGGTGGGTCAAGGGAAGTGTCGTCCTAAGACAGCAAATGTGGAGGCCATTCTCAACTTCCCTGCTCCTCATAACCGCAAGTCTTTACAACGGTTCTTGGGGATGGCAGGGTACTATAGGCGATTCTGCAGAAACTTCGCCTCTATAGCCGCCCCCCTAACAGCCCTCACTAGTCTAAAGAAAAAGTTCAACTGGACCCCTAACTGTCAAGTTTCCTTCGACGCTTTGAAGCAGCTTCTATCAAATGATCCTGTTCTCCAGTCCCCGGACTATTCACAACCTTTTATTCTCCAAGTGGACGCATCAGGAGAAGGGGTAGGAGCTGTATTACTTCAACACAATGACATCTCAAAGGCTCTTCATCCCGTATGTTACTATTCTACCAAACTCCTACCATATCAACGTGCATACTCAACAGTGGAGAAGGAAGCTTTGGCCCTGGTTTCCTCCTTCAAACAGTTCGAGTGCTATCTGAGTAACCCTGGTCATCAAACTCTGGTCTACAGCGATCACAACCCTCTTATCTTTATCGAGAGGGCAAAGCTCACCAATCAACGTATCCTCAGGTGGGCCCTTGCTCTTCAGTCTTTCAACTTCAAGATGGTCCATATAAAAGGAGAAGACAACATCATAGCTGACACCTTGTCCAGAGGATGGGACACCAACCTTCCTCCAGTGCCTGCGATATCCTGTCCAGCTCCTTCCGACGCTGGACTTCCGGGGGGAGTTGTGACAGCCACTGGGGAATGGCCAGTTTCCCCTCCTCGAACAAGGGAACAACTGGAAAATCCCCAGGTTCCGAAGGTTCGGAGAAGTTATTTGACCCCTCATTGAGCTATCCCGAATCACCAAATCTACCCTATATATATAGAGGTTCAGTCTTTGAAAAGTCAGTCTCTACTCAACTTCCCTCGTCGTTGGGTTTAACCTCTCCACCACTCAGCTTGTGCCTAGGGCTGATCTTGGTGCTTCCATAAATCTGGTGTTCTGCACATCTTTTCGTCTGAGTACAGTATAGTATTATGTGTTAATTTTAAGTCTTGTACTGAGGGATCCCATTCTTTATACAAATTTTGGTGTTTAGGTTTAATTTAGTATTAAGTGTAGTATTAAGTCTTGGTGTGGATTATTTATGTACATTTATGTTGTTATAGTATTTTTGATGTGTTAATTATAATTTAGAAATTTCCCTAGCATTCTTATTACATTCCCAACTGTCACCTATGAGGTTTTTCACTCTTAAGTCTGGTATACCAGAATATAAGCACATACTGGAGACTACCAATCATCACATCAAATCTAAATACAAATATGTTTAATGCCAGTTGGTACCTTTGAACCAAAACCTCAATTACTGGCCGGATAACAAACTATCCATTCATCTTTTAATTGTTTGAGACTGGATTACGTACCATATCCCTAGAAACAATGCCTAACAGTCTCTGAGTAATCTAGTGTTCGTAACAATATCAAAAGTAATTCATAGGGTTATGGGTGTGTGGGTGTCATTACAGTGCTTAGACTGTAATTATTAACAGTCATTCATGGGGTTGTGGGTGTTTGGGTGTCTATGCATTGTTTGGACTGTAAATATCAACAGTTAATCATGGGGTGGTGGGTGTGTGGTGTCATTACAGTGCTTGGACTGTAAATATCAACAGTTATTCATGGGGTGGTGGGTGTGTGGGTGTCATTACAGTGTTTTGACTGTATATATTAACAGTCATTTAAAGGGTGGTGGGTGTCATTAGAGTGCTTGGACTGTAAATATCAACAGTTTTTCATGGGGTGGTGGGTGTGTGGGTGTCTTGACAGTGTTTGGACTGTAAATATCAACAGTTATTCATGGGGTGGTGGGTGTGTGGGTGTCTTGACAGTGTTTGGACTGGAAATATCAACAGTCATTCATGGGGTGGGGAGTGTGTGGGTGTTATTACAGTTCTTCGACTGTAAATATCAACCATCATTCATTGGGTGGTGGGTGTGTGGCTGTCATTACAGAGCTCAGATTGTAAATATTAACAGTCATTCATGGGGTGGTAAGTGTGTGGGTGTTATTACAATTCTTGGACTGTAAATATCAATCATCATTCAATGAGTGGTGGGTGTGTGGGTGTCATTACAGTGCTCAGAACTGTAAATATTAACAGTTATTCATGGGGTGGTGGGTGTGTGGATGTCATTACAGTGCATGGACTGAAAATATCAACAGTCATTCATAGGGTGGTAGGTGTGTGAGTGTCATTACAGTGCTTGGACTATAAATATCAAACATCATTTATGGGGTGGTGGGTGTGTGGGTGTCATTACAGTGTTTGGACTGTAAATATCAACAGTCATTCATTGGGTGGTGGGTGTGTGAGTGTCATTACAGAGCTTGGACTGTAAATATCAACATTCATTAATGGAGTGGTTGGTGTCATTACAGTGCTTGGACTGTAAATATCAACTGTCAATCATGGGGTAGTCTGTGTGTGGGTGTCATTTCAGTGCTTGGACTGTAAATATCAACAGTCATTCATGGGGTGGGGGGTGTGTGGGTGTCATTACAGTGTTTTAACTATAAATATTAACATACATTTATTGGGTGGTTAGTGTCATTAGAGTGCTTGGACTGTAAATATCAACAGTCATTAATGGGGTGGAGTGTGTGTGGGTGTCATGACAGTGCTTGGACTGTAAATATCAACAGTCATTCATGGGGTGGTGAGTGTGTGGGTGTCATTACAGTTCTTGGACTGTAAATATCAACCATCATTCATTAGGTGGTGGGTGTGTGGGTGTCATTACAGTGCTCAGACTTAAATACTAACAGTCATTCATGGTGTGGTTGGTGTGTGGATGTAATTACAGTACTTGGACAGAAAATATTAACAGTTAATCATGGGGTGGTGGGTGTGTGGGTGTCATTACAGTGCTTGGACTGTAAATATCAAGTCATTCATTGGGTGGTGGGTGTGTGTGTGTCATTATTGCTTGGACTGTAGATATCAACAGTCATTCATGGGGTGGTGGGTGGCATTACAGTGATTGGACTCTAAATATCAAAAGTAATTCATAGGGTGATGGGTGTGTGGGTGTCATTACAATGCTTGGACTGTAATTATTAACAGTCATTCATGGGGTTGTGGGTGTTTGGGTGTCTATGCATTGTTTGACCTGTAAATATCAACAGTTAATCATTGTGTGGTGGGTGTGTGGTGTCATTACAGTGCTTGGACTGTAAATATCAACAGCTATTCATGGGGTTGTGGGTGTGTGGGTGTCATTACAGTGTTTTCACTGTATATATTAACAGTCATTCATAGGGTGGTGGGTGTCATTAGAGTGATTGGACTTTATATATTAACAGTTTTACATTGGGTGGTGGGTGTGTGGGTGTCTTGACAATGTTTGGACTGTAAATATCAACAGTCATTCATGGGTGGGGAGTGTGTGGGTGTTATTACAGTTCTTCGACTGTAAATATCAACCATTATTCATTGGGTGGTGGGTGTGTGGCTGTCATTACAGTGCTCAGACTGTAAATATTAACAGTCATTCATGGGGTGGTGGGTGTATGGATGTCATTACAGTTCATGGACTGAAAATATCAACTGTCATTCAAGGGGTGGTGGGTGTGTCGGTGTCATTACAGTGCTCAGAATGTAAATATTAAGTGTCATTCATGGGATAGTGGGTGTGTCGATGTCATTACAGTGCTTGGACTGAAAATATCAACAGTCATTCATAGGGTGGTAGGTGTGTGGGTATCATTACAGTGCTTGGACTATAAATATCAACCATCATTTATGGGGTGGTGGGTGTGTGGGTATCATTACAGTGTTTGGACTGTAAATATCAACAGTCATTCATAGGGTGGTGGGTGTGTGAGTGTCATTACAGAGCTTGGACTGTAAATATCAACATTCATTAATGGAGTGGTGGGTGTGTGGGTGTCATTACAGTGCTTGGACTGTAAATATCAACTGTCAATCATGGGGTAGTCAGTGTGTGGGTGTCATTACAGTTCTTGGACTGTAAATATCAACAGTCATTCATGGGGTGGGGGGTGTGTGGGTGTCATTACAGTGTTTTAACTATAAATATTAACATACATTTATTGGGTGGTTAGTGTCATTAGAGTGCTTGGACTGTAAATATCATCAGTCATTAATGGGGTGGTGCATGTGTGGGTGTCATGACAGTTCTTGGACAGAAAATATCAACAGTCATTCATACGGTGGTGGGTGTGTATGTGTCATTACAGTGCTTGGACTGTAAATTTTAAAAGTCATTCTTGGGGTGGTGGGTGTGTGGGTGTCATTACAGTGCTTAGAGTGTAAATAATAACAGTCATTTTTGGGTTGGTGGGTGTCATTAGAGTGCTTGGACTGTAAATTTCAATAGTCATTCATGGATTGGTGGGTGTGTTGGTGTCATTACAGTGCTTGGACTATAAATATCAACCATATTTAATGGGCTTGTGGGTGTGGTAGTGTCATTACAGAGCTTGGACTGTAAATATCAACAGTCATTCATGGGGTGGTGGATGTGTGGGTGTCATTACAGTGCTTGGACTGTAAATATCAACAGTAATTCATAGGGTGATGGGTGTGTGGGTGTCATTACAGTGTTTGGACTGTAAATATCAACAGTCATTTATTGGGTGGTGGGTGTGTGGGTATCATTACAGTCCTTGGACTGTAAATATCAACCATCATTTATTGGGTGGTGGGTGTGTGGATGACATTACAGTGCTTGGACTGTAAATATTACAGTCATTCATGGGGTGGTGGGTGTGTAGGTGTCATTATAGTGCTTGGACTGTAAATATCAACAGTCATTAATGGGGTAGTGGGTGTGTGGGTGTCATTACATTGCTTGGACTGAAAATATCAAGTCACTCATTGGGTTGTGGGTGTGGGTGTGTCATTAGTGCTTGGAATATAAATATCAACAGTCATTCATGGGGTGGTGGGTGGCATTACAGTGTTTGGACTGTATATATCAACAGTCATTTATTGGGTGGTGGGTGTGTGGGTATCATTACAGTCCTTGGAATGTAAATATCAACCATTATTCATTTGGTGATGGGTGTGTGGGTGACATTACAGTGCTTGGACTGTAAATATTAAAAGTCATTCATGGGGTGGTAGGTGTGTAGATGTCATTACAGTGCTTGGACTGAGAATATCAACTGTCATTCATGGGGTGGTGGGTGTGTGGGTTTCATTACAGTTCCTGGACTGTAAATATCAACCATCATTCATTGGGTCGTGGGTGTGTGGGTGACATTACAGTGCTTGGACCGTAAATATTAACAGCCATTCATGGGGTGGTGGGTGTGTAGGTGTCATTATAGTGCTTGGACTGTAAATATCAACAGTAATTCATGGTGTTGTGGGTGTGTGGGTGTCATTATAATGCTTGAAATGTAAATATCAACAGTCATTCATGGGGTGGTGGGTGTGTGGTTGTCATTACAGTGCTTGGACTATAAATATTAAGTCATTCATGGGGTGGTTGGTGTCATTACAGTGCTTTGACTGTAAATATCAACAGTCAATCATGGGGTGTTGGTAGTCATTAGAGTGTTTGGACTATAAATATCAATAGTCATTCATGGGGTTTTGGGTGTTTGGGTGTCTATGCAGTGCTTGGACTGTAAATATCAACAGTCAATCATTGGGTGGTGGGTTTCTGGGTGTCATTACAGTGTTTGGACTGTAAATATCAACAGTGAGTCATGGGGTGGTGGGTGTGTGGGTGTCATTACAGTGTTTTGATTGTAAATATCAACAGTCATTAATAGGGTGGTGGGTGTCATTAGAGTTCTTGGACTGTAAATATCAACAGTCATTCATGGGGTGGTGAGTGTGTGAGTGTCATTACAGTGCTTAGACTGTAAATATCAATATTCATTCATGGGGTGGTGGGTTTAAGGGTGTTATTACAGTGCTTAGACTGTATATATCAACAATCATTAATTGGGTCGTGGGTGTGTGGGTGTCATTATAGTGTTTGGACTGTAAATATCAACAGTCATTCATGGGGTGTTGAATGTGTGGTTGTCATTACATTGCTTGGACTGTAAATTTCAAGTCATTCATGGGATGGTGGGTGTCTGTGTGTCATTAGTGCTTGGACTGTGAATATTAACAGTTATTCATGGGGTTGTGGGTCGCATTACAGTGCTTAGACTCTAATATCAACAGTCATTCATGGGGTGATGGGTGTGTGGGTGTCATTACAGTGCTTGGACTGTAAATATAAACAGTTATTCATGGGGATGTGGGTGTTTGGGTGTCTATGCAGTGCTTGGACTGTAAATATCAACAGTCAATCATGGAGTGGTGGGTGTGATGGTGTCATTAGAGTGCTTGGACTGTAAATATTAACAGTCATTCATGGGGTGGTGGGTGTGTGGGTGTCATTACAGTGTTTTGACTGTAAATATCAACAGTTATTCATAGGGTGTTGGGTGTCATTGCAGTGCTTGGACTGTAAATATCAACAGTTATTCAAGGGGTGGTAGGTGTCTGGGTGTCATGACACTGCTTGGACTGTAAATATCAACAGTCATTCATGGGGTGGTGAGTGTGTGGGTGTTATTACAGTTCTTGGACTGTATATATCAACCATCATTAATTGGTTGGTGGATGTGTGGGTGTCATTACAGTGCTTGGACTGTAAATATTATCAGTCATTCATTGGGTGGTGGGTGTGTGGATGTCATTACAGTGCTTGTACTAAAAATATCAACAGTCATTCATGGGGTGGTGAGTGTGTGGGTTTTATTACAGTTCTTGGACTGTAAATATCAACCATCATTCATTGGGTGGTGGGTGTGTGTGTGACATTACAGTGCTTGGACTGTAAATATTCACAGTTATTCATGGGGTGGTGGGTGTGTGGATGTCATTACAGTGCTCGGACTGAAAATATTAATTGTCATTTATAAGGTGGTGGGTGTGTGGGTTTTATTACAGTGGTTGGACTGTAAATATCAACAGTCATTTATAAAGTGCTGGGTGTGTGAGTGTCATCACAGAGCTTGGATTTTAAATATCAACAGTTATTAATGGAGTGGTGGGTGTCATTACAGTGCTTGGACTGTAAATATCAACAGTCATTCATGGGGTGGTGGGGATGTGGGTGTCATTACAGTGCTTGGACTGTAAATATCAACAGTCATTCATGGGGTGGTGCGTGTATTGGTGTCATGACAGTGCTTGGACTGTAAATATCAACAGTCATTCATGGGGTGGTAAGTGTGTGGGTGTCATTACAGTTCTTGGACTATAAATATCAACCCTTATTCATTAGGTGGTGTGTTTGTGGGTGTCATTACAGTGCTCAGACTGTAAATGTTAACAGTCATTTATGGGGTGGTGGGTGTGTGGATGTCATTTCAGTGCTTAGACTGTAAATATCAACAGTCATTCATGGGGTGGTGGGTGTGTGGGTGTCATTACAGTGATTGGACTATAAATATTAACCGTCATTTATGGGGTTGTGGGTGTGTGGGTGTCATTACAGTGCATGGACTGTAAATATCGTCAGTAATTAATGGAGTTGTGGGTGTGTAGGTGTCATTACAGTGCTTGGACTGTAAATATCAAAATTCCTTCTTGGGGTGGTGGGTGTGTGGGTATCATTACAGTGATTAGACTGTAAATATCAACAGTCATTTATGGGGTGGTGGGTGTGTGGCTGTCATTATAGTGCTTGGACTGTAAATATCAACAGTCAATCATAGTGTGGTGGGTATGTGGGTGTCATTACAGTTCTTGGACTGTAAATATCAACAGTCCTTTATGGGTTGGTGGGTGTGTGGGTGTCATTACAGTGCTTAGACTGTAAATATCAACAGCCATTTATTGGGTGGTGGGTGTGAGGGTGTCATTACAGTGCTTGGACTGAAAATATAAAAAGTCATTCATGGGGTGGTGGGTGTGGGGGTGACATTACAGTGTTTTAACTATAAATAATAACATTCATTTATTGGGTGGTGGGTTTTCATTAGAGTGCTTGGACTGTAAATATCAACACTTATTCATGGGGTGGTGCATGTGTGGGTGTCATGACAGTGCTTGGACTGTAAATATCAACAGTCATTCATGGGGTGGTGAGTGTGTTGGTGTCATTACAGTTCCTGGACTGTAAATATAAACCATCATTCATCAGGTGGTGGGTGTTTGGATGTCATTACAGTGCTTGGACTAAAAATATCAACAGTCATTCTTGAGGTGGTGGGTGTGTGGGTGTCATTACAGTGCTTGGCCTATAAATATTAACCATCATTTATGGGGTGGTGGGTTTGTGGGTGTCATTACAGTAGCTTGGACTGTAAATATCAACAGTCATTTATAGGGTGGTGGGTGTTTGAGTGTCATTACAGAGCTTGGACTGTAAATATCAACAGTCATTCATGGGGTGGTGGGTGTGTGGGTGTCATTACAGTGTTTTGATTGTAAATTTTAACAGTCATTAATAAGGTGGTGGGTGTCATTAGAGTGCTTGCCCTGTAAATATCAACAGTCATTCATGGGGTGGTGGGTGTTGGGGTGTCATTAAAGGGCTTTAACTGTAAATATCAACAGTCATTCATGGGGTGGTGGGGGTGAGGGTGTCATTACAGTGCTTGGACTGTAAATATCAACAGTCATTCATGGGGTGGTAAGTGTGTGGGTGTCATTACAGTTCTTGGACTATAAATATCAACCCTTATTCATTAGGTGGTGTGTTTGTGGGTGTCATTACAGTGCTCAGACTGTAAATGTTAACAGTCATTTATTGGGTGGTGGGTGTGTGGATGTCATTTCAGTGCTTAGACTGTAAATATCAACAGTCATTCATGGGGTGGTGGGTGTGTGGGTGTCATTACAGTGTTTTGATTGTAAATTTTAACAGTCATTAATAAGGTGGTGGGTGTCATTAGAGTGCTTGCCCTGTAAATATCAACAGTCATTCATGGGGTGGTGGGTGTTGGGGTGTCATTAAAGGGCTTTGACTGTAAATATCAACAGTCATTCATGGGGTGGTGGGGGTGAGGGTGTCATTACAGTGCTTGTACTGTAAATATCAAAAGTCATTCATGGGGTTGTGTGTGTGTAGGTGTCATTACAGTGCTTAGACTGTAAGTATCAACAGTCATTTATGGGGTGGTGGGTGTGTGGCTGTCATTATAGTGCTTGGAATGTAAATATCAACAGTCAATCATGGGGTGGTGGGTATGTGGGTGTCATTACAGTGCTTGGACTGTAAATATCAACAGTCATTCATGGTGTGGTGGGTGTGTGGGTGTCATTAATGTGTTTTTATTGTAAATAACAACAGTCATTTATAAGGTGGTGGGTGTCATTAGAGTGCTTGGACTGTAAATATCAACAGTCATTCATGGAGTGGTGGGTGTGTTGGTGTCATTACAGTGCTTGGACTATAAATATCAACCATAATGCATGGGGTGGTGGGTGTGGGGCGTCATTACATTGCTTTGACTGTAAAATCAATAGTCATTTATGGGGTGGTGGGGGTGAGGGTGTCATTACAGTTCTTGGACTATAAATATCAACCATCATTCATTAGGTGTTGGGTTTGTGGGTGTCATTACAGTGCTTAGACTGTAAATATTAACAGTCATTCATGGGGTGGTGGGTGTGTGGATGTCATTACAGTGCTTAGACTGAAAATATCGACAGTCATTCATGGGGTGGTGGGTGTGTGGTTGTCATTACTGTGCTTGGACTATAAATATAAACCGTCATTTATGGGGTTGTGGGTGTGTGGGTGTCATTACAGTTCTTGGACTGTAAATATCAACAGTCATACATAGGGTGGTGGGTGTGTAAGTGTCAATACAGAGCTTGGACTGTAAATATCAACAGTCACTCATGGGGTTGTGTGTGTGTAGGTGTCATTACAGTGCTTACACTGTAAATATCAACACTCATTTTTTGGGTGGGGGGTTTGTAGGTGTCATTACAGTGCTTGGACTGTAAATATCAAAATTCATTCTTGGGGTGGTGGGTGTGTGGGTATCATTACAGTGCTTAGACTGTAAACATCAACAGTCATTTATGGGGTGGTGGGTGTGTGGCAGTCATTATAGTGCTTGGACTGTAAATATCAACAGTCAATCATAGTGTGGTGGGTATGTGGGTGTCATTACAGTGCTTGGACTGTAAATATCAACAGTCCTTCATGGGTTGGTGGGTGTGTGGGTGTCATTACAGTGTTTTAACTATAAATATCAACATTCATTTATTTGGTGGTGGGTTTTCATTAGAGTGCTTGGACTGTAAATATCAACAGTCATTCATGGAGTGGTGCATGTGTAGGTGTCATAACAGTGCATTGACTGTAAATATCAACAATCATTTATAGGGTGGTGAGTGTGTGGGTGTCATTACAGTTCCTGGACTGTAAATATAAACCATCATTCATCAGGTGGTGGGTGGTTGGATGTCATTACATTGCTCGGACTGAAAATATCAACAGTCATTCTTGGGGTGGTGGGTGTGTGGGTGTCATTACAGTGCTTGACCTATAAATATTAAGCATCATTTATGGAGTGGTGGGCGTGTGGGTGTCATTACAGTGCTTGGACTGTAAATATCAACAGTCATTCATAGGGTGGAGGGTGTTTGAGTGTCATTACAGAGCTTGCACTGTAAATATCAACAGTCATTTATGGGGTGGTGGGTGTGTGGCTGTCATTACAGTGCTTTGACTGTAAAAATCAACAGTCATTCATGGGGTGGTGGGTGTGTGGGTGTCATTACAGTGTTTTGATTGTGAATATCAACAGTCATTAATAAGGTGGTGGGTGTCATTAGAGTGCTTGGACTGTAAATATTGACAGTCATTAATGGGGTGGTTGGTGTGGGGGTGTCATTACAGTGCTTTGACTGTAAATATCAACAGTCATTCATGGGGTGGTGGGGGTGATGGTGTCATTACAGTGCTTGGACTGTAAATATCAACAGTTATTCATGGGGTGGTGGGTATGTGGGTGTCATTATAGTGCTTGAACTGTAAATATCAAGTCATTAATAGGTTGGTGGGTGTGTAGGTGTCATTACAGTGCTTGGACTGTAAATATCAAAAGTCATTCTTGGGGTGGTCGGTGTGTGGGTGTCATTACAGTTTTTAGACTTTAAATATCAACAGTCATTTATGAAGTGTTGGGTGTGTGGCTGTCACTACAGTGCTTGGACTCTAAATATCAACAGTCAATTATAGGGTGGTGGATGTGTGGGTGTCATTACAGTGCTTTGACTGTAAATATCAACAGTCATTCGTGGGGTGGTGGGTGTGTGGGTGTCATTACAGTCTTTTGACTGTAAATATCAACAGTCATTTATAAGGTGGTGGGTGTCATTAGAGTGCTTGGACTGTAAATATCAACAGTCATTCATGGGGTGGTGGGTATTGGGGTGTCATTACAGGGCTTTGACTGTAAATATCAACAGTCATTCATGGGGTGGTGTGGGTGAGGGTGTCATTACAGTGCTTGGACTGTAAATATCAACAGTCATTCATAGGGTTGTGTGTGTGTAGGTGTCATTACAGTGCTTAGACTGTAAATATCAACAGTCATTTACGGGGTGGTGGGTGTGTGGCTGTCATTATAGTGCTTGGATTGTAAATATCAACAGTCAATCATGGGGTGGTGGGTATGTGGGTGTCATTACAGTGCTTGGACTGTAAATATCTCACAGTCATTCATGGGGTGGTGGGTGTGTGGGTGTCATTACAGTGTTTTGATTGTAAATAACAACAGTCATTTAAAAGGTGGTGGGTGTCATTAGAGTGCTTGGACTGTAAATATCAAAAGTCATTCATGGAGTGGTGTGTGGGTGTCATTACAGTGCTTTGACTGTAAATATCAAGTCATTTATAGGGTGGTGGGTGTGTTAGTGTCATTACAGAGCTTGGACTGTAAATATCAACTGTTATTCATGGGGTGGTGGGTGTGTAGGTGTCATTACAGTGCTTGGACTGTAAATATCAAAAGTCATTCTTGGGGTGGTCGGTGTGTGGGTGTCATTATAGTGTTTAGACTGTAAATATCAACAGTCATTTATGAAGTGGTTGGTGTGTGGCTGTCATTACAGTGCTTGGACTGTAAATATCAACAGTCAATCATGGGGTGGTGGGTGTGTTGGTGTCATTACAGTGCTTGGCCAATAAATATTAACCATCATTTATGGAGTGGTGGGTGTGTGGGTGTCATTACAGTGCTTGGACTATAAATATCAACAGTCATTAATAGGGTGGTGGGTGTTTGAGTGTCATTACAGAGCTTGGACTGTAAATATCAACAGTCATTTATGGGGTGATGGGTGTGTGGCTGTCATTACAGTGATTGGACTGTAAATATCAACAGTCAATCATGGGGTGGTGGGTGTGTGGGTGTCATTACAGTGCTTTGACTGTAAATATCAACAGTCATTCGTGGGGTGGTGGGTGTGTGGGTGTCATTACAATGTTTTGATTGTAATTATCAACAGTCATTTATAAGGTGGTGGGTGTCATTACAGTGCTTAGACTGTAAGTATCAACAGTCATTTATGGGGTGGTGGGTGTGTGGCTGTCATTATAGTGCTTGGACTGTAAATATCAACAGTCAATCATGGGGTGGTAGGTATGTGGGTGCAATTACAGTGCTTGAACTGTAAATATCAATAGTCATTCATGGGGTGGTGGGTGTGTGGGTGTCATTACAGTGCTTGGACTAAAAATATCTAGTCATTCATGGTGTGGTGGGGGTGGAGGTGTCATTAGTGCTTGGACTGTAAATATCAACAGTCATTCATGGGGTGGTTGGTATCATTACAGTGCTTGGACTGTAAATATCAACAGTCAATCATGTGTGTTGGGAGTCATTAGAGTGTTTGGACTATAAATATCAACAGTCATTCATGGGGTTTTGGGTGTTTGGGTGTCTATGCAGTGCTTGGACTGTAAATATTAACAGTCAATCATGGAGTTGTGGGTGTCTGGGTGTCATTACAGTGCTTGTACTGTAAATATCAACAGTGAGTCATGGGGTGGTGGGTGTGTGGGTGTCATTACATTGTTTTGATTGTAAATATCAACAGTCATTCATAGGGTGGTGGGTGTCATTAGAGTGCTTAGACTGTAAATATCAACCATAATTAATGGGGTGGTGGGAGTGGGGGTGTCATTACAGTACTTGGACAGTATATATCAACAATCATTCATGGGGTGGATGGTGTGTGGGTGTCATTACAGTTCTTGGACTGTAAATATCAACCATCATTCATTGGGTGGTGGGTGTGTGTGTGACATTACAGTGCTTGGACTGTAAATATTAACAGTTATTCATGGGTTGGTGGGTGTGTGGATGTCATTACAGTGCTCGGACTGAAAATATTAACCGTCATTTATTGGGTAGTGGGTGTGTGGGTATTATTACAATGGTTGGACTGTAAATATCAACAGTCATTCATAAAGTGCTGGGTGTGTGAGTGTCATTACAGAGCTTGGACTGTAAATATCAACAGTCATGCATGGAGTGGTGGGTGTGTGGGTGTCATTACAGTGCTTGGACTGTAAACATCAACAGTCATTTATGGTGTGGTGGGTGTGTGGGTGTCATTACATTGCTTAGACTGTAAATATCAACAGTCATTAATTGGGTGGTGGGTGTGTGGGTGTCATTACAGTGCTTGGAGTGTAAATATCAACAGTCAATCACGGCGTGGTCGGTGTGTGGGTGTCATTACAGTGCTAAAACTGTAAATATCAACAGTCATTTATTGGGTGGTGGGTGTGTGGGTGTCATTACATTGCTTGGACTGTAAATATAAACAGATATTCATGGGGTGGTAGGTGTGTGGGTGTCATTACAGTGCTTAGACTGTAATTATCAAAAGTCATTCATGGGGTGGTGGGTGTGTGGGTGTCATTACAGTGCTAAAACTGTAAATATCAACAGTCATTTATTAGGTGGTGGGTGTGTGGGTGTCATTACAGTTCTTGGACTATAAATATCAACCCTTATTCTTTAGGTGGTGGGTTTGTGGGTGTCATTACAGTGCTCAGACTGTAAATATTAACAGTCATTCATGGGGTGGTGGGTGTGTGGATGTCATTACAGTGCTTAGACTGTAAATATCAAAAGTCATTCATGGGGTGGTGGGTGTGTGGGTGTCATTACAGTGCTAAAACTGTAAATATCAAAAGTCATTTAATGGGTGGTGGGTGTGTGGGTGTCATTACATTGCTTGGACTGTAAATATAAACAGATATTCATGGGGTGGTGGGTGTGTGGGTGTCATTACAGTGTTTTAACTATAAATATCAACATTCATTTATTGGGTGGTGGGTTTTCATTAGAGTGCTTGGACTGTAAATATCAACAGTCAATCATGGTGTGGTGGGAATGTGGGTGTCATTACAGTGCTTGGACTGTAAATATCAACAGTCCTTTATGGGTTGGTGGGTGTGTGGGTGTCATTACAGTGCTTAGACTGTAAATATCAACAGTCATTTATTGGGTGGTGGGTGTGTGGGTGTCATTACATTGCTTGGACTGTAAATATAAACAGTCATTCATGGGGTTGTGGGTGTGTGGGTGTCATTACAGTGTTTTAACTATAAATATCAACATTCATTTATTGAGTTTTGGGTTTTCATTAGAGTGCTTGGACTGTAAATATCAACAGTCATTCATGGGGTGGTGCATGTGTGGGTGTCATGACAGTGCATGGACTGTAAATATCAACAGTCATTCATGGGGTGGTGAGTGTGTGGGTGTCATTACAGTTCCTGGACTGAAAATATAAACCATCATTCATCAGATGGTGGGTGTTTGGATGTCATTACATTGCTTGGACTGAAAATATCAACATTCATTCTTGGGGTGGTGGGTGTGTGGGTGTCATTACAGTGCTTGGCCTATAAATATTAACCATCATTTATGGAGTGGTTGGTGTGTGGGTGTCATTACAGTGCTTGGACTATAAATATCAACAGTCATTCATAGGGTGGTGGGTGTTTGAGTGTCATTACAGAGGTTGGACTGTAAATATCAACAGTCATTTATGGGGTGGTGGGTGTGTGGCTGTCATTACAGTGCTTGGACTGTAAATATCAACAGCCAATCATAGGGAAGTGGGTGTGTGGTTGTCATTACAATGCTTTGACTGTAAATATCAACAGTCATTCATGGGGTGGTGGGTGTGTGGGTGTCATTACAGTGTTTTGAATGTGAATATCAACAGTCATTAATAAGGTGGTGGGTGTCAGTAGAGTGCTTGGACTGTAAATATCAACAGTCATTCATGGGGTGGTGGGTGTGGGGGTGTCATTACAATGCTTTGTCTGTAAAAATCAACAGTCATTTATGGGGTGGTGGGAGTGAGGGTGTCATTACAGTGCTTGGACTGTATATATCAACAATCATTCATGGGGTGATGGGTGTGTGGGTGTCATTATAATGTTTGGACTGTAAACACCAATAGTTATTCATAGAGTGGTGGGTGTGTGGGTGTCATTACATTGCTTGGACTGTAAATATCAAGTCATTCATGGGATGGTGGGCGTCTGTGTGTCATTAGTGCTTGGACTGTGAATATCAACAGTCATTCATGGGGTATTTGGTGGCATTACAGTGCTTAGACTCTAATATCAACAGTCATTCATGGGGTGATGGGTGTGTGGGTGTCATTACAGTGCTTGGACTGTAAATATAAACAGTTATTCTTGGGGATGTGGGTGTTTGGGTGTCTATGCAGTGCTTGGACTGCAAATATCAACAGTCAATCATGGGGTGGTGGGTGTGCGGGTGTTATTAGAGTGCTTGGACTGTAAATATTAACAGTCATTCATTGGGTGGTTGGTTTGTGGGTGTCATTACAGTGTTTTGACTGTAAATATCAACAGTCATTGATATGGTGTTGTGTGTCATTACAGTGCTTGGAATGTAAATATCAACAGTTATTCAAGGGGTTGTGGGTGTGTGGGTGTCATGACAGTGCTTGGACAGAAAAATATCAACAGTCATTCATTGGTTGGTGGGTGTGTGGGTGTTATTACAGTGCTCAGACTGTAAATATTATCAGTCATTCATGGGGTGATGGGTGTGTGGATGTCATTACAGTGCTTGGACTAAAAATATCAAGTCATTCATGGTGTGGTGGGTGTGTGTGTGTCATTAGTGCTTGGACTGTAAATATCAACAGTCATTCATGGGGTGGTTGGTGTTATTACAGTGCTTGGACTGTAAATATCAACAGTCAATCATGGAATGTTGGGTGTCATTAGTGTGCTTGGACTGTAAATATCAACAGTCATTTATTGGGTGGTGGGTGTGTGGGTGTCATTACAGTGCTTGGACTGTAAATATCAACAGTCAATCATGGAATGTTGGGTGTTATTAGAGTGCTTGGACTGTAAATATCAACAGTCATTCATGGAATGGTAGTAGTGTGGGTGTCATTACAGTGTTTTAACTATAAATATCAACATTCATTTATTGGGTGGTGGGTGTCATTAGAGTGCTTGGACTGTAAATATCAACAGTCATTCATGGGGTGGTGCATGTGTGGTTGTCATTTCAGTGCATGGACTGTAAATATCAACAGTCATTCATGGGGTAGTGGGTATGTGGGTGTCATTACAGTTCCTGGACTGTAAATATAAACCATCATTTATTAGGTGGTGGGTGTGTGGGTGTCATTACAGTGCTCAAACTGTAAATATTAATAGTCATTCATGGGGTGGTGGGTGTGTGGATGTCATTACAGTGCTTGGACTGAAAATATCAACAGTAATTCTTGGGGTAGTGGGTGTGTGGGTGTCATTACATTGTTTGGCCTATAAATATAAACCGTCATTTATGGGGTTGTGGGTGTGTGGGGGTCATTACCGTGCTTGGACTGTAAATATCAAGTCATTTATAGGGTAGTGGGTGTGTGAGTGTCATTACAGAGGTTGGACTGTAAATATCAACAGTTATTCATGGGGTGGTGGGTGTGTAGGTGTCATTACAGTGCTTGGACTGCAAATATCAAAAGTCATTCTTGGGGTGGTCGGTGTGTGGGTGTCATTACAGTGCTTAGACTGTAAATATCAACAGTCATTTATGAAGTGGTGGGTGTTTGGCTGTCATTACAGTGCTTGGACTGTAAATTTCAACAGTCAATCATGGGGTGGTGGGTGTGTGGGTGTCATTACAGTGCTTTGACAGTAAATATCAACAGTCATTCGTGGGGTTGTGGGTGTGTGGGTGTCATTACAGTGTTTTAATTGTAATTATCAACAGTCATTTATAAGGTGGTGGGTGATATTACAGTGCTTAGACTGTAAGTATCAACAGTCATTTATGGGGTGGTGGGTGTGTGGCTGTCATTATAGTGCTTGGACTGTAAATATCAACAATCAATCATGGGGTGGTGGGTATGTGGGTGTCATTACAGTGCTTGGACTAAAATATCAACAGTCATTCGTTGGGTGGTGGGTGTGTGGGTGTCATTACAGTGTTTTGATTGTAAATAACAACAGTCATTTATAAGGTCATGGGTGTCATTAGAGTGCTTGGACTTTAAATATTAACAGTCATTTATGTAGTGGTGGGTGTGGGGAGTCATTACAGTGCTTTGACTGTAAATATCAACAGTCATTCATGGGGTGGTGGTGGTGAGGGTGTCATTACAGTGCTTGGACTGTAAATATCAAGTCATTTATGTTGTGGTGGGTGTGTGTGTGTCATTAGTGCTTGGACTATAAATATCAACAGTGATTCATGGGGTGGTTGGTGGCATTACAGTGCTTGGACTGTAAATATCAACAGTCATTCATAGGGTGATAGGTGTGTGGGAGTCATTACAGTGCTTTGACTGTAAATATCAACAGTCATTTATGGGGTGTTGGGTGTTTGGGTGTCATTACAGTGCTTGGACTGTAAATATCAACAGTCAGTCATGGGGTTGCGCGTGTGTTGGTGTCATGACAGTGCTTGGACTGTAAATATCAACAGTCAGTCATGGAGTGGCGCATGTATTGGTGTCATGACAGTGCTTGGACTGTAAATATCAACAGTCATTCATGGGGTGGTGAGTGTGTGGGTGTCATTACAGTTCTTGGATTATAAATATCAACCTTCATTCATTAGGTGGTGGGTTTGTGGGTGTTATTACAGTGCTTAGACTGTAAATATTAACAGTCATTTATTGGGTGGTGGGTGTGTGGGTGTCATTACAGTGCTTGGACTATAAATATTAACCGTCATTTATGGGGTTGTGGGTGTGTGGGTGTCATTACAGTTCATGGACTGTAAATATCAACAGTCATACATAGGGTGGTGGGTGTGTGAGTGTCATTACAGAGCTTGGACTGTAAATATCAACAGTCATTCATAGGGTTGTGGGTGTGTAGGTGTCATTACAGTGCTTGGACTATAAATATCAACAGTCAATCATGGGGTGGTGGGTATGTGGGTGTCATTACAGTGCTTGGACTGTAAATATCAACAGTCATTCATGGTGTGCTGGGTGTGTGGGTGTCATTACAGTGTTTTGATTGTACATATCAACAGTCATTTACAAGGTGGTATGTGTCATTAGAGTGCTTGGACTGTAAATATCAACAGTCATTCATGGAGTGGTGTGTTTGTTGGTGTCATTACAGTGTTTGGACTGTAAATGTCAACCATAATTCATGGGGTGGTGGGTGTGGGGTGTCATTACAGTTCTTGGACTGTAAATATCAACCATCATTCATTAGGTGGTGGGTTTGTGGGTGTCATTACAGTGCTCAGACTGTAAATATTAACAGTCATTTATGGAGTTGTGGGTGTGTGGGTGTCATTACTGTTCTTGGACTGAAAAAATCAACAGTCATTCATAGGGTGGTGGGTGTGTGAGTGTCATTACAGAGCTTGGACTGTAAATATCAACAGTCATTCATGGGGTTGTGTGTGTGTAGGTGTCATTACAGTGCTTAGACTTTAAGTATCAACAGCCATTTATGGGGTGGTGGGTGTGTGGTTGTCATTATAGTTCTTGGACTTTAAATATCAACAGTCGATTATCGGGTGGTGGGTATGTGGGTGTCATTGCAGTGCTTGGACTGTAAATATAAACAGTCATTCATGGGGTTGTGGGTGTGTGGGTTTCATTGAAGTGTTTTTATTGTAAATAACAACAGTCATTTATATGGTGGTGGGTGTCATTAGAGTGCTTGGACTGTAAATATCAACAGTCATTCATGGAGTGGTGGGTGTGTTGGTGTCATTACAGTGCTTGGACTGTAAATATCAACCATAATACATGGGATGGTAGGTGTGGGGCGTCATTACATTGCATGGACTGTAAATATAAACAGTCATTCATGGGGTTGTGGGTGTGTGGGTGTCATTACAGTGTTTTAACTATAAATATCAACATTCATTTATTGAGTTGTGGGTTTTCATTAGAGTGCTTGGACTGTAAATAGCAACAGTCATTCATGGGGTGGTGCATGTGTGGGTGTCATGACAGTGCTTGGACTGTAAATATCAACAGTCATTCATGGGGTGGTGAGTGTGTGGGTGTCATTACAGTTCCTGGACTGAAAATATAAACCATCATTCATCAGATGGTGGGTGTTTGGATGTCATTACATTGCTTGGACTGAAAATATCAACATTCATTCTTGGGGTGGTGGGTGTGTGGGTGTCATTACAGTGCTTGCCCTATAAATATTAACCATCATTTATGGAGTGGTTGGTGTGTGGGTGTCATTACAGTGCTTGGACTATAAATATCAACAGTCATTCATAGGGTGGTGGGTGTTTGAGTGTCATTACAGAGCTTGGACTGTAAATATCAACAGTCATTTATGGGGTGGTGGGTGTGTGGCTGTCATTACAGTGCTTGGACTGTAAATATCAACAGCCAATCATAGGGAAGTGGGTGTGTGGGTGTCATTACAATGCTTTGACTGTAAATATCAACAGTCATTCATGGGGTGGTGGGTGTGTGGGTGTCATTACAGTGTTTTGAATGTGAATATCAACCGTCATTAATAAGGTGGTGGGTGTCAGTAGAGTGCTTGGACTGTAAATATCAACAGTCATTCATGGGGTGGTGGGTGTGGGGGTGTCATTACAATGCTTTGTCTGTAAAAATCAACAGTCATTTATGGGGTGGTGGGGGTGAGGGTGTCATTACAGTGCTTGGACTGTATATATCAACAATCATTCATGGGGTGATGGGTGTGTGGGTGTCATTATAATGTTTGGACTGTAAACACCAACAGTTATTCATAGGGTGGTGGGTGTGTGGGTGTCATTACATTGCTTGGACTGTAAATATCAAGTCATTCATGGGATGGTGGGCGTCTGTGTGTCATTAGTGCTTGGACTGTGAATATCAACAGTCATTCATGGGGTATTGGGTGGCATTACAGTGCTTAGACTCTAATATCAACAGTCATTCATGGGGTGATGGGTGTGTGGGTGTCATTACAGTGCTTGGACTGTAAATATAAACAGTTATTCTTGGGGATGTGGGTGTTTGGGTGTCTATGCAGTGCTTGGACTGCAAATATCAACAGTCAATCATGGGGTGGTGGGTGTGCGGGTGTCATTAGAGTGCTTGGACTGTAAATATTAACAGTCATTCATTGGGTGGTTGGTTTGTGGGTGTCATTACAGTGTTTTGACTGTAAATATCAACAGTCATTGATATGGTGTTGTGTGTCATTACAGTGCTTGGAATGTAAATATCAACAGTTATTCAAGGGGTTGTGGGTGTGTGGGTGTCATGACAGTGCTTGGACAGAAAAATATCAACAGTCATTCATTGGTTGGTGGGTGTGTGGGTGTTATTACAGTGCTCAGACTGTAAATATTATCAGTCATTCATGGGGTGGTGGGTGTGTGGATGTCATTACAGTGCTTGGACTAAAAATATCAAGTCATTCATGGTGTGGTGGGTGTGTGTGTGTCATTAGTGCTTGGACTGTAAATATCAACAGTCATTCATGGGGTGGTTGGTGTTATTACAGTGCTTGGACTGTAAATATCAACAGTCAATCATGGAATGTTGGGTGTCATTAGTGTGCTTGGACTGTAAATATCAACAGTCATTTATTGGGTGGTGGGTGTGTGGGTGTTATTAGAGTGCTTGGACTGTAAATATCAACAGTCAATCATGGAATGTTGGGTGTCATTAGAGTGCTTGGACTGTAAATATCAACAGTCATTCATGGAATGGTAGTAGTGTGGGTGTCATTACAGTGTTTTAACTATAAATATCAACATTCATTTATTGGGTGGTGGGTGTCATTAGAGTGCTTGGACTGTAAATATCAACAGTCATTCATGGGGTGGTGCGTGTGTGGGTGTCATGGCAGTGCTTGGACTGTAAATATCAACAGTCATTCATGGGGTGGTGGGTATGTGGGTGTCATTACAGTTCCTGGACTGTAAATATAAACCATCATTTATTAGGTGGTGGGTGTGTGGGTGTCATTACAGTGCTCAAACTGTAAATATTAATAGTCATTCATGGGGTGGTGGGTGTGTGGATGTCATTACAGTGCTTGGACTGAAAATATCAACAGTCATTCTTGGGGTAGTGGGTGTGTGGGTGTCATTACATTGTTTGGCCTATAAATATAAACCGTCATTTATGGGGTTGTGGGTGTGTGGGGGTCATTACAGTGCTTGGACTGTAAATATCAAGTCATTTATAGGGTGGTGGGTGTGTGAGTGTCATTACAGAGGTTGGACTGTAAATATCAACACTTATTCATGGGGTGGTGGGTGTGTAGGTGTCATTACAGTGCTTGGACTGCAAATATCAAAAGTCATTCTTGGGGTGGTCGGTGTGTGGGTGTCATTACAGTGCTTAGACTGTAAATATCAACAGTCATTTATGAAGTGGTGGGTGTTTGGCTGTCATTACAGTGCTTGGACTGTAAATTTCAACAGTCAATCATGGGGTGGTGGGTGTGTGGGTGTCATTACAGTGCTTTGACAGTAAATATCAACAGTCATTCGTGGGGTTGTGGGTGTGTGGGTGTCATTACAGTGTTTTGATTGTAATTATCAACAGTCATTTATAAGGTGGTGGGTGATATTACAGTGCTTAGACTGTAAGTATCAACAGTCATTTATGGGGTGGTGGGTGTGTGGCTGTCATTATAGTGCTTGGACTGTAAATATCAACAGTCAATCATGGGGTGGTGGGTATGTGGGTGTCATTACAGTGCTTGGACTAAAATATCAACAGTCATTCGTTGGGTGGTGGGTGTGTGGGTGTCATTACAGTGTTTTGATTGTAAATAACAACAGTCATTTATAAGGTCATGGGTGTCATTAGAGTGCTTGGACTTTAAATATTAACAGTCATTTATGTAGTGGTGGGTGTGGGGCGTCATTACAGTGCTTTGACTGTAAATATCAACAGTCATTCATGGGGTGGTGGTGGTGAGGGTGTCATTACAGTGCTTGGACTGTAAATATCAAGTCATTTATGTTGTGGTGGGTGTGTGTGTGTCATTAGTGCTTGGACTATAAATATCAACAGTGATTCATGGGGTGGTTGGTGGCATTACAGTGCTTGGACTTTAAATATCAACAGTCATTCATAGGGTGATAGGTGTGTGGGAGTCATTACAGTGCTTTGACTGTAAATATCAACAGTCTTTTATGGGGTGTTGGGTGTTTGGGTGTCATTACAGTGCTTGGACTGTAAATATCAACAGTCAGTCATGGGGTTGCACGTGTGTTGGTGTCATGACAGTGCTTGGACTGTAAATATCAACAGTCAGTCATGGGGTGGCGTGTGTGTTGGTGTCATGACAGTGCTTGGACTGTAAATATCAACAGTCATTCATGGGGTGGTGAGTGTGTGGGTGTCATTACAGTTCTTGGATTATAAATATCAACCTTCATTCATTAGGTGGTGGGTTTGTGGGTGTTATTACAGTGCTTAGACTGTAAATATTAACAGTCATTTATTGGGTGGTGGGTGTGTGGGTGTCATTACAGTGCTTGGACTATAAATATTAACCGTCATTTATGGGGTTGTGGGTGTGTGGGTGTCATTACAGTTCATGGACTGTAAATATCAACAGTCTTACATAGGGTGGTGGGTGTGTGAGTGTCATTACAGAGCTTGGACTGTAAATATCAACAGTCATTCATAGGGTTGTGGGTGTGTAGGTGTCATTACAGTGCTTGGACTATAAATATCAACAGTCAATCATGGGGTGGTGGGTATGTGGGTGTCATTACAGTGCTTGGACTGTAAATATCAACAGTCATTCATGGTGTGCTGGGTGTGTGGGTGTCATTACAGTGTTTTGATTGTACATATCAACAGTCATTTACAAGGTGGTGGGTGTCATTAGAGTGCTTGGACTGTAAATATCAACAGTCATTCATGGAGTGGTGTGTTTGTTGGTGTCATTACAGTGTTTGGACTGTAAATGTCAACCATAATTCATGGGGTGGTGGGTGTGGAGTGTCATTACAGTTCTTGGACTGTAAATATCAACCATCATTCATTAGGTGGTGGGTTTGTGGGTGTCATTACAGTGCTCAGACTGTAAATATTAACAGTCATTTATGGAGTTGTGGGTGTGTGGGTGTCATTACTGTTCTTGGACTGAAAAAATCAACAGTCATTCATAGGGTGGTGGGTGTGTGAGTGTCATTACAGAGCTTGGACTGTAAATATCAACAGTCATTCATGGGGTTGTGTGTGTGTAGGTGTCATTACAGTGCTTAGACTTTAAGTATCAACAGCCATTTATGGGGTGGTGGGTGTGTGGTTGTCATTATAATTCTTGGACTTTAAATATCAACAGTCGATCATGGGGTGGTGGGTATGTGGGTGTCATTGCAGTGCTTGGACTGTAAATATAAACAGTCATTCATGGGGTGGTGGGTGTGTGGGTTTCATTGAAGTGTTTTTATTGTAAATAACAACAGTCATTTATATGGTGGTGGGTGTCATTAGAGTGCTTGGACTGTAAATATCAACAGTCATTCATGGAGTGGTGGGTGTGTTGGTGTCATTACAGTGCTTGGACTGTAAATATCAACCATAATACATGGGATGGTAGGTGTGGGGCGTCATTACAGTGATTTGACTGTAAATATCAACAGTCATTCATGGGGTGGTGGGGGTGAGTGTGTCATTACAGTGCTTGGACTGTAAATATCAAGTCATTTATGGGGTGGTGGGTGTGTGTGTGTCTTTAGTGCTTGAACTGTAAATATCAACAGTGATTCATGGGGTGGTTAGTGGCATTATAGTGCTTGGACTGTAAATATCAACAGTCATTCATGGGGTGATAGGTCTGTGGGTGTCATTACAGTGCTTGGACTGTAAATATCAACTTTCATTTTTGGGGTGTTGGGTGTTTGGGGGTCATTACAGTGCTTGGACTGTAAATATCAACAGTCATTCATGAGGTGGTGGGTGTGTGGTTGTCATTGCAGTGCTTGGACAGTAAATATCAACAGTCATTCATGGGGTTGTGGGTGTGTGGGTGTCATTACAGTGTTTTGACTGTAAATATCAACAGTCATTTATTGGGTGGTGGGTGTCATTAAATTTCTTGGACTGTAAATATCAACAGTCATTCATGGGGTGGTGGGTCTGTGGGTGTCATGACAGTGCTTGGACTGTAAATATCAACAGTCATTCATGGGGTGGTGAGTGTGTGGGTGTCATTGCAGTTCTTGGACTGTAAATATCAAACATCATTCATTGGGTTGTGGGTGTGTGGGTGTCATTACATTGCTCAGACTGTAAATATTAACAGTCATTCATGTGGGGAAGGGTGTGTGGATGTCATTACAGTGCTTGGACTATAAATATCAACCATTATTTATGGGGTGGTGTTGTGTTTGGGTTTCCTTACAGTGCATGGACTGTAAATATCAACAGTCATTCATAGGGTGGTGGGTGTGTGAGTGTGATTACAGAGCTTGGAATGTAAATATCAACAGTCATTCATGGGGTGGTGGGTGTGTTGTTATCATTACAGTGTTGGGACTCTAAACATCAAAAGTCATTCTTGGGGTGGTGGGTGCGTAGGTGTCATTACAGTGCTTAGACTGTAAATATCAACATTCATATATTGGGTGGTAGGCGTGTGGCTGTTATTACAGTGCTTGGACTGTAAATATCAACAGTCAATCATGGGGTGGCTGGCCTATGAGTGTTATTACAGAGCTTGGACTGTATATATCAACAGTCATTAATGGGGTGGTGGGTGTGTGGTTGTCATTACAGTAATTGAACTGTAAAAATCAACAGTCATTCTTGGGGTGGTGGGTGTGTGGGTGTCATTACAGTGCTTAGACTGTAAATACCAACAGTCATTCATGAGGTGGTGGGTGTTTGGCTGTCATTACAGTGCTTGGACTGTAAATATCAACAGTCATTCATGGGGTGGTGGGTGTTTAGGTGTCATTACAGTGCTTAGACTGTAAATATCAACAGTCATTTATTGGGTGGTGGGTGTGTGGCTGTCATTACAGTGCTTGGACTGTAAATATCAACAGTCAATAATGGGGTAGTAGGCGTATGGGTGTCATTACAGAGTTTGGACTGTAAATATCAACAGTCATTCTTGGGGTGGTGGGTGTGTGGGTGTCATTACAGTGATTGGACTGTAAATATCAACAGTCATTCTTGAGGTGGTGGGTGTGTAGGTGTCATTACAGTGCTTAGGCTGTAAATACCAACAGTCATTCATGAGGTGGTGGGTGTTTGGCTGTCATTACAGTGCTTGGACTGTAAATATCAACAGTCATTCATGGGGTGGTGGCTGTGTTAGTGTCATTACAGTGTTTGAACTGTAAATATCAACAGTCATTCATGGGGTGGTGGGTTTGTGGGTGCCATTACAGTGGTTGGATTGTAAATATAAACAGTCATTAATAGGGTGGTGGGTGTCATTAGAGTGCTTGAACTGGAAATATCAACAGTCATTCATGGGTTGTGAGGGTGTCATTAGAGTGCTTGGACTGTAAATATCAACAGTCATTCATGGGGTGGTGGGTGTGTGGGTGTCATGACAGTGCTTGGACTGTAAATATCAACAGTCATTTATGGGGTGGTGAGTGTGTGGGTGTCATTGCAGTGATTGGACTATAAATATCAACAGTCATTCATGGGGTGGTGGGTGTGTGGGTGTCATTACAGTGCTTTGACTGTAAATATCAACAGTCATTCATGGGGTTGTGTGTGTGTGAGTGTCATTACAGAGCTTGGACTGTAAATATCAACAGTCATTCATGGGGTGGTGTTTGTGTGGGTGTCATTACAGTGCTTGGACTGTAAATATCAACAGTCATTCATGGGATGGTGGGTGTGTGGGTGTCATTACAGTATTTTGATTGTAAATAACAACAGTCATTCATAGGGTGGTGGGTGTCATTAGAGTGCTTGGACTGTAAATATCAAAAGTCATTGATGGGTTGGTGGGTGTGTGGGTGTCATTACAGTGCTTGTACTGTAAATATCAAAAGTCATTCTTGGGGTGGTGGGTGTGTGCGTGTCATTACAGTGCTTGGACTATAAATATCAACAATCAATCATGGGGTGGTGGGTATGTGGGTGTCATTACAGTGCTTGGACTGTAAATATCAACAGTCATTCATAGAGTGGTGTGTGTGTTGGTGTCATTACAGTGTTTGGACTGTAAATGTCAACCATAATTCATGGGGTGGTGGGTGTGGGGTGTCATTACAGTTCTTGGACTGTAAATATCAACACTCATTCATTAGGTGGTGGGTTTGTGGGTGTCATTACAGTGCTCAGACTGTAAATATTAACAGTCATTTAAGGGGTTGTGGGTGTGTGGGTGTCATTACTGTTCTTGGACTGAAAAAATCAACAGTCATTCATAGGGTGGTGGGTGTGTGAGTGTCATTACAGAGCTTGGACTGTAAATATATCAAAAGTCATTCATGGGGTTGTGTGTGTGTAGGTGTCATTACAGTGCTTAGACTTTAAGTATCAACAGTCATTTATGGGGTGGTGGGTGTGTGGCTGTCATTATAGTTCTTGGACTATAAATATCAACAGTCATTAATGGGGTGGTGGCTGTGTGAGTGTCATTACAGTGCTTGGACTGTAAATATCAACAGTCATTCATGGGGTAGAGGGTGTGTAAGTGTCATTACAGTGTTTTGATTGTAAATATCAACAGTCATTCATAGGGTGGTGGGTGTCATTAGAGTGCTTGGACTGTAAATATCAACAGTCATCGTTTGGGTGGTTGGTGTGTGGGGGTCATTACAGTGTTTGGACTGTAAATATCAACCATAATTCATGGGTTGGTGGGTGTGGGGGTGTCATTCCAGTGCTTGGATTGTAAATATCAACAGTCATTAATAGGATGGTGGGTGTCATTAGAGTGCTTGAACTGGAAATATCAACAGTCATTCATGGGTTGTGAAGGTGTCATTAGAGTGCTTGGAATGTAAATATCAACAGTCATTCATGGGGTGGTGGGTGTGAGGGTGTCATTACAGTGCTTGGAATGTAAATATCAACAGCCATTCATGGGGTGGTGGGTGTGTTGTTATCATTACAGTGCTTGGACTGTAAATATCAACAGTCAATCATTGGGTAGTAGGCGTATGGGTGTCATTACAGAGTTTGGACTGTAAATATCAACAGTCATATATGGGGTGGTGGGTGTGTGGGTGTCATTACAGTGCTTAGGCTGTAAATACCAACAGTCATTCATGAGGTGGTGGGTTTTTGGCTGTCATTACAGTGCTTGGACTATAAATATCAACAGTCATTCATGGGGTGGTGGCTGTGTGAGTGTCATTACAGTGCTTTAACTGTAAATATCAACAGTCATTCATGGGGTGGTGGGTTTGTGGGTGTCATTACAGTGGTTGGATTGTAAATATAAACAGTCATTAATAGGGTGGTGGGTGTCATTAGAGTGCTTGAACTGGAAATATCAACAGTCATTCATGGGTTGTGAGGGTGTCATTAGAGTGCTTGGACTGTAAATATCAACAGTCATTCATGGGGTGGTGGGTGTGTGGGTGTCATGACAGTGCTTGGACTGTAAATATCAACAGTCATTCATGGGGTGGTGAGTGTGTGGGTGTCATTGCAGTGCTTGGACTATAAATATCAACAGTCATTCATTGGGTGGTGGGTGTGTAGGTGTCATTACAGTGCTTTGACTGTAAATATCAACAGTCATTCATGGGGTTGTGTGTGTGTGAGTGTCATTACAGAGCTTGGACTGTAAATATCAACAGTCATTCATGGGATGGTGTGTGTGTGGGTGTCATTACAGTATTTTGATTGTAAATATCAACAGTCATTCATAGGGTGGTGGGTGTCATTAGAGTGCTTGGACCATAAATATCAACAGTCATTGATGGGTTGGTGGGTGTGTGGGTGTCATTACTGTGCTTGGACTGTAAATATCAACCATAATTCATGGGGTAGTGGGTGTCGGGGTGTCATTACAGTGCTTTGACTGTAAATATCAACAGTCATTCATGGGGTCGTGCATGTGAGAGTGACATTACAGTGCTTGGACTGTAAATATCAACAGTCATTCATGGGTTGGTGGGTGTGTGGGTGTCATTATAGTGTTTGGACTGTAAATATCACCAGTCATTCATGGGGTGGTGGGTGTTTGGGTGTCATTACAGTGCTTGGACTGTAAAAATCATGTCATTAATGGGGTGGTGGGTTTGTGTGTGTCATTAGTGCTTGGACTGTAAATATCAACAGTCATTCATGGGGTGGTGGGTGGCATTACAGTGCTTGGACTGTAAATATTTACAGTCATTCATGGGTTGTGTGGGTGTCTTTACAGAGCTTGGACTGTAAATATCAACAGTCATTCATGAGGTGGTGGGTGTGTGGGTATCATTACAGTACTTGGACTGTAAATATCAACAGTCATTCATGGGGTGGTGGGTGTGTGGATGTCATTCCAGTGCTTGGACTGTAAATATCAACCAACATTCATGAGGTGGTGGGTGTGTCGGTGTCATTACAGTGCTTGGACTGTAAATATCAACAGTCATTCATGGGGTGGTGGGTGTGTGAGTGTCATTACAGTTCTTGGACTGTAAATATCAACAGTCATTCATAGTGTGGTGGGTGTGTGGGTTTCATTACAGTGCTTGGGCTGTAAATATCAACAGTCATTCATGGGATTCTGGGTGTGTGAGTGTCATTACAGTGCTTGGACTGTAAATATCAACAGTCATTCATGAGGTGGTGGTTGTGTGGGTGTCATTACAGTGCTTGGACTGTAATTATCAACAGTCATTAATGGGGTGGTGCAAATAAGTCCATCTAAACATTTTGGTTTTGATAAAATATTTTCAAAATTAATTGAAGACTTGAAGGAACTTGAGAACAACGGCATTCAAATTAATAATGATAATTTGAAGGGGACACTATATTGCATTACTTGGGATAACTTGGGGTCTCATGGCATTGGTGCTTTTACAGAAATATTTTGTAGATATTGTAACATAACCCTAAAAGAATTTCTTACTGACCCTGTGCATGTTGGTGTAATGTAATACATTAGCAATACAACAACTTAAAAACGAGAACACTGTCAAAATTTTAAATAATGTCATAGGTATTATATTTAATTATCCATTCAATGCACTGAAATATTATCATGTCTGCAAAGCAGGTTTTCCACCATGCCTGGGTCATGACATTTTTTAGGGTGTTGGTGATTATAACGTTGCTCTGATATTGAAGAATTTTGTAAATGAAAAGAGATGGCTAACTTATGCAGAACTTAATCAGTGTATAATTATGTTTCTTTATCGTGGTACAGATGCTGCCTCAATGCCATGTCAAGTAAATACTTCAGGTACTAAATTAGGTGGTCAGGCTACACAAAACTGGTGTTTAATCAGGCTGTTGCCTGTTATATTATATGGCAAAATAGTTGATGCTAATGATCCTGTTTGGCAGTTGTTCCTGTTATTACGTAACATTACTGAAATTATCTGTGCCCCAAAGTTTGACGACTCTGACCTAGCATATCTAGCAATACTTAATAATGAATATTTAGAAGACAGACAAAGATTTTTTTCAAATGACAAACTGAGGCCAAAGCATCATTTTCTAAAACATTATCCAAACCTAATTTTGCTGTTTGGCCCATTAATTCGGTTGTGGACATTACGCTTTGAAAGCAAGCACTGCTAATTCAAAGGATGCATTAAAAGTGCCCATTCCTTCAAGAATGTGTATCAGACCATGAGTGAAAAACATCAGTTATTACAAGCATACAAACAGGCCAGTTCATATTTTCCCACTGATATAGAGGTTGTAAAAAACATTTTGTTAATCTCAGATACATAAAGTTCAGATATTAAAAAAGCCTTAATGATGTGTCAGATTACTGAAGGTGCAGAAGTTAGCTTGGAAGTGACAATAATGGGGACTCCATACAAGAAGGGACACTATGTGGTGTTAAGTAAATGTGAACAGGGTATAATGTTAGGTGAGATTCAGTTCATAATATTGAACTCCTGTACACAAGCATACTTTTTAGTAAAAAAATTCACAGAACAAATTTCCAAGGAGTTGCAATTATCTACAGTATTGAACACCTTCCTATGCTCTTCCTTTAAATGTACAGAATTTTCTAAACTCCTAGATTATTACCCACTGGTTGACTACAAAAGAGGAAAATAATTGTTGATCCCACTCAAACACAATATATCTGCATAAGATTTCCAAGAAAATTGAAAAGGTAATTTAAAGATTATAATTCTATATTCATGTAGACCATTAGATTTCCTGTACAGTACTGTATACCAGTACTACAGTACATTATATTCATCTCCTTTCCCTGGGGCATGATTTCAAGAAAATGACAAAAGGTTGAACTGAAATGGAAGTTAAATGTTAAAGTTCCATACAAAAGATTAAAACATTCTGAACTGGAATTGGTTGTAGCTAAGGACCATGATGGTTATGAAGCTGATGACAGTGATAGTGATACTTGTAGTACAAGTAGTAGAGAGACAGTGATTTACATGACAGGTAAAGTACAGTACTGTACCATATGCACTGTAATTATGAAAACTGCTTATATGAGTAATGTACAGCATACTAAAGTAACTCCACTTCTCTACCTTTAATTGTGTTCTACATTGAATTTTTTACACAAAAATCATAAGTAAAATGAAAATGGTTAAATGACTTCTGTAAACTGGGGTTCGACTTCCCTGAGCTCAGCTAGCTAAGTTAAACTGTTCTAATGAGATATGGTAGGCCTATGTGCAGTTATGGTAACTTACTTCCTTGTTTTGGATCATTATGGGTTTAATCTAGCAGTAGCTGTTTCATTTTCTAATTATTTTCTAATTATCAGAGACTGGATTGATTGATTTATTTATTGATGTTATTAGGCATCTGGCGGCGCAACAGCAATGGTCATATACCGCCCAACATAAAATGGTCATCTACATCATTAATAAAATATGTAAAAAGATTAAATAATTTTCACTACCTCGAAAGGGAGAAGCAGCATGAATAAAACCCACATCTTCCAAAAAATCATATATTAATGAAATAACCTACTTAAGTTAGATATATAAAAGAATTGAAATATTAACGAAAGAAACATTAAACTTTAACTACCTAAAAATAAATAGCCATAAATACAATAAAATTTACAATTTGTGGAGAAGGCCAGCCTCCTCCACATATGAGAGGGTGTTCCCTCCCACACCACAAGCCTCCTCCCCGAGGACCTGAGAGAGACTGTAAGAACCGTCACCCTCCTGGTACTCAGAGAGGTGCCTACGACGAAGGTCACCAAGGCTGGGACACTCAACAATAACAGGAACAGGATGATGCCTGGCAGGAGGCCGGGAATTGGAGACCGCAGCCTTAGCCAGGGCGTCAGCCCGCTCATTCCCATCAACACCCACATGGGCCGGGACCCAACAACAAGTGACTTTGTGGCCACGACGACCCAGGAGGACAAGCCACTCAAGAATGGCCAACACCAGGGGATGGGAAGAGTTAAAATTACACAAGGCCTGCAAGGCACTACAGGAATCGCTAAAAATAGTAAACGGAGGCTGAGGGAGAGTAAAAATTACTTGGAGGGCATATAAAATAGCCGAGAGCTCAGCAGTAAAAATTGACATGACAGAAGGGAGCCTGCCGCCACGGCAAAAGTCAGGAAAGACAACTCCAAAGCCAACTTCAGCATCAGACTTTGACACATCAGTGTACACGAGTGAAGGCATGTTCTAAAAAGAGGGAACGAGCCACTGGAGGAGAAAGAGATTCCTTCTTGTCTGTAAAGCAGGTGCAGGGAAAAACTTCTGGAAAAAGCCATGGAGCCACCCTGGGGACCCTCACAGGACAAATCTGTAAGTCATCAATGCCCATCTCCTCCATAGCCTTCCTGACCTGGAAGCCAAAGGGCCATGGTGTACAAGAATGTAAAAGGTAGTACTGAGACATGATATCAGATGACACCGCCAAGCAGGGAAGGGAGTCAGGAAGTCGATGTAATCGATGCCAACAACGAACCATCAAGGACTGGCGACGGAGATCAAGAGGTGGCTCATTAGCGTTCACCAGGAGACTGGGGATTGGGGACGACCTGAAGGCTCCGGTCGCCAGACGTACTCCAGCATGATGAACAGGGTCTAAAACTCTGAGACGGGCATCGGTGGCAGAAGAGTACACCTCACACCCATAGTCGTGTTTTGACATAATAAGAACATGGTATAGGCGGAGGAGGGTGGCCTGATCAGCCCCCCAGGATGTATGGCCTAGGGCCCTCAACAGGTTAAGAGCCTTGAGGCAAGAGACCTTAAGTGTACGTAAGTGTGGCACCCAAGTCAAAAGTTTGTCAAAAAGGAGACCCAAAAAGCGAGTTTCCTCGACACAGCGTATCCGATGACCATACATGAATAAGTCCGGATCGGGGTGGACGCCTCGGATGCCGCAGAAGTGCATAGCAACTGTCTTGGAAGGAGAAAATCGAAACCCATGAGAACCAGTCCAACGTGACACCCTGTCAAGGGCAAGCTGCATGCGCCGCTCTGCCACTGACATACGGGAAGCAGCAAACCAGACTGCTAGGTCGTCAACGTACATCGAGTTAGCTATACCGTCTGGAAGGGATGAGGCAATGGCAATAATTGCTACTGCAAACAATGTGACACTGAGGACGCTTTCCTGGGGGATGCCCTCCTCCTGTGCAACAGATGCTGAGTGGGTGGTACCAACCCTCACAGAAAAAACTGCGACCACTGAGAAACTCCTTAAGAAAGCGTGGAATGCTACCCCGCAGGCCATATAAATGGAGTTGCTGCAGGATGCCATATTGCCATGTAGTGTCATAGGCTTTCTCTAAATCAAAGAATACACAGACAAGGTGTTGATGTCGTGCAAAGGCCTCGCATGCAGCAGCTTCCAACCTGACCAGAGCATCTATAGTGGAATGGTGTTTACGAAAGCCAGACTGGGACGGAGACAGAAAATCACCCCGTTCTAAGAAGTATACCAGTCTGACATTCACCATCTTTCCAAATAGTTTACAGAGACAGGAGGTCAAGGCAATTGGTCGATAATTGAGGGCAACACCAGAGTCCTTGCCCAGCTTGAGGAAAGGAAGGATGGTAGCAACCCTGCACCCAGAAGGGAAGACACCCTCCAGCCAGATTCTGTTATATAAAGCTAAAAGAAGTGAGATCGCCTCCTCACCCAAGTGTCGTAACATTGCATATGGGATGTTGTCTGGCCCAGGAGAAGTGTCGCCGCAGAGAGAGAGAGCAGAATGCAGGTCTCTCAGGTTGAATATATGGTTATAACTTTCATTCTCGTTTCCTGAGAAATCCAGGACAGTACGCTCCTTGGCTCTCAACTCATGCCTGACAGCCAGAGGTCGAGAGTCACGGCTGGAGACTTTTGCAAAAGCCTCCGCCATGGTATTGGCTACTGTCAAACCATCCATGATCTTAATTCCATTGACCTTAAGTACAGGTGGAGAACTAGGAGAAAACTTCCCTGCCATCATACGGACTCTCCTGAACACTTGGGTGAGTGCAGTTTTAGTATTAATTGAAGACACATAGGCCTTCCAAGATGCGCGTCGTGCCTCTTTTAAAACTCGTCTAGCCCGAGCCCTTGCCCGTCGGAAGTCCTCTTAAAGAGTTGGGTCCCCACGATTGCGACGAAGGCGAGAGAAAGCAGCGCGCTTCTCCCGCACAGCGTTGGTGCAGACTGATGACCACCAAGGGACAGGACGTTTGGGAAAGTAACCAGAAGTTCTAGTGATAGAGTTGAGAGCAGCAGAGTGGAGCATATCAGTGAAATATGTTACAGCCTCGTCAGAGCTACTAAAATCGGTTACAGAAGAGACCGAAGAAGTTAGCTCTCTAAAAAAACTGCCAGTCAGCCTTCTCTAATTTCCACCTAGGAAGACGAGACTGTGGTTCTTACCTGTTACCTTCTAAAAGTATAGGGAAATGGTCACTGCCATATAAATCAGGCAACACTCTCCAAGTAAAATCCAACAGAGCACTGGGTGAGCAGAGGGAAATGTCAATGGTGGTAAAAGTCCCAGTAGTGCTATTAAAATGTGTCACATCTCCCGTATTTAAAACCCATAATCCTTCATCCTCAATAAAAGAAGCCAATAAAACACCCCTGGGATTGACCGAACTGTCACCCCACAGAAGGACACAATTCCACTGAAGGACCTTGAACGGTGTTTCTTCAGTACTGATTTTTGGGAAGCCTCACAGAGGTACTTCCCACTACCACCTCGACCTGAGGGTTTACTCAAACAATAAGATTTGTCTAATCCTAGGCCACTAGGAGAAGAGCGAACCCGAGGAGTAGTATGTGGGGCAGTAATTGGGACCTGTAGACGAGTCCCTGAAGCATCTGATATGTTAGAAGATGAAGGTATATGAGCTGGGATATTCTTTGAAACAATTACATTGGTTTTGTCCTGTACAGCAGTGGTATCACTGACACAGGCAGATACATCAACATCCATAATACAGGTGGTAGAATCACTCCGCTGCTCAAGCGAAAGAGAAACTGAATCTTTTGAAGTAACAACATCCGTGGCATCCACATTAACTTCACGCCCCTCTGATGATCCCGAAGGAAGCTTGCGAGGAGGAACTTCTGTTGAATCAAGAGATTCATCAGACCCACGAGAACGCTTCTTGTGAAATTGAGAAGAAACTATGGATGAGTCCACAGAGATGGTTGCCTTACAAGGTGGAATATCTATAGAGTCAAGTGCCTCAGAGGAACCACGAAGGCATCTCTGTGGCAGTTTAGGTGACTTAAGTTTCCTTTTTGGAGAGCGTGTGGCAGCGTGAGCCTCTACCACATGGACACCTTTAGCTAAAATCTGAGAATTGTCATCAGTTGAAGGTTTAACAGAATGAGAGTCTGATAAAGTTTCCAAGACAGAGAAACTATTATGTAGAGTAACCTTAGAAACATTCTCACTTGAGCAAAAAGCAGAAAGCAGCTGCCTCTTGAGAGGGTTGAGAGGGTGCTGCAACCAATTTAGGGCGAAGGGAGGAGGCGTATGTCTTCACACCACCATCCTTCTCTCGCCTGAAGTTGAGTTGCCGTCTGGCACTACCTATGCTAATGAATTGAATATTAGCCAAGTGGAGGATATCCTGCTCAAGGAGGTACATCTTACATTGGCGAGAACGCAAGGGGTGAGCATCTCTGCATTAAAAGCAGTAACTCTCTGACCGACACTCAGAAGTAAGATGTGAGTCAAGAGCAGAACAATTACCACACCGGGAACGGTTGTTGCAGTTCCTCCTCCCATGACCAAACTCATAACAACAAAAACACTGTAGGGGATGCTCAACAAAAGGCTTCACCTCAAATGAGGTGGGGTTAATGTTAATGCGATCTGGGATATGCGAGCCATAGAAAGTGAGGATGATCATATTTTTACTGCCTTTCATCTTCGTTACCTGTTGGACACTGTCTGGGCACATAGCGAGAATGTCCTCTTCAGAGAATTCATACAGGTCCTCATTATATATACGCCCCTTGCTATAATTAAATGTTCGATGTGGTTTAATAGATTCAAACATGCTATCAGAAGGACAGGGGAGATTGAGGAGCATCATGGCCTGTGTAAGATCTTTGGCTCTGATTAAAATGCCCGTACTATATTTCTTTATGTGGCCCATTGGTAATAATCCAATTTCTTTCTCCAGATACTGGGAAGCATGGATAAGGTTACCACGTCCCTCCCTGTAGTAAGCCACAAACCAAAAGGGTGTAGGAACCCGACATTCCTTTGGGACATACTCTACAGAGTCATCAAATATATTAGGGCAGTAGTCATTGTCACTGTCAACTACATTGGTGGACCGCATCATCTGAACTTTACAATGGGTATACCCCACTGTCAGAGAATCTTTTGCCTCAAATGCTGCTTTGGCAGCAGCATTTGTATTGAAAGTAATATAGCACTGATTAGACCTACAATCACTGTCATATGTGATTCGGATTCGAAGATCTACTCCAAAACACTTAAAAATGGAGTGGATAGCGCCATAGGAAAAGGATGCAAGTACATTCGTTAACATTAACGTGTCCAAATCGCTAACAGGTTCTTCGACACAACACCCAACCTGCTAGGTCTAGTCTTATTTGCAGCTTTCTGCATATTACCACTACCAGAGAGTGACGTCTCGAGGGCCTGGTCGACCACCGCTCGAGGAAGAGATTGGGGCTTTTCTTTATCCATATATCATTGATTTGATATTTTTGGCCCCAGGAGCCAAGAGCTACTACCTACCGGGCAGATGAGGGGACCGAGCGCTGGTCGCTGTGGGCGACCACTGGGCCACTCGTTTTAAAAAGCAGTCCCAATGGCTCGAAAGTTTGCCCACGATGGTGCTGAGACCCCCTTCCCCAACATCTCCCGGCCCAGACACCCAACCATCCAACATAGGACAGCCCCTAGAGGGCAGTCCCTATGGAGGGCAGCGCTGTTGGCCCATACTGGCAGCCTAATGCATGGGAACCATTTAGTCTGGTCTCTCACTGGCGACCTTACTAGCATGGGAAGCCCTCTCTCCCCGAAATCGGGGCAGAGGAGGGGCCGGAGCCCCCTCTAGTCTAGCTCGCCAGGTCTCAGAGACACACAAGCCCCCCTACCATGTCAAGGCAGTTCCCGTTGGGGGGGATCAGAGACTGGAGATGGAGGAAATCAAGGAGACCATTGAAGAAATATTCTTCCAACCCTTCCTCCACAGTTACTGGAGGAAGTGTGTGAACACCTTATCAGCATTGGTGTAGAAACTGTTAATGATATTCACTATGTGAAGGCATCCCATCTTACACCCATTTAGAAAGAGATTCAAGCACGTAAACTTATTGATAAATGGAAACAAGGTACAGTATAATGCATGCCATATTTTTTTAAGATTAGTTTACCTTACTGTACAGTTCTTGCCTGCATTTAAGACTCAGGTAATATTCTATATTAGCTTATGAGTTGTGTCCTAGCAAACTTGGCCAATCTTTTTTTTTTTTTACAGTACCGGTACAGTACTGTATATTCAGACACTTGATGTGGGTTGTCATTTAACTGCAGGTCCAATTTAAACAGAGTATCACTGTTGCTTGTTATGTAACTTATTGTTCCCATGTACCCACAAAATACTTATACATCATCTTTTTGATGAAATGTTGTCTCATTTTCTTCTCAATTATGTTTCTTATAAATTAACTCATACAAAAATGGAATGCAGGAAGGGAGAAGTGAAGGAAGGAAGCACTGTGTGAATTATGTACAGTGTTGTGGATGGGCATGTTATTGCATATGGGCTTAAGTACTATGCATAATCAACACCAACATTTTTTATTGGTTCTCTTAATATTTCAGTGGCACCGGCATCACATGAATTATCACACTCATCACAGGAACTATCACACTCATCACATGAATTATCACACTCATCACAGGAAGATACACACTCATCACAGGAAGATACACACTCATCACAGGAATTATCACACTCATCACAGGAAGATGCACACTCATCACAGCAAGATACACACTCATAACAGGAATTATCACACTCATCACAGGAAGATACACACTCATCACAGGAAGATGCACACTCATCACAGGAAGATACACACTCATCACAGGAATTATCACACTCATCACAGGAAGATACACACTCACCACAGGAAGATACACACTCATCACAGGAAGATGCACACTCATCACAGGAAGATATACAATCATCACAGGAAGATATACAATCATCACAGGAAGATACACACTCACCACAGGAAGATACACACTCATCACAGGAAGATACACACTCAATTCAGCCAACTGTTTCAGCTCTAGATGATGGAGAAATCAGTGCCAAGCTACAACCAATCACATTGGGCTGAAGATTATACAATACCCTGGAAAAGATTTTCAAAGACAAATTTGCTCGTTTCCTTAGAAAAAGGACAGAGATTTAAGCCTTCTGCTAGAAGAGAGATGGTGAGAGTGTTGGTGGATGATATATCAAAAATCTCAGAAAGACCAGGGAAGAAATCACTGGCAGTAATTGCTGAGAGAATTGTTAAAACTTATCCGGCATCGTTTTTAGATGAAATTGATGGAACACTTGTTGGAACAGGTTTTGACTCTTTATTTAAACAGTTAATGGCAAGGTTTGATAATATAAATAGAGGGCCTAATAGTAATTCAATCAAAAGAAAAGTAAACTGTTCCCATGAAAATGAAGAAATAGACACTGAGGGAGCTGGTCTAATCAGAAGAGTACAGGTGTGTTTTAATGATAAATATAGGTGTATTAATTATATGCCCAAAGATTATCCGGATGGGGAATCTGAAACAACACAAGAAGACAGGAAAACTTACTGAATAATTACTGAAAACATTACTGAATAATGAGAGTTTGGAGGACTACATTGACTCCAAATTGACCACAAAAGGTTGATTTCCTTAAGGTGGCATATAGCACATTGTTATGGGTGATAAATTTAGAGCAATGATTTCTCCAAACTATTCCAGATATTGTATCAATATTTCTGCCTTTATTAAATTGAATATTGTATGAATATTTCTGCTTTAAATTAAATTGAATAGTGCATGAATATTTCTGCTTTAAATTAAATTGAATATTGTATAAATATTTCTGCTTTAAACTGAATATTGTATGAACGTGATATAAGTTGTTAATATCAAACATCCCTAAGTTTGATATACCATAGGTCTTACCTTGTGCAACTCCGTATAGGCTGTTCAGGTTAGGTCATGGTAGTCTGCTATGGTTAGGTCCCGCTAGTCTGCAATGGTCCAGATTAGGTTAGATTGGGTTGGGTCGGGTTGGGTTGGGTTTGGTTGGGGTGGGTTAGGTTGGATTAGATTATGTTAGGTTAGGTTAGGTATGTATGGCTAAAAACAGGACATTTGCACAATAAATGGATGTAAAAATTGAACTAATCACTTGAAAAAAATTGAACTAATCACTTGAAAAAATCTTAGAAAAGCAATATTTTGTCTGAAAATTTCACACGTGTAGCTCAGAAAATGTACCCAATTTTTTAATTACAAAAAAAAACATTGTATAGACAAGGGAAACCATTATGTAATATGAGTAATAAAAACATCCGGTAATTATCTAATCTATTGCCATTTTCTATTACAATATTTCTATCTTCTTTATTCACAAATTCATAACATTCTAAAACACTTTTATTCGGAAATCCCCCATTTCCAAGTTAGGTCATATTCAAATTTTGAAATTAGTATGACCTAACATGACATAATTAGGGGAAACCACAATCTGACTCTGCTCCTTTTTACTGTAGAGGCAAAAGCTCATTACCATCGTATTCCTCGTGTGTTTTTACGTATAATAACCAATTTTCATTGAAATCGTACATCAAATATTATTTTTCCCAATTTTTTTCACCAACTGAGGGAAATTTTTTTTTTTTTTTTTTCAGAACTTCCTCATACTTTATGTGGACACTCTCCTTAGATACAGCAACACTGTCATGAGCCAAGAACCCCATATCACTGCTACAAATGGGAAATTGAAATCGCTTGAAAAGGGAGATAAAATTCCTGAGATGAAAAAAATCCTCAAAAATAGGGTAATCATTTATCAAGGAAATGGAAACAACAAAATATGCTTATATATACGTGTATCACTTGTGAAAAGCTTCATGAACATGACATAAACACTGTTCGAGCTGTTATCAATTGCACCTGAAAAAATGGGTCCTGAGAAAACTGCGAATTTGTGATATAGGAAAGTTGGGCAGTCTAAAATAGTATCCCCCGTTTCCTTTACGTACTCTATCATATCTCAAGTATAGAGAATGTGTCTGATGTATGGTAAACTATTATTTTTGCATATATAACTACGAGAATCTTAATTCCTCGTTCATCACTGACATATACCAGCACAGTATGATACATATATATATATGATGCTATATAGCAAAATATTATGATGTATTATGAATAATAAACAGTTCATATGATGGACTGAGAAGGGAGAATGAGATTTGAGATGGGTATGGGAGGTCTTATTGAATTTGTGTGTGTGTGTGTGTGTGCCTACACTGCAATTATTTGTATGATCATTCACTTATTCATTATTTATTTGTTTATTTACCTATATAATTAGCCTTTACCGACAAGTGTAACTTGTCTCACCCCTGGGGGATTATGGAAGTAGCTGACTCAACGAAAAGGGGTTTATTTTTACCAGGGATTGGCTCTTCCCTTTCCTCCTCAGCTACTTCTACCCTTTTACTCACGTCCTTGCTTAGAAGGCTCCTGCTTCATATGTGGTGCCTTCTTTGATGACTTTCTTTGCTTCTTCTTCCATTGCCTTTCGTTTCTTTGATCATCTTTCTTCCTTCTTTTCTTGGCGGCTTTCAAACAATTTGTGTTTTTTCACGTCCTGCCCTGTTCCAATTTTCTTCCCTATTTTTCCAGAAGACACAAGGCCTCCAGAACGCGCAAATCCAAAGTTGAACTCAGTTATGGCCTTAGCACACAGGTAATGCACCCTCTCCTTTTGATAAAACACAGCTTTAGAGCACTTGCTCCATATGACTGAATTTAGGCATTCATTGGCATTCTGTGTTCGTCCAGTGCACCTTGACAAGAGTTCATCTGTGCTGTACTTTCTCATTATGTCGTACAGGTCACCCTTGAGATCTTGGCGTATTGGGTAGTGAATTTGCTGGTCATGGCTTCCAGTAGGCTTTCCTTCAGCTCGAGCTTTGTTGAAGAAGCACCAGGAATCAACTTTTTCTGGGCACATCTCGTGGCAAGGATCGTCATCGGTGCTACAACAGTGTTCAATTATTGCAAAAATTGCCTTTTTCATCTTCTCCACATCATCCAGGTTACGAATTATGGCATACCTGTAAAAATCCTGGATTTTCCCTAAAGTAACCTGGGTCAGGGATCCTCTTCTCCTCCCTCCAACACCTTCTCCTTTCCTACTCTTTTCTTGTACATAGTCTCTCAATGCCTTCCCAACTCTCTTTGCAACTTGATTGATGCATTCGTCTTTGCGAATTTCCACATCTCCATACACTTTTTCTTTCACTACAGATGAGTAGGCCTTCGAGTCACCATCTGAAATTACAGTGGAATATCGAAAGTTACATTTTTCCACTGACCTTTTCCACAGTTTCATCCAACCCTCTGTCTCCATTGCAGGAGAACTTCCATCAAAGTTTTTTACGCACTGTGGCTGATGTGCAGCATACCAGTCACCTTCTGTTTTTTTATTTTTCTCACATATTCTGCAGTATTTACTCAATACTTCATAGTCCACAACAAGTCCTGTGTCAAAGTGTATGACTGGTACCACACAAAACTTTGCCACAAACCCTCTCTTTGACCAGGAACCATCACATGTCACTGTTATATTCTTCACTTCAGGAGAACCTGGTTGTTCATTTTCAAGATATTCATGGACGAGTTCCCGTGCTCGTCTCAAACTCACTTCACCATCTTGGATTCCTTTTGCCTCAATTTCTCGGGCAATGTAAAAGAACCTGGTACTTGACATTATTTTCATCTCGAACACTTTTTCCATGTCCTCAAGTGTTTTATAGCCATTGTTTTCTAGGCCAAATTCTACGAACTTCATATTCACATCATACTTGCCCTGTGGTTCGTACCTGAAGGAGGTCCAGGCAACAGACGTCTCGCCACACACACTACACTCGCACACGATTTTGTTCGCTGCACCAAGTCGCCTTCCTACACTGGGGATACCCAATGCAACATTTCTACACTTTTCACATTTTTTTTTGAAATTTTGGAACAATTTTCTCTTCGAAATCATGACATATTCGTCTTTCACTCTGTCAAGAGGAACAGCGATACTTTCTCGCAGCTGTCTCTTCACAGCGGCTGGTGACACTTGGGTTGTCCCCTCCTCTTGTGGTTGTGGTTGCTCCCCCGATGGTCCTGGTTGTGGCTGGGGTTGTGGTTGCCCCCCCGATGGTCCTGGTTGTGGCTGGGGTTGTGGTTGCTCCCCTGATGGTCCTGGTTGTTGCTGGGGTTGTGGTTGCTCCCCTGCTTTTTCTGCAATAGCAGCCAGGGCCTTCTCCTTCTTCTTCCTCGCTATATCAGCCATCTTTTTTCTAAGCTTTGACTTGGGTCCCATCTTGAGAAAAAGATTGCTTGCTTGCTTGATTTGAGCTCGTACAATAATACTCGACAGAGTCTGGAGTAAAAGTGAAGGAAAGTGGTAGTGGTAGGATGCGCTGTTTATGGTCGCGTTCTGAATCCTTTGAGACAACTTGAGGGTAAAGGCTAATTTCATTTTACATTTCTGTTTTTTTCCTTTTATCATTCACAGTGAGTTTCATATAGAGTATTGTACATAAAAAAAAAAACACACACATATATATGTGTATTTGTATATGGGTTTGTTATATAGTCTACGACTGTTCAGAAAATGAATAGAGTGTGTATTGAAGACATCTACGTATAATTTGAATGCAGCCAGGCCAGGGGTAGGCCTCCTTATCAGCAGTGGTTGACCGTGTGAAGAAGGGTCGCGATATGGGTAGTGAACAAGGTTGGAGGTTATGGGGTTGGGGATTGGGAGTTAGGGGGAGAGAGTTATGGGGTGGGGGTTATGGGACTGGGGGTTATGTGGTTGGGGTTTATGGGGTGGGGTTTGGGATTGGGGGTTATGTGGTTGGGGATATGGGGTGGGGTTTGGGATTGGGGGTTATGGGTTGGGGGCTATGGGGTGGGAGTTATGGGGTGGGGTTTATGGGGTGGGGATCATGGGTTGAGGGTTATGGGGTGGGGGTTATGGGGTGGGGTTTATGGGGTTGGGGGTTATGGGGTGGGGGTTATGGGGTTGGGGGTTATGGGTTGGGGGTTATGAGGTGGGGGTTATGGGGTGGGGGTTTTGAGGTGGGGATTATGGGGTGGGGGTTATGGGATGGGGGTTGTGGGGTGGGGGTTGTGGGGTGGGGGTTGTGGGGTGGGGGTTATGGGGTTGGGGGTTGTAGGGTGGGGTTCATGGGGTTGGGGTTTATGGGGTGGGGGTTATGGGGTGGGGATTATGGGGTGGGGGTTGTGCGGTGGGGGTTGTGGGGTGTGGGTTGTGGGGTGGGGGTTGTGGGGTGAGGATTGTGGATTGGAGGTTATGGGGTTGGGGGTTGTGGGGTGGGGTTTATGGGGTTGGGGTTTATGGGGTGGGTGTTATGGGGTGGGGGTTATGGGATGGTGGTTGTGGGTTGGGGGTTGTGGGGTGTGGGTTATTGGGTTGGGGGTTGTGGGGTGAGGGTTGTGGGGTGGGGTGGGGGTTATGGGGTTGGGGGTTGTGGGGTGGGGGTTGTGGGGTGGGGATTGTGGGTTGGGGGTTTTGGGGTGGGGTTTATGGGGTTGGGGGTTGTGGGGTGGGGTTTATGGGGTTGGGGAACATAATAATACTAATCAAATTACTAATTCAATGACCATATATAACATAGGAAACAAAAATGGAATTTCGAGTGTTTGGGGGTAGTTGGGGGCGGGGGGGTTGGAGGGGTTTGAAGGCTGATAAGCAAGTTTGGTTGCTACTACATGATGCGTAGGACCTCAAAGAACATATTTAGCATGGAATTGAAAAATGCAAAATTTAGGCCAAAATTATCATGTCAGAGTGTGGTCTCCCCTCCTAACCTAAACTGCAGTAAACTACCGGGACCTAACCTGGGCAAACTACCGGGAATTAAACGTGGTAAGGACCGTGGCAAAATACGGTAAATATTGAAACAACTGCCGTTATCATGTACGTTTTTTCTACCTTCATTACACACTTATTTAGACCATTCTAAGACTATTTTCTTCTATGGCATTTCCAAGATAGGGCATATTCAAATGGGGCATTTTGAACTTAGCCTAGCCTAACCTAACCTAACCTAGACCGCATCAGACCACAGGGACCTAATCTGGGCAAACTACCGGAATCTAACCTGGTCAAACTACCGGGAAATAACTGTGGTAAAGTACAGGAAATGACCGGGGCAGAATACTGTACATACCTACTCAGTGCTAGAATGTTTTCCAAATATAGGCTCAAAACATGCTAATAATCGATATTTTATGTGTCCAAAGTCGATATGTACATGCATCTTCTGTACCCGTTTTTAATTAAATTCAGGTTTAAAACACCCGAAAATTCGATATTTTTGGGTCCCAGAAGCGATCTGTACATGCTTACTCAGTGTTAGAATATTTTTAAGATACAGGCCCAAAACATGCTGAAAATCGATATTTTATCTGCCCAAAGTCGATATGTGTATGCATATTTTGTACCCGATTATATCTCAAATTCAGTCTCAAAACATCCGAAAATTCGATATTCTTGGGTCCCAGAAGCGATCTGTACATGCCTACTCAGTGTTAGAATATTTTACAAAATACAGGCCCAAAGCATGCTAAAAATAGGTATTTTAGTTGCCCAAAGTCAATATGTGTATGCGTATTCTGTACACGTTTATATCCCAAATTCATGCTCAAAACACCCGAAAATTCTATATTTTTGGGTCCCAGAAGCGATCTGTACATGCCTACTCAGTGCTTAAATATTTTCAAAATATAGGCCCAAAACATGCTAAAAATCGATATTTTTGGTGCCCAATGTCGATATATGAATGCATCTTCAGTACTTGTTTACATCTCAAATTCAGGCTCAGAACACCCAAATATTCGATATTTTTGGGTCCCAGAAGCGATCTGTACATGCCTACTCAGTACTAGAATATTATCAAAATATACCCCCAAAACATGCTAAAAATCGATATTTTGGGTGCCCAAAGACGATATGTGCAATGCATCTTCTGTATCCGTTTATATCTCAAATTCAGGCTCAAAACACCCGACAATTTCGATATTTTTGGGTTCCAGAAGCGATCTGTACATGCCTACTCAGTGTTTGAATATTTTCAAAATACAGGCACAAAAAGAGTTGAAAATAGATATTTTAGTTGCCCAAAGTCAATATGTGTATGCATATTCTGTACCCGTTTATATCCCAAATTCAGGCTCAAAACACCCCAAAATTCTATATTTTTGGGTCCCAGAAGCGATTTGTACATGCCTACTCAGTACTAGAATATTGTCAAAATATACGTCCAAAACATGCTAAAAATCGATATTCTTGGTGCCCAAAGACGATATGTGCATGCATCTTCTGTACCCGTTTATATCTCAAATTCGAGTTAAAAAACCCGAAAATTCGATATTTTTGGGTTCAAGGAGTGATCTGTACATGACTACTCAGTGTTAGAATATTTTCAATATACAGGCACAAAACAAGTTGAAAATCGATATTTTAGGTGCCCTAAATCGATATGTGCATGCATCATCTGTACCCGTTTAAAACTCAAATTCAGGCTCAAAACACCCGAAACTTCGATATTTTTGGGTCCCAGAAGCGATCTGTACATGACTACTTAGTGCTAAAATATTTTCAAAATACCTGCCCAAAACATGCTGAAAATTGATATTTTAGTTGCCCAAAGTCAATATGTGTATGCATATTCTGTACCCGATTATATCCCTAATTCAGGCTCAAAACACCCGAAAATTCTATATATTTGGGTCCCAGAAGCGATCTGTACATGCCTACTCAGTGCTAAAGTATTTTCAAAATATAGGCCCAAAACATGCTAAAAATCGATATTTTTGGTGCCCAATGTCGATATGTAAATGCATCTTCAGTACTCGTTTATATCTCAAATTCAGGCTCAAAACACCCGAAAATTCGATTTTAGGTGGTTGTAGGAACGATCTGTACATACCTACTCAGTTTTAGAATATTTTAAAAATACAGGCACAAAACAAGTTGAAAATCGATATTTTAAGTGTCCTAAATCGATATGTGCAATGCATCTTCTGTACCCGTTTATATCTCAAATTCAGGCTCAAAACACCTGACAATTTGATATTTTTGGGTCCCCGAAGCGATCTGTGTATGCATCTTCTGTACCCGTTTACATCCCTAATTCAGGCTCAAAACACCCGAAAATTCTATATTTTTAGGTCCCATAAGCGATCTGTACATGTCTACTCAGTGACAGAATATTTTCAAAATACAGGCTCAAAACATGCTAAAAATCGATATTTTAGGTGCCTAATGTCGATATGTGAATGCATCATCAGTACCCGTTTATATCTCAAATACACGCTCAAAACACCCGAAAATTCGATATTTTGGCGTCCCAGAAGCGATCTGTACATGCCTACTCAGTACTAGAATATTGTCAAAATATAGGGCAAAAACATGCTAAAAATCGATATTTTTGGTGCCCAAAGTCGATATGTACATGCGTCTTCTGTTCCCGTTTATATCTCGAATTCGAGATCAAAATACCCGAAAATTCGATATTTTTGGGTTCAAGGAGCGATCTGTACATGCCTACTCAGTGTTAGAATATTTTCAAAATACAGGCACAAAACAAGTTGAAAATCGATATTTTAGGTGTCCCAAATCGATATGTGCATGCATCTTCTGTACCCGTTTATATCTCAAATTCATGCTCAAAACACCCGAAAATGTGATATTTTTGGGTCCCAGAAGCGATCTGTGCATGCATCTTCAGTCCCCTTTTATATCTCAAATTCAGGCTCAAAACACCCGAAAATTCGATATTTTTGGGTCCCAGAAGCGATCTGTACATGCCTACTCAGTGCTAAAATGCTTTCAAGATACAGGCCCAAAGCATGCTGAAAATCGATATTGTAGGTGCAAAAAGTCGATCTATGCATACATCTTCATTACCCGTATACATCTCAAATTCAGGCTCAAAACACCCGAAAATTCGATATTTTTGGGTCCCAGAAGCGATCTATACATGCCTACTCAGTGACAGAATATTTTCAAAATATAGGCCCAAAACATGCTAAAAATCGATATTTTTGGTGCCCAATGTCGATATGTGAATGCATCTTAAGTACTCGTTTATATCTCAAATTCAGGCTCAAAACACCCTAAAATTCGATTTTTTTGGGTTGTAGGAGCGATCTTTACATGCCTACTCAGTGTTAGAATATTTTCAAAATACAGGCGCAAAACAAGTTAAAAATCTATATTTTAGGTGCCCAAAGTCAATATGTGTATTCATATTCTGTACCCGTTTATATCCCAAATTCAGGCTCAAAACACCGGAAAATTCTATATTTTTGGGTCCCAGAAGCGATCTGTACATGCCTACTCAGTGTTAGAATATTTTCAAAATACAGGCATAAAACAAGTTGAAAATCGATATTTTAGGTGCCCTAAATCGATATGTGCAATGCATCTTCTGTACCCGTTTATATCTCAAATTAAGGCTCAAAACACCCGAAAATTTGATATTTTGGGGTCCCAGGAACGATCTGTGCATGCATCTTTTGTACCCGTTTACATCCAAAATTCAGGCTCAGAACACCCGAAAATACTAAATTTTTGGGTCCCAGAAGCGATCTGTACATGCCTACTCAGTGCTTAAATAATTTCAAAATATAGGCCCAAATAATGCTAAAAATCGATATTTTTGGTGCCCAATGTTGATATGTGAATGCATCTTCAGTTCTTGTTTATATCTCAAATTCAGGCTCAAAACACCCAAAAATTCGATATTTTTGGGTCCCAGAAGCGATCTGTACATGCCTACTCAGTGCTAGAATATTTTCAAAATACAGGCCCAAAACTTGCTGAAAAATAGATATTTTAGGTGCTTAATGTCGATATGTACATGCATTATCAGTACCCGTTTATATCTCAAATTCAGGCTCAAAACACTCGAAAATTCGAATTATTATGGTCCCAGAAGAGATCTGTACATGCCTACGTAGTACTAGAATATTATCAAAATATTGGGAAAAAACATGCTAAAAATCGATATTTTAGGTGCCCAAAGTCGATATGTGCATGCATCTTCTTTACCCGTTTATATCTCAAATTTGAGATAAAAACACATAAAAAATTCGATATTTTTGGGTTCAAGGAGCGATCTATACATGCCTACTCAGTGTTAGAATATTTTCAAAATACAGGCATAAAACAAGTTGAAAATCGATATTTTAGGTGCCCTAAATCGATATGTGCAATGCATCTTCTGTACCCGTTTATATCCCAAATTCAGGCTCAAAACAACCGAAAATTTGATATTTTTGAGTCCCAGAAGCGATCTGTGCATGCATCTTCAGTACCCTTTTATATCTCAAATTCAGGCTCAAAACACCCAAAAATTCGATATTTTTTGGTCCTAGAAACGATCTGTACATGCCTACTCAGTGCTAGAATGCTTTCAAGAAATAGGCCCAAAACATGCTGAAATACTATATTGTAGGTGCAAAAAGTCGATCTATGCATACATCTTCATTACCCGTATACATCTCAAATTCAGGCTCAAAACACCCAAAAAATCGATATTTTTGGGTCCCAGAAGCGATCTGTACATACCTACTCAGTGCTAGAATGTTTTCCAAATATAGGCTCAAAACATGCTAATAATCGATATTTTATGTGTCCAAAGTCGATATGTACATGCATCTTCTGTACCCGTTTTTAATTAAATTCAGGCTTAAAACACCCGAAAATTCGATATTTTTGGGTCCCAGAAGCGATCTGTACATGCTTACTCAGTGGTAGAATATTTTTAAGATACAGGCCCAAAACATGCTGAAAATCGATATTTTATCTGCCCAAAGTCGATATGTGTATTCATATTTTGTACCCGATTATATCTCAAATTCAGTCTCAAAACACCCGAAAATTCGATATTCTTGGGTCCCAGAAGCGATCTGTACATGCCTACTCAGTGTTAGAATATTTTACAAAATACAGGCCCAAAGCATGCTAAAAATAGGTATTTTAGTTGCCAAAAGTCAATATGTGTATGCGTATTCTGTACACGTTTATATCCCAAATTCATGCTCAAAACACCCGAAAATTCTATATTTTTGGGTCCCAGAAGCAATCTGTACATGCCTACTCAGTGCTTAAATATTTTCAAAATATAGGCCCAAAACATGCTAAAAATCGATACTTTTGGTGCCCAATGTCGATATATGAATGCATCTTCAGTACTTGTTTACATCTCAAATTCAGGCTCAGAACACCCAAATATTCGATATTTTTGGGTCCCAGAAGCGATCTGTACATGCCTACTCAGTACTAGAATATTATCAAAATATACCCCCAAAACATGCTAAAAATCGATATTTTGGGTGCCCAAAGACGATATGTGCAATGCATCTTCTGTATCCGTTTATATCTCAAATTCAGGCTCAAAACACCCGACAATTTCGATATTTTTGGGTTCCAGAAGCGATCTGTACATGCCTACTCAGTGTTTGAATATTTTCAAAATACAGGCACAAAAAGAGTTGAAAATAGATATTTTAGTTGCCCAAAGTCAATATGTGTATGCATATTCTGTACCCGTTTATATCCCAAATTCAGGCTCAAAACACCCCAAAATTCTATATTTTTGGGTCCCAGAAGCGATTTGTACATGCCTACTCAGTACTAGAATATTGTCAAAATATACGTCCAAAACATGCTAAAAATCGATATTCTTGGTGCCCAAAGACGATATGTGCATGCATCTTCTGTACCCGTTTATATCTCAAATTCGAGTTAAAAAACCCGAAAATTCGATATTTTTGGGTTCAAGGAGTGATCTGTACATGACTACTCAGTGTTAGAATATTTTCAATATACAGGCACAAAACAAGTTGAAAATCGATATTTTAGGTGCCCTAAATCGATATGTGCATGCATCATCTGTACCCGTTTAAAACTCAAATTCAGGCTCAAAACACCCGAAAATTCGATATTTTTGGGTCCCAGAAGCGATCTGTACATGACTACTTAGTGCTAAAATATTTTCAAAATACCTGCCCAAAACATGCTGAAAATTGATATTTTAGTTGCCCAAAGTCAATATGTGTATGCATATTCTGTACCCGATTATATCCCTAATTCAGGCTCAAAACACCCGAAAATTCTATATATTTGGGTCCCAGAAGCGATCTGTACATGCCTACTCAGTGCTAAAGTATTTTCAAAATATAGGCCCAAAACATGCTAAAAATCGATATTTTTGGTGCCCAATGTCGATATGTAAATGCATCTTCAGTACTCGTTTATATCTCAAATTCAGGCTCAAAACACCCGAAAATTCGATTTTAGGTGGTTGTAGGAACGATCTGTACATACCTACTCAGTTTTAGAATATTTTAAAAATACAGGCACAAAACAAGTTGAAAATCGATATTTTAAGTGTCCTAAATCGATATGTGCAATGCATCTTCTGTACCCGTTTATATCTCAAATTCAGGCTCAAAACACCTGACAATTTGATATTTTTGGGTCCCCGAAGCGATCTGTGTATGCATCTTCTGTACCCGTTTACATCCCTAATTCAGGCTCAAAACACCCGAAAATTCTATATTTTTAGGTCCCATAAGCGATCTGTACATGTCTACTCAGTGACAGAATATTTTCAAAATACAGGCTCAAAACATGCTAAAAATCGATATTTTAGGTGCCTAATGTCGATATGTGAATGCATCATCAGTACCCGTTTATATCTCAAATACACGCTCAAAACACCCGAAAATTCGATATTTTGGCGTCCCAGAAGCGATCTGTACATGCCTACTCAGTACTAGAATATTGTCAAAATATAGGGCAAAAACATGCTAAAAATCGATATTTTTGGTGCCCAAAGTCGATATGTACATGCGTCTTCTGTTCCCGTTTATATCTCGAATTCGAGATCAAAATACCCGAAAATTCGATATTTTTGGGTTCAAGGAGCGATCTGTACATGCCTACTCAGTGTTAGAATATTTTCAAAATACAGGCACAAAACAAGTTGAAAATCGATATTTTAGGTGTCCCAAATCGATATGTGCATGCATCTTCTGTACCCGTTTATATCTCAAATTCATGCTCAAAACACCCGAAAATGTGATATTTTTGGGTCCCAGAAGCGATCTGTGCATGCATCTTCAGTCCCCTTTTATATCTCAAATTCAGGCTCAAAACACCCGAAAATTCGATATTTTTGGGTCCCAGAAGCGATCTGTACATGCCTACTCAGTGCTAAAATGCTTTCAAGATACAGGCCCAAAGCATGCTGAAAATCGATATTGTAGGTGCAAAAAGTCGATCTATGCATACATCTTCATTACCCGTATACATCTCAAATTCAGGCTCAAAACACCCGAAAATTCGATATTTTTGGGTCCCAGAAGCGATCTATACATGCCTACTCAGTGACAGAATATTTTCAAAATATAGGCCCAAAACATGCTAAAAATCGATATTTTTGGTGCCCAATGTCGATATGTGAATGCATCTTAAGTACTCGTTTATATCTCAAATTCAGGCTCAAAACACCCCAAAATTCGATTTTTTTGGGTTGTAGGAGCGATCTTTACATGCCTACTCAGTGTTAGAATATTTTCAAAATACAGGCACAAAACAAGTTAAAAATCTATATTTTAGGTGCCCAAAGTCAATATGTGTATTCATATTCTGTACCCGTTTATATCCCAAATTCAGGCTCAAAACACCGGAAAATTCTATATTTTTGGGTCCCAGAAGCGATCTGTACATGCCTACTCAGTGTTAGAATATTTTCAAAATACAGGCATAAAACAAGTTGAAAATCGATATTTTAGGTGCCCTAAATCGATATGTGCAATGCATCTTCTGTACCCGTTTATATCTCAAATTAAGGCTCAAAACACCCGAAAATTTGATATTTTGGGGTCCCAGGAACGATCTGTGCATGCATCTTTTGTACCCGTTTACATCCAAAATTCAGGCTCAGAACACCCGAAAATACTAAATTTTTGGGTCCCAGAAGCGATCTGTACATGTCTACTCAGTGACAGAATATTTTTAAGATACAGGCCCAAAACATGCTGAAAATCGATATTTTTGTTGCCCAAAGTCAATATGTGTATGCATATTCTGTACCCGTTTATATCCCGATTTCAGGCTGAAAACGCCCGAAAATTCCATATTTTTGGGTCCCAGAAGCGATCTGTACATGCCTACTCAGTGCTTAAATAATTTCAAAATATAGGCCCAAATAATGCTAAAAATCGATAATTTTGGTGTCCAATGTCGATATGTGAATGCATCTTCAGTACTCGTTTATATCTCAAATTCAGGCTCAAAACACCCAAAAATTCGATATTTTTGGGTCCCAGAAGCGATCTGTACATGCCTACTCAGTGACAGAATATTTTCAAAATACAGGCCCAAAACTTGCTGAAAAATAGATATTTTAGGTGCTTAATGTCGATATGTACATGCATTATCAGTACCCGTTTATATCTCAAATTCAGGCTCAAAACACTCGAAAATTCGAATTATTTTGGTCCCAGAAGAGATCTGTACATGCCTAAGTAGTACTAAAATATTATCAAAATATAGGGCAAAAACATGCTAAAAATCGATATTTTAGGTGCCCAAAGTCGATATGTGCATGCATCTTCTTTACCCGTTTATATCTCAAATTTGAGATAAAAACACATAAAAAATTCGATATTTTTGGGTTCAAGGAGCGATCTGTACATGCCTACTCAGTGTTAGAATATTTTCAAAATACAGGCATAAAACAAGTTGAAAATCGATATTTTAGGTGCCCTAAATCGATATGTGCAATGCATCTTCTGCACCCGTTTATAACTCAAATTCAGGCTCAAAACAACCGAAAATTTGATGTTTTTGAGTCCCAGAAGCGATCTGTGCATGCATCTTCAGTACCCTTTTATATCTCAAATTCAGGCTCAAAACACCCAAAAATTCGATATTTTTTGGTCCTAGAAACGATCTGTACATGCCTACTCAGTGCTAGAATGCTTTCAAGAAATAGGCCCAAAACATGCTGAAATACTATATTGTAGGTGCAAAAAGTCGATCTATGCATACATCTTCATTACCCGTATACATCTCAAATTCAGGCTCAAAACACCCGAAAATTCGATATTTTTGGGTCCCAGAAGCGATCTATTCATGCCTACTCAGTGTTAAAATATTTTCAAAATACAAGCCCAAAACATTCTGAAAATTGATACTTTAGTTGCCCAAAGTCAATATGTGTATGAATATTCTGTACCCGTTTATATCCCAAATTCAGGCTCAAAACACCCGAAAATTCTATATTTTTGGGTCCCAGAAGCGTTGTGTACATGCCTACTCAGTGCTAAAATATTTTCAAAATATAGGCCCAAAACATGCTAAAAATCGATATTTTTGGTGCCCAATGTCGATATGTGAATGCATCATAAGTACTCGTTTATATCTCAAATTCAGGCTCAAAACAACCCAAAATTCGATTTTTTTGGGTTGTAGGAGCGATCTTTACATGCCTACTCAGTGTTAGAATATTTTCAAAATACAGGCTCAAAACAAGTTAAAAATCTATATTTTAGGTGCCCTAAATCAATATATGCAATGCATCTACTGTACAGGTTCATATCTCAAATTCAGTCTCAAAACACCCGAAAATTCGATATTTTTGGGTCCGAGAAGCGATCTGTAAATGCCTACTCAGTGATTGAATGTTTTCAAAATATAGGCACCAATCATGCTAAAAATCGAATATTTTAGGTGTCCAAAGTCGATAAATGCATGCATATTCTGCACCCGTATATATCTCAAATTCAGGCTCAAAACACCCAAAAATTCGATGTTTTTGGATCCCAGAAGCGATCAGTACATGCCTACTCAGTGCTAAAATATTTTCAAAATACTGGCCGAAAACATGCTGAAAATTGATATTTTAGTTGCCCAAAGTCAATATGTGTATTCATATTCTGTACCCGTTTATATCCCAAATTCAGGCTCAAAACACCGGAAAATTCTATATTTTTGGGTCCCAGAAGCGATCTGTACATGCCTACTCAGTGTTAGAATATTTTCAAAATAAAGGCATAAAACAAGTTGAAAATCGATATTTTAGGTGCCCTAAATCGATATGTGCAATGCATCTTCTGTACCCGTTTATATCTCAAATTAAGGCTCAAAACACCCGAAAATTTGATATTTTGGGGTCCCAGGAACGATCTGTGCATGCATCTTTTGTACCCGTTTACATCCAAAATTCAGGCTCAGAACACCCGAAAATACTATATTTTTGGGTCCCAGAAGCGATCTGTACATGTCTACTCAGTGACAGAATATTTTTAAGATACAGGCCCAAAACATGCTGAAAATCGATATTTTTGTTGCCCAAAGTCAATATGTGTATGCATATTCTGTACCCGTTTATATCCCGATTTCAGGCTGAAAACGCCCGAAATTCCATATTTTTGGGTCCCAGAAGCGATCTGTACATGCCTACTCAGTGCTTAAATAATTTCAAAATATAGGCCCAAATAATGCTAAAAATCGATATTTTTGGTGCCCAATGTTGATATGTGAATGCATCTTCAGTACTTGTTTATATCTCAAATTCAGGCTCAAAACACCCGAAAATTCGATATTTTGGCGTCCCAGAAGCGATCTGTACATGCCTACTCAGTACTAGAATATTGTCAAAATATAGGGCAAAAACATGCTAAAAATCGATATTTTTGGTGCCCAAAGTCGATATGTACATGCATCTTCTGTTCCCGTTTATATCTAGAATTCGAGATCAAAATACCCGAAAATTCGATATTTTTGGGTTCAAGGAGCGATCTGTACATGCCTACTCAGTGTTAGAATATTTTCAAAATACAGGCATAAAATAAGTTGAAAATCGATATTTTAGGTGCCCTAAATCGATATGTGCAATGCATCTTCTGTACCCGTTTATATCCCAAATTCAGGCTCAAAACAACCGAAAATTTGATATTTTTGAGTCCCAGAAGCGATCTGTGCATGCACCTTCAGTACCCTTTTATATCTCAAATTCAGGCTCAAAACACCCAAAAATTCGATATTTTTTGGTCCTAGAAACGATCTGTACATGCCTACTCAGTGCTAGAATGCTTTCAAGAAATAGGCCCAAAACATGCTGAAATACTATATTGTAGGTGCAAAAAGTCGATCTATGCATACATCTTCATTACCCGTATACATCTCAAATTCAGGCTCAAAACACCCAAAAAATCGATATTTTTGGGTCCCAGAAGCGATCTGTACATACCTACTCAGTGCTAGAATGTTTTCCAAATATAGGCTCAAAACATGCTAATAATCGATATTTTATGTGTCCAAAGTCGATATGTACATGCATCTTCTGTACCCGTTATTAATTAAATTCAGGCTTAAAACACCCGAAAATTCGATATTTTTGGGTTCCAGAAGCGATCTGTACATGCTTACTCAGTGTTAGAATATTTTTAAGATACAGGCCCAAAACATGCTGAAAATCGATATTTTATCTGCCCAAAGTCGATATGTGTATGCATATTTTGTACCCGATTATATCTCAAATTCAGTCTCAAAACACCCGAAAATTCGATATTCTTGGGTCCCAGAAGCGATCTGTACATGCCTACTCAGTGTTAGAATATTTTACAAAATACAGGCCCAAAGCATGCTAAAAATAGGTATTTTAGTTGCCCAAAGTCAATATGTGTATGCGTATTCTGTACACGTTTATATCCCAAATTCAGGCTCAAAACACCCGAAAATTCTATATTTTTGGGTCCCAGAAGCGATCTGTACATGCCTACTCAGTGCTTAAATATTTTCAAAATATAGGCCCAAAACATGCTAAAAATCGATATTTTTGGTGCCCAATGTCGATATATGAATGCATCTTCAGTACTTGTTTACATCTCAAATTCAGGCTCAGAACACCCAAATATTCGATATTTTTGGGTCCCAGAAGCGATCTGTACATGCCTACTCAGTACTAGAATATTATCAAAATATACCCCCAAAACATGCTAAAAATCGATATTTTGGGTGCCCAAAGACGATATGTGCAATGCATCTTCTGTATCCGTCTATATCTCAAATTCAGGCTCAAAACACCCGACAATTTCGATATTTTTGGGTTCCAGAAGCGATCTGTACATGCCTACTCAGTGTTTGAATATTTTCAAAATACAGGCACAAAAAGAGTTGAAAATAGATATTTTAGTTGCCCAAAGTCAATATGTGTATGCATATTCTGTACCCGTTTATATCCCAAATTCAGGCTCAAAACACCCCAAAATTCTATATTTTTAGGTCCCAGAAGCGATTTGTACATGCCTACTCAGTACTAGAATATTGTCAAAATATACGTCCAAAACATGCTAAAAATCGATATTTTTGGTGCCCAAAGACGATATGTGCATGCATCTTCTGTACCCGTTTATATCTCAAATTCAGGCTCAAAACAACCGAAAATTTGATATTTTTGAGTCCCAGAAGCGATCTGTGCATGCATCTTCAGTACCCTTTTATATCTCAAATTCAGGATCAAAACACCCAAAAATTCGATATTTTTTGGTCCTAGAAACGATCTGTACATGCCTACTCAGTGCTAGAATGCTTTCAAGAAATAGGCCCAAAACATGCTGAAATACTATATTGTAGGTGCAAAAAGTCGATCTATGCATACATCTTCATTACCCGTATACATCTCAAATTCAGGCTCAAAACACCCAAAAATTCGATATTTTTGGGTCCCAGAAGCGATCTATTCATGCCTACTCAGTGCTAAAATATTTTCAAAATACAAGCCCAAAACATGCTGAAAATTGATACTTTAGTTGCCCAAAGTCAATATGTGTATGAATATTCTGTACCCGTTTATATCCCAAATTCAGGCTCAAAACACCCGAAAATTCTATATTTTTGGGTCCCATAAGCGTTGTGTACATGCCTACTCAGTGCTAAAATATTTTCAAAATATAGGCCCAAAACATGCTAAAAATCGATATTTTTGGTGCCCAATGTCGATATGTGAATGCATCATAAGTACTCGTTTATATCTCAAATTCAGGCTCAAAACACCCAAAAATTCGATATTTTTGGGTCCCAGAAGCGATCTGTACATGCCTACTCAGTACTAGAATATTATCAAAATATACCCCCAAAACATGCTAAAAATCGATATTTTGGGTGCCCAAAGACGATATGTGCAATGCATCTTCTGTATCCGTCTATATCTCAAATTCAGGCTCAAAACACCCGACAATTTCGATATTTTTGGGTTCCAGAAGCGATCTGTACATGCCTACTCAGTGTTTGAATATTTTCAAAATACAGGCACAAAAAGAGTTGAAAATAGATATTTTAGTTGCCCAAAGTCAATATGTGTATGCATATTCTGTACCCGTTTATATCCCAAATTCAGGCTCAAAACACCCCAAAATTCTATATTTTTAGGTCCCAGAAGCGATTTGTACATGCCTACTCAGTACTAGAATATTGTCAAAATATACGTCCAAAACATGCTAAAAATCGATATTTTTGGTGCCCAAAGACGATATGTGCATGCATCTTCTGTACCCGTTTATATCTCAAATTCAGGCTCAAAACAACCGAAAATTTGATATTTTTGAGTCCCAGAAGCGATCTGTGCATGCATCTTCAGTACCCTTTTATATCTCAAATTCAGGATCAAAACACCCAAAAATTCGATATTTTTTGGTCCTAGAAACGATCTGTACATGCCTACTCAGTGCTAGAATGCTTTCAAGAAATAGGCCCAAAACATGCTGAAATACTATATTGTAGGTGCAAAAAGTCGATCTATGCATACATCTTCATTACCCGTATACATCTCAAATTCAGGCTCAAAACACCCAAAAATTCGATATTTTTGGGTCCCAGAAGCGATCTATTCATGCCTACTCAGTGCTAAAATATTTTCAAAATACAAGCCCAAAACATGCTGAAAATTGATACTTTAGTTGCCCAAAGTCAATATGTGTATGAATATTCTGTACCCGTTTATATCCCAAATTCAGGCTCAAAACACCCGAAAATTCTATATTTTTGGGTCCCATAAGCGTTGTGTACATGCCTACTCAATGCTAAAATATTTTCAAAATATAGGCCCAAAACATGCTAAAAATCGATATTTTTGGTGCCCAATGTCGATATGTGAATGCATCATAAGTACTCGTTTATATCTCAAATTCAGGCTCAAAACACCCAAAAATTCGATTTTTTTGGGTTGTAGGAGCGATCTTTACATGCCTAATCAGTTTTAGAATATTTTCAAAATACAGGCACAAAACAAGTTAAAAATCTATATTTTAGTTGCCCTAAATCAATATGTGCAATGCATCTACTGTACCCGTTCATATCTCAATTTCAGGATCAAAACACCCGAAAATTTGATATTTTTGGGTCCCAGAAGCGATCTGTACATGCCTACTCAGTGTTAGAATATTTTCAAAATATAGGCTTAAAACATGCTAAAAATCGATATTTTGGGTGTCCAAAGTCGATATATTCATGCATCTTCTGTACCCGTTTATATCTCAAATTCGTGATTAAAACACACGAATATTCGATTTTTTTGGATTCAAGGAGCGATCTGTACATGCCTACTCAGTGTTAGAATATTTTGAAATACAGGCACAAAACAAGTTCAAAATCGATATTTTAGGTGCCCTAAATCAATATGTGCATGCATCTTCTGTACCCGTTTATATCTCAAATTCAGGCTCAAAACAACCGAAAATTCGATTTTTTTGGGTCACAGAAGCGGTCTGTACATTCCTACTCATTACTAGAATATTATCAAAATATACGCCCAAAACAAGCTAAAAATCGATTATTTTGTTGCCCAAGGACGATATGTGCATGCATCTTCTGTACCCGTTTATATCTCAAATTCAGTCTCAGAACACCCGAAAATTCGATATTTTTGGGACCCAGAAGCGATCTGTACATGTCTACTCAGTGACAGAATATTTTCGAAATACAGGCCCAAAACACGCTGAAAAATCGATATTTTAAGTGCTTAATGTCGATATGTGCATGCATCATCAGTACCCGTTTATATCTCAAATTCAGGCTCAAAACACTCGAAAATTCGAATTTTTTTTGTCCCTGAAGCGATCTGTACATGCCTACTTAGTACTAGAATGTTTTCAAGATACAGGCCCAAACATGCTGAAATACTATATTGTAGGTGCAAAAAGTCGATCTATGCATACATCTTCATTACCCGTATACATCTCAAATTCAGGCTCAAAACACCCGAAAATTCGATATTTTTGGGTCCCAGAAGCGATCTATTCATGTCTACTCAGTGCTAAAATATTTTCAAAATACAAGCCCAAAACATGCTGAAAATTGATACTTTAGTTGCCCAAAGTCAATATGTGTATGAATATTCTGTACCCGTTTATATCCCAAATTCAGGCTCAAAACACCCGAAAATTCTATATATTTGTGTCCCGGAAGCGTTGTGTACATGCCTACTCAGTGCTAAAATATTTTCAAAATAAAGGTCCAAAACATGCTAAAAATTGATATTTTTGGTGCCCAATGTCGATATGTGAATGCACCTTAAGTACTCGTTTATATCTCAAATTCAGGCTCAAAACACCCAAAAATTCGATTTTTTGGGGTTGTAGGAGCGATCTTTACATGCCTATTCAGTGTTAGAATATTTTCAAAATACAGGCACAAAACAAGTTAAAAATCTACATTTTAGGTGCCCTAAATCAATATGTGCAATGCATCTACTGTACCCGTTGATATCTCAAATTCAGGCTCAAAACACCCGAAAATTTGATATTTTTGGGTCCCAGAAGCGATCTGTACATGCCTACTCAGTGCTAGAATGTTTTCAAAATATAGGCCCAAAACATGCTAAAAATCGATATTTTGGGTGTCCAAAGTCGATATATTCATGCATCTTCTGTACCCGTTTATATCTCAAATTCGTGACTAAAACACACGAATATTCGATTTTTTTGGATTCAAGGAACGATCTGTACATGCCTACTCAGTGTTAGAATATTTTCAAATACAGGCACAAAACATGTTCAAAATCGATAATTTAGGTGCCCTAAATCGATATGTGCATGCATCTTCTGTACCCGTTTATATCTCAAATTCAGGCTCAAAATACCCGAAAATTTGATATTTTTGGTCCCAGACGCAATCTGTACATGCCTACTCAGTGTAAGAATATTTTTAAGATACTTGTCCAAAACATGCTGAAAATCGATATTTTATCTGCCCAAAGTCGATATGTGTATGCATATTCTGTACCCGTTTATATCTCAAATTCAGTCTCAAAACACCCGAAAATTCGATATTCGTGGATCACAGAATCGATCTGTACATGCCTACTCAGTATTAGAATTTTTTAACAGGATACAGGCCCAAAACATGCTGAAAATTGATATTTTAGTTGCCCAAAGTCAATATGTGTATGAATATTGTGTACCCGTTTACATCCTAAATTCAGGCTGAAAATTCCCGAAAATTCCATATTTTGGGACCCAGAAGCGATCTGTACATGCCTACTCAGTGCTTAAATATTTTCAAAATATAGGCCCAAAACATGCTAAAAATCGATATTTTTGGTGCCCAAAGTCGATATGTGCATGCATCTTCTGTACCGGTTTATATCTCAAATTCAGGCTCAAAACACCCGAAAATTCGATATTTTTGGGTCCCAGAAGCGATCTGTACATGCCTACTCAGTGCTTAAATATTTTCAAAATACAGGCCCAAAACATGCTGAAATACTATATTGTAGGTGCAAAAAGTCGATCTATGCATACATCTTCATTACCCGTATACATCTCAAATTCAGGCTCAAAACACCCGAAAATTCGATATTTTTGGGTCCCAGAAGCGATCTATTCATGTCTACTCAGTTCTAAAATATTTTCGAAATACAGGCCCAAAACATGCTAAAAATCGATATTTTAGGTGCATAGTGTAGATATGTGCCTGCATCATCAGTATCCGTTTATATCTCAAATTCAGGCTCAAAACACCCGAAAATTCGATTTGTTTTGGTCCCAGAAGCGATCTGTACATGCCTACTTAGTACTAGAATATTATTTAAAATATAGGGCAAAAACATGGTGAAAATCGATATTTTGGGTGCCCAAAGTCGATATGTGTATGAATATTCTGTACCCGTTTATATCCCAAATTCAGGCTCAAAATACCCGAAAATACCATATTTTTGGGTCCCAGAAGTGTTGTGTACATGCCTACTCAGTGCTTAAATATTTTCAAAATATAGGCCCAAACCATGCTAAAAATCGATATTTTTGGTGCCCAAAGACGATATGTGCATGCATCTTCTGTACCCGTTTATATCTAAAATTCAGGCTCAAAACACCCGAAAATTCGATATTTTTGGGTCCCAGAAGCGATCTATTCATGTCTACTCAGTGACAGAATATTTTTAAAATACAGGCCCAAAACATGCTAAAAATCGATATTTTAGGTGCCTAATGTCGATATGTGCATGCCTCATAAGTACCCGTTTATGTCTCAAATTCAGACTCAAAACACCCGAAAATTCGAATTTTTTTTGTCCCTGAAGCGATCTGTACATGCCTACTTAGTACTAGAATATTATTTAAAATATAGGGCAAAAACATGCTAAAAATCGATATTTTTGTTGCCCAAAGTCGATATGTGCATGTATTTTCTTTACCCGTTTATATCTTAAATTCGAGATCAAAACACATGAAAATTCGATATTTTTGGGTTCAAGGAGCGATCTGTACATGTCTACTCAGTGTTAGAATATTTTCAAAATACAGGCACAAAACAAGTTCAAAATCAATATTTTATGTGCCCTAAATCAATATGTGCATGCATCTTCTGTACCCATTTATATCTGAAATTTCCGGCTCAAAACACCCGAAAATTTGATATTTTTGGGTCCCAGAAGCGATCTGTGCATGCATCTTCAGTACCCTTTTATATCTCATATTCAGGCTCAAAACACCCGAAAATTCGATATTTTTGGGTCCCAAAAGCGATCTGTACGTGCCTACTCAGTGCTAAAATGCTTTCAAGATACAGGCCCAAAACATGCTGAAAATCGATATTATAGGTGCAAAAAGTCGATCTATGCATACATTTTCAGTACCCGTTTATATCTCAAATTCAGGCTCAAAACACCCGAAAATTCGATATTTTTGGGTCCCAGAAGCGATCTATTCATGCCTACTCAGTGCTAAAATATATTCAAAATACAAGCCTAAAACATGCTGAAAATTGATACTTTAGTTGCCCAAAGTCAATATGTGTATGAATATTCTGTACCCGTTTATATCCCAATTTCAGGCTCAAAACACCCGAAAATTCTATATTTTTGGGTCCCAGAAGCGTTGTGTACATGCCTACTCAGTGCTAAAATATTTTCAAAATATGGGCCCAAAACATGCTAAAAATCGATATTTTTGGTGCAAAATGTCGATATGTGAATGCATCTTCAGTATCCGTTTATATCTCAAATTCAGGCTCAAAACACCCGAAAATTCGATTTGTTTTGGTCCCAGAAGCGATCTGTACATGCCTACTTAGTACTAGAATATTATTTAAAATATAGGGCAAAAACATGCTAAAAATCGATATTTTTGGTGCCCAAATTCGATATGAGCATGCATCTTCTATACCCGTTTATATCTTAAATTCTAGTTAAAAACACACGAAACTTCGATATTTTTGGGTTCAAGGAGCGATCTGTACATGCCTACTCAGTGTTAGAATATTTCCAAAATACAGGCACAAAACAAGTTCAAAATCGATATTTTATGTGCCCTAAATCAGTATGTGCTTGCATCTTCTGTACCCATTTATATCTGAAATTCAGGCTCAAAACAACCGAAAATTTGATATTTTTGGGTCCCAGAAGCGATCTGTGCATGCATCTTCAGTACACTTTTATATCTCAAATTCAGGCTCAAAACACCCGAAAATTCGATATTTTTGGGTCCCAGAAGCGATCTGTACATGCCTACTCAGTGCTAAAATGCTTTAGAGATACAGGCCCAAAACATGCTGAAAATCGATATTGTAGGTGGAAAAAGTCGATCTATGCATACATATTCAGTACCCGTTTATATCTCAAATTCATGGTCAAAACACCCGAAAATTCGATATTTTTGGGTCCCAGAAGCGATCTGTACATGTCTACTCAGTGACAGAATATTGTTAAAATACAGGCCCAAAACATGCTAAAAAACGATATTTTTGGTGCCAAATGTCAATATGTGAATGCATCTTCAGTACTCGTTTATATCTCAAATTCAGTCTCAAAACACCCGAAAATTCGATATTTTTGGGACCCAGAAGCGATCTGTACATGTCTACTCAGTGACAGAATGTTTTTCAAATACAGGCCCAAAACATGCTGAAAAATCGATATTTTAGGTGCTTAATGTCGATATGTGCATGCATCATCAGTACCCGTTTATATCTCAAATTCAGGCTCAAAACACTCAAAAATTCGAATTTTTTTGATCCCAGAAGCGATCTGTACATGCCTACTTAGTACTAGAATATTATCAAAATATAGGGCAAAAACATGCTAAAAATCGATATTTTTGGTGCCCAAAGTCGATATGTGCATGCATCTTCTTTACCCGTTTACATCTTAAATTTGAGATCAAAACACACGAAAATTCGACATTTTTGTGTTCAAGTAGCGATCTGTACATGCCTACTCAGTGTTAGAATATTTTCAAAATACAGGCACAAAACTAGTTCAAAATCGATATTTTATGTGCCCTAAATCAATATGTGCATGCATCTTCTGTACCCGTTTATATCTCAAATTCAGGTTCAAAACAACCGAAAATTGGATATTTTTGCGTCCCAGAAGCGATCTGTGCATGCATCTTCAGTACACTTTTATATCTCAAATTCAGGCTCAAAACACTCGAAAATTCGATATTTTTTGGTCCCAGAAGCGATCTGTACATGCCTAGTCAGTGCTTGAATGTTTTTAAAATATAGGCCCAAAACATGCTAAAAATCAATATTTTAGGTGTCCAAAGTCGATATGTGAATGCATCTTCTTTACTCGTTTATATCTCAAATTCAGGCTCAAAATACACGAAAATTCGATATTTTTGGGTCCCAGAAGCGATCAGTACGTGTCTACTCAGTGACAGAATATTTTCAAAATACAGGACCAAAACATGCTAAAAATCGATATTTTAGGTGCCAAATATCGATATGTTCATGCATCATCAGTACCCGTTTATATCTCAAATTCAGTCTCAAAACACTCGAAAATTCGATATTTTGAGGTCCCAGAAGCGATCTGTACATGCCTACTCAGTGCTTGAATGTTTTCAAAGTATAGGCCCAAAACATGCTAGAAATCGATATTTTAAGTGTACAAAGTTAATATATTCAAGCATCTTCTGTACCCGTTTATATCTCAAATTTGTGATTAAAACACACGAATATTCGATTTTTTTGGATTCAAGGAGTGATCTGTACATGCCTACTCAGTGTTGGAATATTTTCAAATACAGGCACAAAACAAGTTCAAAATCGATATTTTAGGTGCCCTAAATCGATATGTGCATGCATCTTCTGTACCCGTTTATATCTCAAATTCAGGGTCAAAACACCCGAAAATTTGATATTTTTGGTCCCAGAAGCAATCTGTACATGCCTACTCAGTGTTAGAATTTTTTAACAGAATACAGGCCCAAAACATGCTGAAAATTGATATTTTAGTTGCCCAAAGTCAATATGTGTATGAATATTTTGTACCCGTTTACATCCTAAATTCAGGCTGAAAACACCCGAAAATTCCATATTTTGGGACCCAGAAGCGAACTGTACATGCCTACTCAATGCTTAAATATTTTCAAAATATAGGCCCAAAACATGCTAAAAATCGATATTTTTGGTGCCCTAAATCGATATGTGCATGCATCTTCTGTACCCGTTTATATCTCAAATTCAGTCTCAAAACACCCGAAAATTCGATATTCGTCGATCACAGAATCGATCTGAAAATGCCTTCTCAGTGTTAGAATATTTTAACAGAATACAGGCCCAAAACATGCTGAAAATTGATATTTTAGTTGCCCAAAGTCAATATGTGTATGAATATTTTGTACCCGTTTACATTCTAAATTCAGGCTGAAAACACCCGAAAATTCCATATTTTGGGACCCAGAAGCGTTCTGTACATGCCTACTCAGTGCTTAAATATTTTCAAAATATAGGCCCAAAACATGCTAAAAATTGATATTTTTGGTGCCCAAAGACGATATGTGCATGCATCTTCTGTACCCGTTTATATCTGAAATTCAGGCTCAAAACACCCGAAAATTCGATATTTTTGGGTCCCAGAATCGATCTGTACATGTCTACTCAGTGAGAGAATATTTTCAAAATACAGGCCCAAAACATGCTAAAAATCGATATTTTAGGTGCCTAATGTCGATATGTGCCTGCATCATCAGTATCCGTTTATATCTCAAATTCAGGCTCAAAACACCCGAAAATTCGATTTTTTTTTGTCCCAGAAGCGATCTGTACATGCCTACTTAGTACTAGAATATTATTTAAAATATAGGGCAAAAACATGCTAAAAATCGATATTTTTGGTGCCCAAATTCGATATGTGCATGCATCTTCTATACCCGTTTATATCTTAAATTCTAGTTAAAAACACACGAAACTTCGATATTTTTGGGTTCAAGGAGCGATCTGTACATGCCTACTCAGTGTTAGAATATTTCCAAAATACAGGCACAAAACAAGTTCAAAATCGATATTTTATGTGCCCTAAATCAGTATGTGCTTGCATCTTCTGTACCCATTTATATCTGAAATTCAGGCTCAAAACAACCGAAAATTTGATATTTTTGGGTCCCAGAAGCGATCTGTGCATGCATCTTCAGTACACTTTTATATCTCAAATTCAGGCTCAAAACACCCGAAAATTCGATATTTTTGGGTCCCAGAAGCGATCTGTACATGCCTACTCAGTGCTAAAATGCTTTAGAGATACAGGCCCAAAACATGCTGAAAATCGATATTGTAGGTGGAAAAAGTCGATCTATGCATACATATTCAGTACCCGTTTATATCTCAAATTCATGGTCAAAACACCCGAAAATTCGATATTTTTGGGTCCCAGAAGCGATCTGTACATGTCTACTCAGTGACAGAATATTGTTAAAATACAGGCCCAAAACATGCTAAAAAACGATATTTTTGGTGCCAAATGTCAATATGTGAATGCATCTTCAGTACTCGTTTATATCTCAAATTCAGTCTCAAAACACCCGAAAATTCGATATTTTTGGGACCCAAAAGCGATCTGTACATGTCTACTCAGTGACAGAATGTTTTTCAAATACAGGCCCAAAACATGCTGAAAAATCGATATTTTAGGTGCTTAATGTCGATATGTGCATGCATCATCAGTACCCTTTTATATCTCAAATTCAGGCTCAAAACACTCAAAAATTCGAATTTTTTTGATCCCAGAAGCGATCTGTACATGCCTACTTAGTACTAGAATATTATCAAAATATAGGGCAAAAACATGCTAAAAATCGATATTTTTGGTGCCCAAAGTCGATATGTGCATGCATCTTCTTTACCCGTTTACATCTTAAATTTGAGATCAAAACACACGAAAATTCGACATTTTTGTGTTCAAGTAGCGATCTGTACATGCCTACTCAGTGTTAGAATATTTTCAAAATACAGGCACAAAACTAGTTCAAAATCGATATTTTATGTGCCCTAAATCAATATGTGCATGCATCTTCTGTACCCGTTTATATCTCAAATTCAGGTTCAAAACAAACGAAAATTGGATATTTTTGCGTCCCAGAAGCGATCTGTGCATGCATCTTCAGTACACTTTTATATCTCAAATTCAGGCTCAAAACACTCGAAAATTCGATATTTTTTGGTCCCAGAAGCGATCTGTACATGCCTAGTCAGTGCTTGAATGTTTTTAAAATATAGGCCCAAAACATGCTAAAAATCAATATTTTAGGTGTCCAAAGTCGATATGTGAATGCATCTTCTTTACTCGTTTATATCTCAAATTCAGGCTCAAAATACACGAAAATTCGATATTTTTGGGTCCCAGAAGCGATCAGTACGTGTCTACTCAGTGACAGAATATTTTCAAAATACAGGACCAAAACATGCTAAAAATCGATATTTTAGGTGCCAAATATCGATATGTTCATGCATCATCAGTACCCGTTTATATTTCAAATTCAGTCTCAAAACACTCGAAAATTCGATATTTTGAGGTCCCAGAAGCGATCTGTACATGCCTACTCAGTGCTTGAATGTTTTCAAAGTATAGGCCCAAAACATGCTAGAAATCGATATTTTAAGTGTACAAAGTTAATATATTCAAGCATCTTCTGTACCCGTTTATATCTCAAATTTGTGATTAAAACACACGAATATTCGATTTTTTTGGATTCAAGGAGCGATCTGTACATGCCTACTCAGTGTTGGAATATTTTCAAATACAGGCACAAAACAAGTTCAAAATCGATATTTTAGGTGCCCTAAATCGATATGTGCATGCATCTTCTGTACCCGTTTATATCTCAAATTCAGGGTCAAAACACCCGAAAATTTGATATTTTTGGTCCCAGAAGCAATCTGTACATGCCTACTCAGTGTTAGAATTTTTTAACAGAATACAGGCCCAAAACATGCTGAAAATTGATATTTTAGTTGCCCAAAGTCAATATGTGTATGAATATTTTGTACCCGTTTACATCCTAAATTCAGGCTGAAAACCCCCAAAAATTCCATATTTTGGGACCCAGAAGCGAACTGTACATGCCTACTCAATGCTTAAATATTTTCAAAATATAGGCCCAAAACATGCTAAAAATCGATATTTTTGGTGCCGAAAGACGATATGTGCATGCATCTTCTGTACCCGTTTATATCTCAAATTCAGGCTCAAAACACCCGAAAATTCGATATTTTTGGGTCCCAGAAGCGATCTGTACATGTCTTCTCAGTGACAGAATATTTTCAAAATACAGGCCCAAAACATGCTAAAAATCGATATTTTAGGTGCCTAATGTCGATATGTGCCTGCATCATCAGTACCCGTTTATATCTCAAATTCAGGCTCAAAACACCCGAAAATTCGATTTTTTTTTTGTCCCAGAAGCGATCTGTACATGCCTACTTAGTACTAGAATATTATTTAAAATATAGGGCAAAAACATGCTAAAAATCGATATTTTTTGGTTCCCAAAGTCGATATGTGCATGCATCTTCTATACACGTTTATATCTTAAATTCAGGCTCAAAACACCCAAAAATTCGATTTTTTTGGGTTGTAGGAGCGATCTTTACATGCCTACTTAATGTTAGAATATTTTTAAAATACAGACACAAAACAAGTTAAAAATCTATATTTTAGGTGCCCTAAATCAATATGTGCAATGCATCTACTGTACCCGTTCATATCTCAAATTCAGGATGAAAATACCAGAAAATTTGATATTTTTGGGTCCAAGAAGCGATCTGTACATGCCTACTCAGTGCTAGAATGTTTTCAAAATATTGGTCCAAAACATGCTAAAAATTGATATTTTGGGTGTCCAAAGTCTATATATTCATGCATCTTTTGTACCCGTTTATATCTCAAACTCGTAATCAAAACACACAAATATTCGATTTTTTTGGATTCAAGGAGCGATCTGTACATGCCTACTCAGTGTTAGAATATTTTAAAATACAGGCACAAAACAAGTTCAAAATCAATATTTTAGGTGCCCTAAATCGATATGTGCATGCATCTTCTGTACCCGTTTATATCTCAAATTCAGTCTCAAAACACCCGAAAATTCGATATTCGTCGATCACAGAATCGATCTGAAAATGCCTTCTCAGTGTTAGAATATTTTAACAGAATACAGGCCCAAAACATGCTGAAAATTGATATTTTAGTTGCCCAAAGTCAATATGTGTATGAATATTTTGTACCCGTTTACATTCTAAATTCAGGCTGAAAACACCCGAAAATTCCATATTTTGGGACCCAGAAGCGTTCTGTACATGCCTACTCAGTGCTTAAATATTTTCAAAATATAGGCCCAAAACATGCTAAAAATTGATATTTTTGGTGCCTAAAGACGATATGTGCATGCATCTTCTGTACCCGTTTATATCTGAAATTCAGGCTCAAAACACCCGAAAATTCGATATTTTTGGGTCCCAGAATCGATCTGTACATGTCTACTCAGTGAGAGAATATTTTCAAAATACAGGCCCAAAACATGCTAAAAATCGATATTTTAGGTGCCTAATGTCGATATGTGCCTGCATCATCAGTATCCGTTTATATCTCAAATTCAAGCTCAAAACACCCGAAAATTCGATTTTTTTTTGTCCCAGAAGCGATCTGTACATGCCTACTTAGTACTAGAATATTATTTAAAATATAGGGCAAAAAAATGCTAAAAATCGATATTTTTGGTGCCCAAATTCGATATGTGCATGCATCTTCTATACCCGTTTATATCTTAAATTCTAGTTAAAAACACACGAAACTTCGATATTTTTGGGTTCAAGGAGCGATCTGTACATGCCTACTCAGTGTTAGAATATTTCCAAAATACAGGCACAAAACAAGTTCAAAATCGATATTTTATGTGCCCTAAATCAGTATGTGCTTGCATCTTCTGTACCCATTTATATCTGAAATTCAGGCTCAAAACAACCGAAAATTTGATATTTTTGGGTCCCAGAAGCGATCTGTGCATGCATCTTCAGTACACTTTTATATCTCAAATTCAGGCTCAAAACACCCGAAAATTCGATATTTTTGGGTCCCAGAAGCGATCTGTACATGCCTACTCAGTGCTAAAATGCTTTAGAGATACAGGCCCAAAACATGTTGAAAATCGATATTGTAGGTGGAAAAAGTCGATCTATGCATACATATTCAGTACCCGTTTATATCTCAAATTCATGGTCAAAACACCCGAAAATTCGATATTTTTGGGTCCCAGAAGCGATCTGTACATGTCTACTCAGTGACAGAATATTGTTAAAATACAGGCCCAAAACATGCTAAAAAACGATATTTTTGGTGCCAAATGTCAATATGTGAATGCATCTTCAGTACTCGTTTATATCTCAAATTCAGTCTCAAAACACCCGAAAATTCGATATTTTTGGGACCCAAAAGCGATCTGTACATGTCTACTCAGTGACAGAATGTTTTTCAAATACAGGCCCAAAACATGCTGAAAAATCGATATTTTAGGTGCTTAATGTCGATATGTGCATGCATCATCAGTACCCGTTTATATCTCAAATTCAGGCTCAAAACACTCAAAAATTCGAATTTTTTTGATCCCAGAAGCGATCTGTACATGCCTACTTAGTACTAGAATATTATCAAAATATAGGGCAAAAACATGCTAAAAATCGATATTTTTGGTGCCCAAAGTCGATATGTGCATGCATCTTCTTTACCCGTTTACATCTTAAATTTGAGATCAAAACACACGAAAATTCGACATTTTTGTGTTCAAGTAGCGATCTGTACATGCCTACTCAGTGTTAGAATATTTTCAAAATACAGGCACAAAACTAGTTCAAAATCGATATTTTATGTGCCCTAAATCAATATGTGCATGCATCTTCTGTACCCGTTTATATCTCAAATTCAGGTTCAAAACAACCGAAAATTGGATATTTTTGCGTCCCAGAAGCGATCTGTGCATGCATCTTCAGTACACTTTTATATCTCAAATTCAGGCTCAAACCACTCGAAAATTCGATATTTTTTGGTCCCAGAAGCGATCTGTACATGCCTAGTCAGTGCTTGAATGTTTTTAAAATATAGGCCCAAAACATGCTAAAAATCAATATTTTAGGTGTCCAAAGTCGATATGTGAATGCATCTTCTTTACTCGTTTATATCTCAAATTCAGGCTCAAAATACACGAAAATTCGATATTTTTGGGTCCCAGAAGCGATCAGTACGTGTCTACTCAGTGACAGAATATTTTGAAAATACAGGACCAAAACATGCTAAAAATCGATATTTTAGGTGCCAAATATCGATATGTTCATGCATCATCAGTACCCGTTTATATCTCAAATTCAGTCTCAAAACACTCGAATATTCGATATTTTGAGGTCCCAGAAGCGATCTGTACATGCCTACTCAGTGCTTGAATGTTTTCAAAGTATAGGCCCAAAACATGCTAGAAATCGATATTTTAAGTGTACAAAGTTAATATATTCAAGCATCTTCTGTACCCGTTTATATCTCAAATTTGTGATTAAAACACACGAATATTCGATTTTTTTGGATTCAAGGAGCGATCTGTACATGCCTACTCAGTGTTGGAATGTTTTTAAATACAGGCACAAAACAAGTTCAAAATCGATATTTTAGGTGCCCTAAATCGATATGTGCATGCATCTTCTGTACCCGTTTATATCTCAAATTCAGGGTCAAAACACCCGAAAATTTGATATTTTTGGTCCCAGAAGCAATCTGTACATGCCTACTCAGTGTTAGAATTTTTTAACAGAATACAGGCCCAAAACATGCTGAAAATTGATATTTTAGTGCCCAAAGTCAATATGTGTATGAATATTTTGTACCCGTTTACATCCTAAATTCAGGCTGAAAACACCCGAAAATTCCATATTTTGGGACCCAGAAGCGAACTGTACATGCCTACTCAATGCTTAAATATTTTCAAAATATAGGCCCAAAACATGCTAAAAATCAATATTTTTGGTGCCGAAAGACGATATGTGCATGCATCTTCTGTACCCGTTTATATCTCAAATTCAGGCTCAAAACACCCGAAAATTCGATATTTTTGGGTCCCAGAAGCGATCTGTACATGTCTTCTCAGTGACAGAATATTTTCAAAATACAGGCCCAAAACATGCTAAAAATCGATATTTTAGGTGCCTAATGTCGATATGTGCCTGCATCATCAGTACCCGTTTATATCTCAAATTCAGGCTCAAAACACCCGAAAATTCGATTTTTTTTTTTGTCCCAGAAGCGATCTGTACATGCCTACTTAGTACTAGAATATTATTTAAAATATAGGGCAAAAACATGCTAAAAATCGATATTTTTTGGTGCCCAAAGTCGATATGTGCATGCATCTTCTATACACGTTTATATCTTAAATTCAGGCTCAAAACACCCAAAAATTCGATTTTTTTGGGTTGTAGGAGCGATCTTTACATGCCTACTTAATGTTAGAATATTTTTAAAATACAGACACAAAACAAGTTAAAAATCTATATTTTAGGTGCCCTAAATCAATATGTGCAATGCATCTACTGTACCCGTTCATATCTCAAATTCAGGATGAAATTACCCGAAAATTTGATATTTTTGGGTCCAAGAAGCGATCTGTACATGCCTACTCAGTGCTAGAATGTTTTCAAAATATAGGCCCAAAACATGCTAAAAATTGATATTTTGGGTGTCCAAAGTCTATATATTCATGCATCTTTTTTACCCGTTTATATCTCAAACTCGTAATCAAAACACACAAATATTCGATTTTTTTGGATTCAAGGAGCGATCTGTACATGCCTACTCAGTGTTAGAATATTTTAAAATACAGGCACAAAACAAGTTCAAAATCAATATTTTAGGTGCCCTAAATCGATATGTGCATGCATCTTCTGTACCCGTTTATATCTCAAATTCAGTCTCAAAACACCCGAAAATTCGATATTCGTCGATCACAGAATCGATCTGAAAATGCCTTCTCAGTGTTAGAATATTTTAACAGAATACAGGACCAAAACATGCTGAAAATTGATATTTTAGTTGCCCAAAGTCAATATGTGTATGAATATTTTGTACCCGTTTACATTCTAAATTCAGGCTGAAAACACCCGAAAATTCCATATTTTGGGACCCAGAAGCGTTCTGTACATGCCTACTCAGTGCTTAAATATTTTCAAAATATAGGCCCAAAACATGCTAAAAATTGATATTTTTGGTGCCCAAAGACGATATGTGCATGCATCTTCTATACCCGTTTATATCTTAAATTCTAGTTAAAAACACACGAAACTTCGATATTTTTGTGTTCAAGTAGCGATCTGTACATGCCTACTCAGTGTTAGAATATTTCCAAAATACAGGCACAAAACAAGTTCAAAATCGATATTTTATGTGCCCTAAATCAGTATGTGCTTGCATCTTCTGTACCCATTTATATCTGAAATTCAGGCTCAAAACAACCGAAAATTTGATATTTTTGGGTCCCAGAAGCGATCTGTGCATGCATCTTCAGTACACTTTTATATCTCAAATTCAGGCTCAAAACACCCGAAAATTCGATATTTTTGGGTCCCAGAAGCGATCTGTACATGCCTACTCAGTGCTAAAATGCTTTAGAGATACAGGCCCAAAACATGCTGAAAATCGATATTGTAGGAGGAAAAAGTCGATCTATGCATACATATTCAGTACCCGTTTATATCTCAAATTCATGGTCAAAACACCCGAAAATTCGATATTTTTGGGTCCCAGAAGCGATCTGTACATGTCTACTCAGTGAGAGAATATTTTCAATATACAGGCCCAAAACATGCTAAAAATCGATATTTTTGGTGCCTAATGTCGATATGTGCATGCATCATCAGTACCCGTTTATATCTCAAATTCAGACTCAAAACACCCGAAAATTCGAATTTTTTTTGTCCCAGAAGCGATCTGTACATGCCTACTTAGTGCTAGAATATTATTTAAAATATAGGGCAAAAACATGCTAAAAATACATATTTTTGGTGACCAAAGTCGATATGTGCATGCATCTTCTTTACCCGTTTATATCTTAAATTCGAGATCAAAACACACGAAACTTCGATATTTTTGGGTTCAAGGAGCGATCTGTACATGCCTACTCAGTGTTAGAATATTTTCAAAATACAGGCACAAAACAAGTTCAAAATCGATATTTTATGTGCCCTAAATCAATATGTGCATGCATCTTCTGTATCCATTTATATCAGAAATTCAGGCTCAAAACAACCGAAAATTTGATATTTTTGGGTCCCAGAAGCGATCTATACATGCCTACTCAGTGCTTGAATGTTTTCAAAATAAAGGCGCAAAACAGGATCAAATTGATATTTTAGTTGCCCAAAGTCAATATGTGTATGCATATTCTGTACCCGTTTATATCCCAAAGTCAGGCTGAAAACACTCGAAAATTCCATATTTTTGGGTCCCAGAAGCGATCTGTACATGCCTACTCAGTGCTTAAATATTTTCAAAATATAGGCAAAAAAATGCTAAAAATCTATATTTTTGGTGCCCAATGTCGATATGTGAATGCATCTTCAGTACTCGTTTATATCTCAAATTCAGGCTCAAAACACCCGAAAATTCGATATTTTTGGGACTCTGAAGCGATCTGTACATGCCTACTCAGTGCTAAAATGCTTTAAAGATACAGGCCCAAAACATGCTGAAAAATCGATATTTTAGGTGCTTAATGTCGATATGTGCATGCATCATCAGTACCCGTTTATATCTCAAATTCAGGCTCAAATCATTTGAAAATTCGAATTTTTTTGGTCCCAGAAGCGATCTGTACATGCCTACTTAGTACTAGAATATTATCAAAATATGGGGCAAAAACAAGCTAAAAATCGATATTTTTGGTGCCCAAAGTCGATATGTACATGCATCTTCTTTACCCGTTTATATCTCAAATTTGAGATCAAAACACCCGAAAATTCGATATTTTTGGGTTCAAGGAGCGATCTGTACATGCCTACTCAGTGTTAGAATATTTTTTAGATACATGTCCAAAACATGCAGAAAATCGATATTTTATCTCCCCAAAGTCGATATGTGTATGCATATTCTGTTCCCGTTTATATCTCAAATTCAGTCTCAAAACACCTGAAAATTCGATATTCGTAAACCACAGAATCGATCTGTACATGCCTACTCAGTGTTAGAATTTTTAACAGGATACATGCCCAAAACATGCTGAAAATTGATATTTTAGTTGCCCAAAGTCAATATGTGTATGAATATTCTGTACTCGTTTACATCTTAAATTCAGGCTGAAAACACCCGAAAATTCGATATTTTTGGGTCCCAGAAGCCATCTGTACATGCCTACTCAGTGCTTAATTATTTTCTAAATATAGGCCCAAAACAGGCTAAAAATCGATATTTTTGGTGCCCAAAGACGATATGTGCATGCATCTTCAGTACCCTTTTTTATCTCAAATTCAGGCGAAAAAAAAAAAAACGAAAATTCGATATTATTTGGTCCCAGAAGCGATCTGTAGATGCCTACTCAGTTCTAGAATGCTTTCAAGATACAGGCCCAAAACATACCTGAAAATCGATATTGTAGGTGCAAAAAGTCGATCTATGCATACATCTTCAGTACCCGTTTATATCTCAAATTCAGGCTCAAAACACCCGAAATCCCGATATTTTGGGGTCCCAGAAGCGATCTGTACATGTCTACTCAGTGACAGAATATTTTCAAAATACAGGCCCCAAAACATGCTAAAAAACGATATTTTTTGGTGCCAAATGTCGATTTGTGAATGCATCTTCAGTACTCGTTTATATCTCAAATTCAGGCTCAAAACACCCGAAAATTCGATATTTTTGGGTCCCAGAAGCGATCTGTACATGCCTACTCCTTGCTAGAATATTATCAAAATATACGCCCAAAACATGCTAAAAATCGATTATTTTGTTGCCCAAGGACGATATGTGCATGCATCTTCTGTACCCGTTTATATCTCAAATTCAGTCTCAAAACACCCGAAAATTCGATATTTTTGGGACCCAGAAGCGATCTGTACATGTCTACTCAGTGACAGAATATTTTCAAAATATAGGCCCAAAACATGCTGAAAAATCGATATTTTAGGTGCTTAATGTCGATATGTGCATGCATCATCAGTACCCGTTTATATGGTGGTGAAATCACACTGGCGTGATGATCATAAACGGTGAATAAAACCCACTCTTGTTGACGGAAATAATATATTAATCCATACAGTTTCGGTGGACACTGCCACCATCTTCAGTGGTCTAGCTAGCGAGAAGAAAGGAATGACATAGATAGTACATAGGTATGAACTTATGTACAATTTGTGGAGGGGGGAGGGAAGGAGGTGTCAGTGGGATGGGGTAGAAGGAGGTGTCGGTGAGGGCAGGTCACGTGTTAATCCCCTTGGGCGTCACCTAGGTGTGGGTGAGGTGAGGTGAGGTGTGTGTGGTGAGGGAAGGGACATTTCTACCAAGGATCTTATTATTGGGTCTAATTTATACATACCATAACTAAGGTTGAAATTGCTGTATTTTTCAATGCACATTGATTCGATTATCTTACGTTTTCTAAAGTCGTTGCTTTTATACATCAGATGGCTACCTTGCCAATCAATTCTATGATTGGCATTACAAACATGGTTAAAAATAGCATTGTTTAAATTACAAGTCTTAGTGGCATATTTATGTTCCTTAATTCTAGTTTCTAGGTTTCGGCCAGTCTCTCCTATGTAAACTAGTTCACAATCTTTGCATGGAATTTTATATATCCCTGCTTCTGTCGGGGTTCTAAATTTGTTTTTTACTAACTTTGATTTAATAGTTGAGGTGTATTTAAAGGCTATATTTACATCACTTGTGTGACAAATAGACCTCACCATACTCAAATCAGAGATGTAAGGCAATGTGAGAAAACGTTTCATTTGTGTGGTGGGTTTTTTTGGAGCATAGTGAGATTGCCTTGCTTTAAGGTAGGCTTTTTTTATGAACCAAGGGGGGTATTTTAAATTTTGAAAGATTTTCCAAATCAGCTGATTTTCCTCATGTATATGCTTTGGACTGCAAATTCTGAGGGCTCTAAGGAACATTGATGAGATGACAGACAATTTTTTGGCCGAATGGTGATACGAATAGTAATGAATGAACAAATTACAACTGGTAGGCTTCCTATACACTTTGAAGCTTAGTAAATGATTAAGTTTTACTACTAATACATCTAGAAATGAAAGTACGCCACCGTTCTCCCATTCGACTTTAAAATTGATGGATGGTGCAAGGTGATTAAGCTGGTGGAAGAAATCATCAAAGTTGTCAAGGGCTGAGGGCCAAAAATGAAAAAATATCGTCTACGTAGCGAAACCAAACGAGATGAGGGGGGAGATATGTGGTAGTAGTTCCGTTTCAAAATACTCCATAAATAAATTACTTAAAATGGGTGACAGTGGGGAACCCATACCCATGCCAAAACATTGCATATAATAGTTGTTATTGAAAGAAAAATCATTTGAAGTTACACATAATTTTACAAGTTCTATGAAAGTGTCGACTGGCATGCCCAAATCAATATCACAGTCAGGCAATTTATTAGCAAGAAATTCTAGGACATCATTAATGGGAACTTTAGTGAACAATGAATCGACATCGAAACTAACCATTTTACCAGAGAAAAGATTAAGTTGTTTAATTTTTTCTATAAAATCAGAGGAATTATTCACATGGGCTGGAGAAACAGTACCTATGATGGGGGTTAATTTATTGGCAAGGAACTGTGATAATTTATACGTAAAACAACCTGACTGTGAGATGATAGGACTAATTGGAATATTATCTTTGTGTGTCTTTGGCAAGCCATACATATATGGTAACTTTGGATTGATCTGAATAAATGTCTTGCTGCCTGAAGATGGTGGCAAAGTCACCTGAAACTGTATGGATTAATATATTATTTCCGTCAACAAGAGTGGGTTTTATTCACCCGTTTATATCTCAAATTCAGGCTCAAAACACTCGAAAAATCGAATTTTTTTGGTCCCAGAAGCGATCTGTACATGCCTACTTAGTACTAGAATATTATCAAAATATGGGGCAAAAACATGCTAAAAATCGATATTTTTGGTGCCCAAAGTCGATATGTGCATGCATCTTCTTTACCCGTTTAAATCTCAAATTTGAGATCAAAGCACCAGAAAATTCGATATTTTTGGGTTCAAGGAGCGATCTGTACATGCCTACTTAGTGTTAGAATATTTTTAAGATACATGTCCAAAACATGCTGAAAATCGATATTTTATCTGCCCAAAGTCGATATGTGTATGCATATTCTGTACCCGTTTACATCTTAAATTCAGGCTGAAAACACCCGAAAATTCCATATTTTTGGGTCCCAGAAGCGATCTGTACATGCCTACTCAGTGCTTAAATATTTTCAAAATATAGGACCAAAACATGCTAAAAATCGATATTTTTGGTGCCCAAAGACGATATGTGCATGCATCTTCTGTACCCGTTTATATCTCAAATTCAGGCTCAAAACACCCGAAAATTCGATATTTTTGGGTCCCAGAAGCGATCTGTACATGTCTACTCAGTGACAGAATATTTTCAAAATACAGGCCCAAAACATGCTAAAAATCGATATTTTAGGTGCCTAATGTCGATATGTGCATGCATCATCAGTACCCGTTTATATCTCAAATTCAGACTCAAAACACCCGAAAATTCGATATTTTGGGGTCCCATAAGCGATCTGTACATGCCTACTTAGTACTAGAATATTATTTAAAATATAGGGCAAAAACATGCTAAAAATACATATTTTTGGTGCCCAAAGTCGATATGTGCATGCATCTTCTTTACCCGTTTATATCTTAAATTCGAGATCAAAACACACGAAAATTCGATATTTTTGGATTCAAGGAGCGATCTGTACATGCCTACTCAGTGTTAGAATATTTTCAAAATACAGGTACAAAACAAGTTCAAAATCGATATTATAAGTGCCCTAAATCAATATGTGCATGCATCTTCTGTACCCGTTTATATCTCAAAATCAGGCTCAAAACACCCAAAAATTTGATATTTTTGGGTCCCAGTAGCGATCTGTGCATGCATCTTCAGTACCCTTTTATATCTCAAATTCAGGCTCAAAACACCCGAAAATTCGATATTTTTTGGTCGCAGAAGCGATCTGTACATACCTAGTCAGTGCTTGAATGTTTTTAAAATATAGGCCCAAAACATGCTAAAAATCAATATTTTAGGTGTCCAAAGTCGATATGTGAATGAATCTTCTTTACTCCTTTATATCTCAAATTCAGGCTCAAAACACCCGAAAATTCGATAATTTTGGGTCCCAGAAGCGATCTGTACGTGTCTACTCAGTGACAGAATATTTTCAAAATACAGGACCAAAACATGCTAAAAATTGATATTTTAGGTGCCTAATGTCGATATGTTCATGGATCATCAGTACCCGTTTATATCTCAAACTCAGTCTCAAAACACTCGAAAATTCGATATTTTGAGGTCCCAGAAGCGATCTGTACATGCCTACTCAGTGCTTCAATGTTTTCAAAGAATAGGCTCAAAACATGCTAGAAATCGATATTTTAGGTGTCCAAAGTCGATATATTCATGCATCTTCTGTACCCGTTTATATCTCAAATTTGTGATTAAAACACACGAATATTCGATTTTTTTGGATTCAAGGAGCGATCTGTACATGCCTACTCAGTGTTAGAACATTTTCAAATACAGGCACAAAACAAGTTCAAATTCGATATTTTAGGTGCCATAATTCGATATCTGCATGCATCTTCTGTACTCGTTTATATCTCAAATTCAGGGTCAAAACACCCGAAAATTTTATAATTTTGGTCCCAGAAGCAATCATTACATGCCTACTCAGTGTTAGAATATTTTTAAGATACATGTCCAAAACATGCTGAAAATCGATATTTTATCTGCCCAAAGTCGATATGTGTATGCATATTCTGTAACCGTTAATATCTCAAATTCATGCTCAAAACACCCGAAAATTCGATATTTGGGGGTCCCAGAAGCGATCTGTACATGTCTACTCAGTGCTTGAATGTTTTCAAAATATAGGCCCAAAACAGGATAAAATTGATATTTTAGTTGCCCAAAGTCAATATGTGTATGCATATTCTGTACCCGTTTATATCCCAAATTCAGGCTGAAAACACCCGAAAATTCCATATTTTTGGGTCTCAGAAGCAATCTGTACATGCCTACTCAGTGCTTAAATATTTTCAAAATATAGGCACAAAAAATGCTAAAAATCGATATTTTTGGTGCCTTATGTCGATATGTGAATGCATATTCTGTACCCATTTATATCCCAAATTCAGGCTGAAAACACCCGAAAATTCCATATTTTTGGGACCCAGAAGCGATTTGTACATATCTACTCAGTGACAGAATATTTTCAAAATACAGGCCTAAAACATGCTGGAAAATCGATATTTTAGGTGCTTAATGTCGATATGTGCATGCATCATCAGTACCTGTTTATATCTCAAATTCAGGCTAAAAAAAGATGAAAATTCGAATTTTTTTGGTCCCAGAAGCGATCTGTACATGCCTACTTAGTACTAGAATATTATCAAAATATGGGGCAAAAACATGCTAAAAATCGATATTTTTGGTGCCCAAAGTCGATATGTGCATGGATCTTCTTTACCCGTTTATATCTCAAATATGAGATCAAAACAACCGAAAATTCGATATTTTTCGGTTCAAGGAGCGATCTGTACATGCCTACTCAGTGTTAGAATATTTTCAAAATACAGGCACAAAACAAGTTCAAAATCGATATTTTAAGTGCCCTAAATCGATATGTGCATGCATCTTCTGTACCCGTTTATATCTCAAATTCAGGCTCAAAACACCCGAAAATTCTATATTTTTGGGTCCCAGAAGCGATCTGTGCATGCATCTTCAGTACCCTTTTTTATCTCAAATTCAGGCGAAAAGAAAAACGAAAATTCGATATTTTTTGGTCCCAGAAGCGATCTGTAGATGCCTACTCAGAGCTAGAATGCTTTCAAGATACAGGCCTAAAACATTCTGAAAATCGATATTGTAGGTGCAAAAAGTCGATCTATGCATACATCTTCAGTACCCGTTTATATCTAAAATTCAGGCTCAAAACACACAAAAATCCGATATTTTGGGGTCCCAGAAGCGATCTGTACATGCCTATCAGTGCTTCAATGTTTTCAAAATATAGGCCCAAAACATGCTAAAAATCGATATTTTGGGTGTCCAAAGTCGATATATTCATGCATCTTCTGTACCCATTTATATCTCAAATTCCTGATTAAAACACACGAATATTCGATTTTTTGGATTCAAGGAGCGATCTGTACATGCCTACTCAGTGTTAGAATATTTTCAAATACAGGCACAAAACATGCTAAAAATCGATATTTTTGGTGCCCAAGGACGATATGTGCATGAATCTTCTGTACCCGTTTATATCCCAAATTCAGGCTGAAAACACCCGAAAATTCCATATTTTTGGGTCCCAGAAGCGATCTGTACATGCCTACTCAGTGCTTAAATATTTTCAAAATAAAGGCCCAAAAAATGCTAAAAATCGATATTTTAGGAACTTAATGTCGATATGTGCATGTATCATCAGTACCCGTTTATATCTCAAATTCAGGCTCAAAACACACGAAAATTCGATATTTTTGGGTCCCAGAAGCGATCTGTACATGTCTACTCAATGACAGAATATTTTCAAAATACAGGCCCAAAACATGCTAAAAAACGATATTTTAGGTGCCTAATGTCGATATGTGCATGCATCATCAGTACCCGTTTATATCTCAAATTCAGGCTCAAAACACTCGAAAATTCGAATTTTTTGGTCCCAGAAGCTATCTGTACATGCCTACTGAGTACTAGAATATTATCAAAATATAGGGCAAAAACATGCTAAAAATCGATATTTTGGGTGCCCAAAGTCGATATGTGCATGCATCTTCTTTACCCGTTTACATCTCAAATTTGAGATCAAAACACACGAAAATTCGATATTTTTGTGTTCTAACTCAGTGTTAGAATATTTTCAAAATACAGGCACAAAACAAGTTCAAAATCGATATTTTATGTGCACTAAATCAATATGTGCATGCATCTTCTGTACCCGTTTATATCTCAAATTCAGGCTCAAGACAACCGAAAATTTGATATTTTTGCGACCCAGAAGCGATCTGTGCATGCATCATCAGTACCCGTTTATATCTCAAATTCAAACTCAAAACACTCAAAAATTCGAATTTTTTTCCCAGAAGCGATCTGTACATGCCTACTTAGTACTAGAATATTATCAAAATATAATCCCAAAACATGGTAAAAATTAATATTTTAGGTGTCCAAAGTCGATATATTCATGCATCTTCTGTATCCGTTTATATCTCAAATTCATGATTAAAACACACGAATATTCGATTTTTTTGGATTCAAGGAGCGATTTGTACATGCCTACTCAGTGTTAGAATATTTTCAAAATACAGGCACAAAACAAGTTGCAAATCGATATTTTAGGTGCCCTAAATCGATATGTGTATTCATATTCTGTACCCGTTTATATCTCAAATTCAGTCTCAAAACACTCGAAAATTCGACTCTTGGGTCACAGAATCTATCAGTACATGCCTACTCAGTGTTAGAATATTTTTAAGATACATGTCCAAAACATGCTGAAAATTGATATTTTAGTTGCCCAAAGTCAATATGTGTATGAATATTCTGTGCCCGTTTACATCCTAAATTCAGGCTGAAAAAACCCGAAAATTCCATATTTTTGGGTCACAGAAGCGATCTGTACATGCCTAGTCAGTGCTTAAATATTTTAAAAATATAGGCCCAAAACATGCTAAAAATCGATATTTTTGGTGCCCAAAGACGATATGTGCAAGTATCTTCTGTACCCGTTTATATCTCAAATTCAGGCTCAAAACACCCGAAAAATCGATATTTTTGGGTCCCAGAAGCGATCTGTACATGTCTACTCAGTGACAGAATATTTTCAAAATACAGGCCCAAAACATGCTAAAAATCGATATTTTAGGTGCCTAATGTCGATATGTGCATGCATCATCAGTACCCGTTTATATCTCAAATTCAGGCTCAAAACACCCAAAAATTCGAATTTTTTTTGTTCCAGAAGCGATCTGTACATGCCTACTAAGTACTAGAATATTATTTAAAATATAGGGCAAAAACATGTTAAAAATCGATATTTTTGGTGCCCAAAGTCGATATGTGCATGCATCTTCTTTACCCGTTTATATCTTAAATTCGAGATCAAAACACACGAAAATTCGATATTTTTGGGTTCAAGGAGCAATCTGTACATGCCTACTCAGTGTTAGAATATTTTCAAATACAGGCACAAAACAAGTTGAAAATCGAGATTTTAGGTGCCCTAAATCGATATGTGCAAGCATCTTCTGTACCCGTTTATATCTCAAATTAAGGCTCAAAACACCCGAAAATTTGATATTTTTGGGTCTCAGAAGCGATGTGTACATGCCTACTCAGTGTTAGAATTTTTAACAGAGTACAGTCCCAAAACATGCTGAAAATTGATATTTTAGTTGCCCAAAGTCAATATGTTTATTCATATTCTGTACCCGTTTATATCTCAAATTCAGTCTCAAAACACTCGAAAATTCGATATTCTTGGGTCACAGAATCGATCTGTACATGCCTACTCAGTGTTAGAATTTTTAACAGAGTACAGTCCCAAAACATGCTGAAAATTGATATTTTAGTTGCCCAAAGTCAATATGTGTATGCATATTCTGTACCCGTTTACCTCCTAAATTCAGGTTGATAACACCCGAAAATTCCATATTTTTGGGTCCCAGAAGCGATCTGTACATGCCTACTCAGTGCTTAAATATTTTCAAAATATAGGCCCAAAACATGCTAAAAATCGATATTTTTGGTGCCTAATGTCGATATGTGCATGCATCATCAGTAGGCTACCCGTTTATATATCAAATTCAGGCTCAAAACACCCGAAAATTCGATATTTTTGGGTCCCAGAAGCGATCTGTACATGCCTACTTAGAACTAGAATATTCTCAAAATATAGGGCAAAAACATGCTAAAAATCGATATTTTTGGTACCCAAAGTTGATATGTGCATGCATCTTCTGTACCCGTTTATATCTCAAATTCGTGATCAAAACATACGAAAATTCGATATTTTTGGGTTTAAGGAGTGATCTGTACATGCCTACTCAGTGTTAGAATATTTTCAAAATACAGGCCCAAAACATGTTGAAAATCGATATTTTAGGTGCCCTAAATTGATATGTGCATGCATCTTCTGTACCCGTTTATATCTCAATTTCAAGCTCAAAACACCCGAAAATTCGATATTCTTGGGTCACAGAATCGATATGTACATACCTACTCAGTGTTAGAATATTTTACAAATTACAGACCCAAACCATGCTGAAAATTTGATATTTTAGTTGCCCAAAGTCAATATGTGTATGCATATTCTGTACCCGTTTACATCCTTAATTCTGGCTGAAAACACCCGAAAATTCCATTTTTTTGGGTCCCAAAAGCGATCTGTACATGCTTACTCAGTGCTTAAACATTTTCAAAATATAGGACCAAAACAAGCTAAAAATCGATATTTTTGGTGCCCAATGTCGATAGGTGAATGCATCTTCTTTACTCTTTTATATCTCAAATTCAGGCTCAAAACACCCGAAAATTCGATATTTTTGGGTCCCAGAAGCGATCTGTACATGTCTACTCAGTGACAGAATACTTTGCAAAATACAGGCCCAAAACATGTTAAAAATCGATATTTTATGTGCATAATGTCGATATGTGCATGCATCATCAGTACCCGTTTATATCTCAAATAAATTCAGGCTCAAAACACTCGAAAATTCGATATTTTTGGGTCCAAGAAGCGATCTGTACATGCCTACTTAGTACTAGAATATTATCAAAATATAGGGCAAAAACATGCTAAAAATCGATATTTTTGGTGCCCAAAGTCGATATGTGCATGCATCTTCTCTACACGTTTATATC